>OX453077.1:7360486-7734939 GCA_949699795.1 Spicauda simplicius
TAAAAATATTTTTTCTAAACATTACAAAAGGTAAATCTTTAAATTCTTCGGGTATTGTATTGTAGATTTTTATACATTAGCATTTTTTCGATACAGTTTTGTTTTACATATTTGTGTTATCCTTAGTTTATTTGGGTATCTATTGCCACGATCACTTATGTTATCCTCAGAAAAATGATAGAATGGGTATAGTTCGACCAGGGAGGTACCATCACCACCCCTATTTCTACGTGAAGCAGTTCTTGCTTTCTCACTTTCACTTTGTAGCAAGGCATCTGTAATTGACTTTAGATAGAACGCCTCTTTTATATGGAGTTGACTACAGATGTTCTTGGGCGGCTGTCCTAACAGGACTGAATGCTTGTTTATGCTTAAGCTGTCGTCGTCAACAACCCATTATTGTCCCACTGCTGGGCACAGGTCTTCTCTCGGAATGAGAGAGTTATAGGCCATAGTCCACCGCGCTGGTCAAGTGCGAATTGGTGGACTTCACACACCTCCGATAACTTTTTTTTAAGAACTCTCGGGTGTGTAGGTTTCCTCACGATGTTTTTTTTCACCGAAAAGCAGTGAAAATTAATTTCTAATACGCACATAATTTTAGAAAAATCGGTGGTGCGTGCCTGGGTTAGAACCTCGGACCTCCCGATCGAGAAAGCAAGTTTCAAACATTAGGCTATCACTGCTCTAGAATAAGCGAGCAAGCATTTTTAAGCTGTAGTATTAGATAAATAATTTCATAGGCGGACGGTGTCGCTTGTTGAGAGAAAGTGGTACTCATATGAGGAATTCCAACTCCTTGCAAGTGGTTCTAACGTAAAGCATTCTGTTACCGACTTAGGTAGGACTTTAATCCAACTGAGATTACAGATATCCATGGGTGGTAGTGATCACATTACAATAGATGGATACATACTAGTTCGCATCAATATAATTAAAAAATGTGTCTATTTTTGAACAGATATTGACTAATAAAAGTATGACATCTTCTAATGTCATACTTAAAAGTTTACCTCAACCGCCTGAAGGCAATACAAGTTGTACTATTGTTATTTGTTACACATAACATGCGTCAAGTTAAGCAATGTTTTAGTGGCAAATTATGGGCGTATCTATACTTCAGAGGGCAGTGACAGTTGAGTTGTAATTATTAAGCAATTGATAAATTATTATGGAAATAAAGGTTTGAACGTAAGAGATATATCTACTAAATCTAGGCGTGTCAACTAGTCCTTGGGGTAATGAAGCATCTATTACTGACTCTAGGTAGGACATATGATTGGCCCTGTAGTCCCGGGACCAGAATAGGACTCCGGTGAAAGGAGCTTTCGGGGCGGGCGGCTCGAGTGGGAGCTCGAACCGTCACACACAGAAGGTGAGGTGAGCGTATTTGCTCACCAGAGACAAGCCTGAAAAAGGCATGGCGCTCGAATGACTCCAGTTGTGTTCCGTTGGAGATCCCGGAGTCCCACGCAGTGCTGAGGACGGCCACCGGGGAGGTTTTAGTGCGGTAAGAATCCCACATAACCCGCGTAACTCCTATGGCGTCGGGTACATTTTGAAGGTTTCCCCCTCGTAAACAAAAAGAAGGTGGACTGCACCTTCATTTGTTACATACTTTTATCATATGACAAAAAATGTATATACCATAATTACTGTTCATAACAGAATCGATGAATCCAAAAAGTTTTACTCAAAAATAGCCACAACGTATGGAATCGAATGAAGTTATTAAAATCTTAATACTAGGTAGCGGTTTGTTCTCCGAAGTGTTGCGAGTTAAATGACTCATTAAAACTGGAGAGTTGACTTATAAATTTTATAATTAGCTGTATGCATGTAACCGGAGATCAACTTCGTCGGTTAATATTAGTTTTTGCCTACGGCTTCAGTACTAGTATGTTAATTTAAGGAATTGTTCCGTAAATGTATGTTTTATTTCAACATTTTTCAATTTATTATTAAAGTATGTGAGTTATTGATATCCGTTTGAATTGACAGCTATGTTTAACATTTTTTATACAAACAAATAGGATTCTACTCTTGATCTGAGCCCGGATCTCTGGTTAGAATTAAGGACATAGTCATAATTACACATTGGATTATTATTTTGGTATTAGTTTTGGGCAAAACAGTACGCAGTTCGTTGTTTTATTTCAAACTTGACGACCAAAAAAAAGGTCATCATAAGTATACTGATATAAGTGTGACGATCAAAAATTAAATAAATATGTCTTTCATAGTGCATATTTGCATGCATATTTTGGCATTTTGATAGTCCATAATCCGATGTCTAGTTATAATACTTATAATGATTAATATATAATAAATAAAGGCACCTGAATGGTAAATGACCACGAACGTCCGTGGACATCTCTATCAATTCCAGATAAGATTAGGGTTTGCACTACAGGTTGGTAAGATGTACTGTGAAATATAAAAAAGTCGTTAACACTGCTGGTAATAGGCAGAAGTACGTATAACTCTCTCATTCTGAGAGAAGACCCGTGCCCAGCAGTGGGACAATAATGCGTTGACGACGACGTATAATTATGGGGTTTAAGGGTTTAAACCACATAAGGTACTTTCTAAAACTTCTCTTTCTGTAGTCCATATGAACACCAAGTCACAAGACTAGGGGAGATAATAGTTAGTTACACCTTAAATAAGTAGACAAAACTAGCAATTTTCAGCCATTAAACATACTGCAAGCGATACATAGATTGCATTAAGTTTTGAATAAAAAAGAGTTTAAGGAGATTCAGTGCTAGATTATTTTTAAATTTTATATTTATTTACATACATTTTGCTCTTTATTTCATTTAATTATACTTTTTGCCTTTAATTTCTTAATTGTAAACAGATAAGATTTAAAAATGTTAAGTGAAATATAAGGTTTTTGATAACAGCATTTACATAACAGTGTAGAAATGATAGAGCAAGGTAAATCAGAACAAGTAGGTGAAGTAGAGTCAGTTTGCGAGTTTATCGCTATCTGATAATTGTAGTCATAGAGACGTCACGATTTGCGTCCGAATTTACTTTCTGACATTTAGCGCCGATTTAAATTTGCTCTACGTATATATGATCTTGTATATGTAACACATAGTTGTTATTTTTATTTGAGTAATGTAAGTACAGTTATCATACTTCATGCTAATATTATAAAGGTGAAAGTTTGTGAGTGTGTATGTTTGTAACTTCTTTACATCAAAAGGGGTGGAGCGGTTTTCATAAAATTTGGCTGTGACTTAGCTAATACTCTGGATTAATATCTATAGGCTACTTTTTACTGTGGAAAAATATCTTATTCCCACGTTACAATCGATACATTGTTTTTAGCGCGGGCAAAGCTGCGGAGTTCAGCTAGTTAAGTGATACAATAAGAAAATACAAAGATTGACAGTTCAAAGAAAGGATAGTAAGAAATTATTGGTGTACATGAATTTATCATTAGGGATTACTGTAACGTGGTCAGATTCCTGAAGAGACACTATGGTGCCATTCCTGAATGTCTTTTTTTATTGAAAAGAAATGGATGTTTGCGTCTCTTCTATTTAAAAACTGTCAAATAAGTGGCATGACCGTTTCGGCATGCCACGTAAGAAGTAAGCGTCTAGTTCCGCTTATGGACATCTGTAATTAACTCCGTTTTTTAAACTGATTGTAGTAGCAAATGAACATGTAGTTCACCTAATGGCACGTGGTCACTGCTAGCCATGGACATCTGTAGGCAACTTCATATAGAACATTTTTCAAGGTGGTAAAACCAGTGTAGTTCGAAGGAAGTATCACCGCTGCACTGCTGTCTGCTGCTGACTGCTGTCCCGCTTACGGCTTTGAAGTCCCGCTTTTTTCACCCAAAAAGTTTCCGAATCCCGACTTAGTAAAAAAGATCTGGCAACATTGCTCTTGACTCCCTTAACCCAAGTAAGAACGCCTTGAATATATATGGTTTTCTTACCACACCATTAAAATATGAATGCAAAAGCACACTACTCTTATTAAGCAGAATAAGAGTGTGGTGGCTGCAAAAACTCTTACTACATATAAATTACAAATAACACTTTCCACCCTCCACAGCCTGTTACTAGGATTTTCTCTTGTGTCATGGGTACCATGGACATACAAAGACAAATACACAGACATCCAGAACCAGCACATAAATCTAAATTCTTCATTCAGTTACGGGTCTGGCCGGGAGTCGAACTCGGAACCCACTGCGTGTCAGACCGATATGGTGACCGCTTTGTTACGCGGGTAATGAGAGTCGGATAAAAATTAGATTTTACTTATGTTTAAGACAATGAAATTATATGTAAGGATATTAAGAAGTATTGATACCTATCAATAAAATTTAGTTTGAGGTACATATAACCTAATTTACTATCTAGATACTTGATTAAACTTATGGCCGAGTGTAATTTTACTCGGGTGTAGTCAGGTTTTGCAGGTAGTGTTACATAAAGGTACTCTTGTTTTTCGTTGTATGCGACCAGAACCTAAAATAGGCATAAACTATATACTTTCATACACTTTTCATATACTACACGTTCTTTACGGCATTTCAATAAAATTACCCAAATAAAATTACATACCTATTTCAAAAATGCATACACTTTTCTTCATACTAAATTGCAAAATACGTCATTTATTGATAAGTAAATTATGCATATTGTAATAATAGTTATAATAAAATTTTATATTATAATTAAATTTGAAACATTTTGGTTTTGTCCTGCTTTTTAAATAATCAATTAGTGATACTCACCGTATTTGTACATAAATCTTTAACTACTCGTAATTCATTCCATTTGTATATAATATGTGAGGAAATCTATTTCTTAGGTATTAAAATAAAAATACCGTATACATATTTATTTCATTACAGCTTAAGAAAATTACCACTTTTAATTAAGTTTGCCCTGAATTTAGTTCGAGGCGATAGATACAATACTCCGGAACTTGTTCATAAGAAAGACATCAACGTCGTCCCTTGCTTGGTACAAGTTTTTGTTCGAAACAATAGTTGTATCACACGAATGTATTTCCTTTTAATTAGGGAATGTATACGTTGTATAAAACAATGTCGGAATTAGAAACATCTCGGCCTTTCCAGTTATGAGCTTTTATTAAAAATTGACACGGAAAACGCGAACGATAGTAGCGTGACCTTGGGCCTATTGATCTGGAATTTTCTCAGAAAAATACATTTAACGTAATTGGGAACGACCCTGAAATCATCCCTCTGCCCTAGTCACACACTTTGCGCATCTCACAATTAAAATTACAGCATTGCACTTGCTGCCTAGTTAATTGTTTCCAATTACAAGCGTTCCAAGCGGGGTGTTACATATATAAAGGGGCTGGCTGTACCCAATCGACATTCCGACTTTGGAGGTGGTTGTGAACACACGTCGCTTAGGCGAAATTCTCTAGGCGAGTACTGGCTACCCAGCAGCGCCTAAGTTAGTTCGTTTGAGATCTCCAATAACTTTAGTATAAATCCCGTAATCATGCAGTCTTTGGTAAGTTGCATTCTGTATTGTTTTGTACTACAGATATTTTAGTCATACTATAGTTACTATGTTCCAAATTAATCAGTATATAATATGATATATAATACTCATATTGTACATAATATATTACATTGGATTTATATGCAGCTTCAGTTTAGTATTCAAATACTAAAAACACATTTTAAATTCAATAAAATAATCTATTTGTTGCATACTATAAAGAGGTAGGTTTTATTTTAATAAAAAAACATAAATAATTGAATATAATTCCTTATATAAATTTTCACCGCCACCGTATCGTACAGTTGTTACGTACTCGTAGCTAACTGTCTTAGTTATTCGCTAAACAGGCGAAAGTGTTTCTTATCACGAAAACTTTCGATTAAATTCATTTTCTGGTTTTTTAAACAAAGTATGTACCAGATCTTATATATTTTTCGTTCTTTTAATGTATATACAGTTATAAATTACATAAAATGTTTCTAGATATAAGTAAAAACAGAACATAAATAATCTTAAGTCTACTAGTCCCGTTAATAACACTAAAATTTTATGGAAATACCGGGATAAAATTGACAAACTTACTTTAATTCTCTTATTTACATAATTCAAGCGTTTAAGATTAGATTGATATTTAGAATCAATAGCGCCTATCAGAATTGGTAGGCATTATCAAATATGAAT
Organism: Spicauda simplicius; assembly: GCA_949699795.1. Taxonomy (NCBI): domain Eukaryota; kingdom Metazoa; phylum Arthropoda; class Insecta; order Lepidoptera; family Hesperiidae; genus Spicauda; species Spicauda simplicius. Next base: position 7,366,690 of record OX453077.1, read on the forward strand.
ATGTATGTAATTCGGTTCATAGGCACGACCTGCCTATAATTTGTTCACGCCAAATAAATCGCTCAGGCACTATTTCAACTAAGTGTCACTAAATTATTACACTGGTCTGCTGATAGTAGGCGGGTGCCAAGATCCGTCTTGGTAACTACCGTTTATCAGCCCATATTACTATTAAATTGACCTGACCGTGTTTGGTTATTATAATAAAAATTGCATTATAGATAATGATATTGACCAGGCTTATACTTCAAAATATTAAAGCAAATGTTGAATAGAAGATATAAAAAAGTATTACATAAATGTATATTGTTCAAATGTTTAAGAGCAATTATTTGCTCTGTAAAAACAAAATATTGTCCTTATTTAAAAAATATCATTGCATCTGTACGATCTAGTATCTGAAAAACTGCATTGATCAGAATAATAAACAATATCTTAAAGGTATTTTTCGAATAATTTAGGGTCAGTATAAAATCGTCATTTGTAATATTATTCATACTGCATTTGCATATTGCAGTAGCTTTACAGATCTCTTTTATAAATACTATCGTTAGCCTAATATGATTAATCATCGTAGCACAGCTTAATAAATTACTTTTGCTTTGATACAAAATTATATACCTTTTCCTCCTATTTGAAGGTTATGAGAACCAATGCTATTATAGAGAAAAACATTAGACAAAGAGAATAGGGCACCTACTTAATGACTTCTGACCTATAAAGTCCAAGAGGTCACCAGATCAAATCATTGTACAGTATAATTTATCTATTGGACTCTGGTTACATTTAGTCATTCGAAATATCGTAATGACTATGTATTTAAAATTTATTGGTCTCGGGAATAGAATCGATATTATAAGCAGTAAAATAACTATAAAATTCGGTGGGAAATAACATATTTCAAGAATATGCCGTGAGGTGTCTGTCGTAAATAAAACTACTCTCCTTTTCCCATAGTTATCGTAGGCAACGACTTATGAACAAAAAGCAAAAGATGGGTAGCAGTCTCATTATTAGTATTATTGTTGTGACCTACACTAGTATCTCAGGCGCGATGACTATTGACAAAAATCGCCGTCAGGGGAAGTCTATGTCCCGTGGATTTCAAAAGGCTAGGATGGATGTAGAATTGTACATCGCTTCCTTCAAAAAGAGCCAAACAGTAAGAAAAAGTAACAATAGTAGGAAGCAAAATGTTTTCTTACACCGGAGACAACTAACGTGAAATCAATAAGTCATTGTACTAAGTGCGTTACTAAAATTCGTCAAATACTATGTCAAGGTTCATATTGACAGAGAACAATATATTTTGATGATTAATACAAGCATCCGGTTTATTGGTCGCCTACGGAACCGTCGGTACTTCTCTTAGTCACTGCGTTAATAAATTTATGTAAATTGCCTTTCTTTGATTAATGCATATTTATCACAAAACTATAAGGACTAAGTACCTACAATTGTAAAATGTATATACTATGCTAAGTAAAAATATTTGAAAATGTGAAATCGGAAATATGTATGCAATGAGATATACATTCAATCGATTGCATTACAATTTTAACTGTATTAGGTTTACGCGGTGGGCGGGCGTCAAACTCTGGGCGCATCTTCGTAGCATCTTCATTTTATCTCGTAGACGATATGAACATATCTTGATGCGCCTGTTTCCAAACAAATCGATCGCTTGTAATAAAAACTCATTGACTACAATGACTACTGTTTTATTCTCAGATTTGTGTAACAAAATGTGGTGTATTAAGTAGAGATCAATTAGGGTCTTTGTGAGATAAGGAGTGTAAAATTATAAAGCTATTAGCCCTACGCGCTCTAGATTGTATGTATTACCTCGATTGGCGCGATATAACATTAATTTACATGTCTTAGTCAGCGCAATAATCATTGTTGTGAATTTTCTATGGTAGAAACCATTAATTATTACCTTCATTCTGCAGAAATGATGGAGATTGTATGTAATATTAATATAGTCTTTGTTAAAATTATTCCCGAGTAAAAGATACCTAAAATGCGTGTTTTGTTTTTAATACTACAATTTGTAAGTTCATAGTTACAAATAAAAAGAAATAACATGTTTTTGTGTATAAATAAATGATTCCCAACTTTTCAACTGATCAGAAATTTGTCCTATTAAAAAATATTGGTAATTTATTGTTTCGCGTGTATTTGAGTTGTAACTTTAATACAGTCCTTTGGCCCGCTAAAGCGTAACGGTAACGCAACGCAAATTGGCGAATTTTTCTTATGACCTTCACAAAACCATAACACTTCCTACCGCCCACTTCCCCTTGCAACATGGTTGTGCACCAGTTCGCTGAATGATAATTCCGAACTATTGCAAAACGCTTTTGCAACCGAATGCAAAGGCTAGTCGATATGAGGTCCACGCCTTCAAATTACAGTACACTTGCTTTGTCTCAGATCCCTTTGAGTCATTTTCTTCGTAACTCGAGGGCTCGGCCGAGATTGCTATTGCCAAAGTTGTTTCCATTTACTTACATTTTTGATTGCAAACTAGAACAAACTTAGCCAATTAGGTTTTGTATTTGAAACGGACTAATGAAAAAAGTTTGAAATGTTTCTAATTGTATCTAAATTACATAGAAAAAAATCTTATTTAAACTTAGAAGTAAATTCATTTTTTTATAATGTTTCTTAATCGTAGTTCCATTGTAACGATATTCGAGTTTTAAATTTTTAATTGAGTTTTTTTTTATTTGTAACCATTCTCTGACATTTGATTATACTACTTGTATGCAGCATTTATATGTATTATTCTGTATCGTTTCAAATAAATATATCCGAGTATGTTTAAAGTGAAGTGTAAATGACAGCCTGTTTCCGTTCTACGGAACTTTGATATTTAAGCCGTGTATACAATTGGCGTAGAGAATTGTGCTACATTAAGGGCATTGGCTATCGTCAATTGCGAAAACATCGATTGTTTATGAAACAGAATTTGCCGACACCTGCCTTACAATTCGATCACGCTTTACGTACGGTAAACTGTTACTTATCGTACTGGAATAATTGCTACAATTTTCACATAAATAACCGGTTTCAGAATCAATATTAATTTTTCTTTCGCGCGGGTTTCTGATTTCCTTTTTTATTAATGGCTAATACGTTTTTGTCTATTAGTAAAATTGCTTTGATTTGAAAATGAAAACGCTGAAATGAATTTAGTTTATCATATCATACTAATATTATAAAGGCGAAAGTTTGTGAGTGTGTATGTTTGTTACTTCTTCACGTCTAAACGGCTGGAGTGATTTTCATAAAATTTGATAGGCAGTGAGATGATATTTTGAATTAATATATAGGCTACTTTTTATTGTGGGAAAATATCTTATTCCTACGGGACAATAAACATCGATTTTATAAACGCGGGCGAAGCTGCGGGGTTCAGCTAGTTTCAAATAAAGGTGAAATTTAGTAAACGTAATTGCACTTCCATGTTTGGTTTGAACAATTTAAAAAGTTCCTTGTGTTTTATTATTTGTTCGAGAATGCTCTAGTTTAGGCTATTAGCATTTTTAATGGTTCAACTAGATAGTTAATTATGTAAATGCAACACGTTACAGAAAACTTGGCGTGTATAAGAAACGTAAAATTTATTAAAGGTTTTGTAACCAAAGTCGGTAAAAGTGTTCCGTTGTTTCTTATTATAATATTACAATTAACGTAACAAGCCGTAACAAATTCTATCACAAACTATGTATCCATTTGACTTTGTAATAGACTATAAGTGTTGGCTTTCACTTTATTATACAGATAAAATACTTGAGTTGTAATTACAAAAGTAAAAACTAAAAAAATACGTGGCCATACATTTTAAACATAAGTAGTGTGATTCAAGAAACAACATTTACAAGAAAAACTTGAGCTCAGCATTTCACATCTTATTTTAAAGCTGCCATATTGCTTCTGTTTTATACTAATCTCTAGGATATACTATTGAGTTAAAAATTCAAATACATAGGCTCTACAACTCCGTATTCATATAAAACAAGTCTATCCTTCCACTCCATTCCGAGGTCCAGTTATTTATTTAAAGTTTTTATTTATAAAAAACTGACAACAGATCGATTGAAGTTTATTGCTAACACCGATAGTATTTCATTGAGCCAAATATAATAGACTCGGTAGCTATTCCTCATGACTGTGTCATAACTGTGTCGTGGATATCAATTTATCATTCAAAATTAATTCAGAACGTAAATCAACTCTCGCGGTTTTCGATAAAGTGTAGAATTCGCAAGTAGGCACGTATCAGGTGTTTGGAATAACTAGTGTGAGGTACCTTTGTAACGTGAATCTGATATATCTAATTAGAGCAAACCGCAGTGTAATACTAGTACGTTAAGACGTGTGAAAAGTACTAGTAGTCGTAGTTATGTATCAATTAACATTAGTATGAAGTGTGTAGGAGTGTGTGCATAATCGAATCATATATACTTGGTAAGATCTAAGACGATTCTAATATGGAAAACGTTAAAGATATGTTATAACGTATAAATAGGTGTATTAGCTGTGTTCCGAGTTTAAAAGGCTTAGTTCCTGTTCATATGACAAGTGGTGGCGTGGCGTGGTCTGACGCGCAATGGGTCCCGGCTTCGATATCCCTCCAGACAGGTATCTGAATGATGAGTTTAGATTCATATTCTGGGTGTTTATGTATTCGTCTTGTGTGTGTCCATGGTACCCACGACACAGGAGAAAATCCTAGTGTGGGGCTATGAGTGTAGAAAGCGTGCGTGTCTGTATTTAGGGGTTTCTTAGCCCTCAAAGGTAACAAGAACATAAAGGTAGGAATAGAGATAAAACACAAATTAAAGTATTTTAATTAGGTATATATTAAAATTCGACATATTTATTACATACCTTTACTATTTAATGTATAAGACTTGTTATAATACCATTACTTATTATAACAGTATGTATGTTTCCTAAATTCAATTCGTGACTTTAAAATCAATTAACTAGGTACGTAGGTAGGTATTTATGATGGAAATACTCATAAAACAGACCCACCAACTAGACCGCTGATTAGAAATCGAAGTACTGCCCAAGTCATTAATTACTAGTTACGTGCCAACTCGGGATAAATACGCGAGTTAACTCGAGTTGAATTTCATGTAACTCGAGTAGAACTAGAATTAAACTCAAGTTATCTGGATGAAAAAGAGTATATCAATTGTTTTCTGTCACAATTTAAACAACCTTGCTTCGTTAAACTATAAAAAAGCAGCATAGATTCATCATTATCATGTACTGGCCCAATCATAATTAATAATATTAGGTAGAATTTAAACAAATAATAAAATATTTTTCGTAATATTTTTTTTCCAATTATCACAAAGTCTCTATATATAAATATATACACATAAATTCAAACTCGAGCTAGAATGAATATAAATCCAGTTAAGCTAAACTCGAGTTGGTAACTCGAGTTGACCATCACTATTAATTACTAAGACTTGCGATTATAAATACAAGGGCTTCGAACTTAATAGTGTTGTTAACGAGGCGTTAGTGTTGTACCCGAGGCAGTATTTGTGAAATACGTGGTCAACTACATTGTGAGACTCCTAGGACGTTAACTAGTGCTAAGATCATAAAAAAAGAATCCGCATGCCGAGATTATGTACATATACGAACATCGGCAAATTATTTGATTTTAACATTGAAAAAATTCATAGCAAATCGTAACTGTTGCAAAAAAAAAAACAACAAAGGCTATTTAGTATGTCTTCTCTAAATTTTTACAAATATCTTTTAATTGATTATATATTATTTTTATCGACAATATCAAAGATGAGGTTCTAATTTGATTTGAAATTAATTTATTTCAAACGTAGTTTATATAAGTTTACGTACCATTCTACTTATAAATGTTTTGCATTTTCTAAGGTTCACATTTCGCGGCCTCATCCAACCTTCATCTACTTCCATCGTTCTCATTTCATAGTAATCGTTATTAAATTAAAAATAAAATCATAGACCAGGTTCTTGTTAATTAAGACCCACTTATTGAACTCTATATATGTTCATTATCATGTTTTATTTACGCAAGTTGATAATTTCGATTCATAATTTAATAAATATTACATTAGTTAAGACCTTAAACTACTTAATCCGTTTTTATTACTTACTAATTGTAATTACTTTACTATTTGCTTTTAATAGTAATCTTAATCAGGTTTAGAGACGTAATAAGCTATTTAACTTTTGTACCTTTCTTTTATCTGTTAAAAATATCTAGATTCTAGATAGAATTAGTCTATATTCTTATTACTTTACAATGTTTGCTTTTTATATTAAATCTTAATCGTATTTCGAGATCTACTTAGCTATTTAACACTTGCGTCTTTCTTTTACTTATTTTAAAATAAGCTTTTATTAGATTATTATCTAGAGACATGCAACATTTAATGTTCTCTCGAATTACTTTGAACTCCTAATAGATACATATCTTAGACGTTGCATATGCATCTTTTAAAACAACTTCTCTTTATAGATCCTTGTCTATGCACTTAGTACTGCGGCTTTCTTTAATTAAACTCTATACGGATCCTCTATTCACTTTCGTTGAGATAGCTTTAAACATATAAATTATTGCGTTTATCTAGATTAATCGGCTACTTGTAGTTTTCTTGCTTGCTTTATCTGTCATCGGCTTACCAGTGCGTGCAGCTTTGCCACGCCTTTTGAGCCAATGTACGGCGCCTTGCACCGTTATATAAGGCAGTTACTAATAGAATATTAACAATGTTTCGCTTGTACTTCCTGAAACAAAATCTTCTCAATTAAAGTAAGGATTATAAATTCGTTTTATGGGGCAATAATGCTTGTAGCGTCTTTGCGGTATTTCTGTAGAAAATTAAAAATCTTATTACTATTTTCTACAGAAAAATAAAAATAGTTAAGTTAATGTTCAAATAATTACCTACTGCAACTTTCCTTTTTAATACAGTAGGTACTTTTTCAAGTTCGTCAACTACTTAAATAAAGGTTTATATGTGATTGTCAAACAAACACTCCGAAATATGTGTGGCAGCATTGCTTGTTTAAGAATAAAAGAGTAATATTTAATCCATATTACATACATACGAGCATAAGCTACCAATTTTTATATAGGTTCCCGTACTGTTTGATGTTAAGTACAGCGAAGCAGAGAGCCCAGCGCGGTGAGCTATGACCTAAAACTCTCTTATTCTGAGAGAAGACCCGTGCCCAGCTGTGGGACAATAATGAGTTGGCACCACACATCTTGAAGTTACTATTTTTAATTAAATAAACATCATAAAGTAGGCGTGAATCATATAGTAGGATGTAAAACGTCCTACTCATCTGACTTAATTTTGTTATTATTGTCATCATAGCGACTATTTCTCCTCGTGAATAAGTAAGTCGACAATGCATGTGATTTATAACGACATTACTAGAGCTCCTTACTCGTTTGAATAGACCCGATTTCCGTGGCACAATCTCCGTTATAAATAACAGTTTAAGTAAGATTTATATTCCTGCATGCTTAAAAAGATAATTAGTTTATTTACCAAAGTGCTTTTCAACCTTCGTGACCTTTTACTTACTGCTATTTCTAAACTGTTATAAATATAACATTTTCTTTTTATAATAACGGTAATTTAATAAATAAGTAATCATATACAAATGTACTTTAATAACACTTTTTTAAGTAACTAGTTATTTTTTAAGTTAATAAGTTATACTGTACTTGGTAAGGGCATGCAACTCTTTGCTTCCTTAGAGTATATTTCAAGGGCTTACGAACATTTGGTAAAAAATCACTAGTTTACATTACCTTACATTCAACTAAATATTAAACATCAATGCGCAATGCTAATTGAATTTCACAATTGTAAGACAACAATAGGCACATCTGTACATCAGTACAAAATGAGAATATGTTAGCAAATGTTAATATTTTAACATTTCCTTATTTTGTTAATTGCAGCACTGTTCTTATTTTGTGGATATGTTCACACGAACTTTATAGCCATCTATTATGGAGAAATGCTTTAAATATGAGTACGAAACAAGCCGCGTGTAAAACAAAGTGGAATAATTGTGTGAATAATGTTATAAAATGCTATCAGATGGCTTGTTTTAAGATCTGATCCAGTAATAGATAAGTTTTTTCTAGAGGATTTAAACTTTATGTTAAAAGTTATCTTTTGACTCCGAAAGGTACATGTAACATATTAATATCATCATCATAATTACTATTGTTAACTTGGACAGATATGAATCCTCTTCGAATGCGAAATGATTGAGTTAAGACAATGTTTTAAAAGTTAACGATTAAAGTTACCCTTTACCAATTTTATAGGATAATTTGCGATCGTATTTTTAATAGACTTATGTACTCTATTTGGGATTGCTGCCCATAATCTTCTTTGAACATGCTCACATCTCACCTTTCATAAAGAAACTATGGACCTATATTTTTTTCTATAAGATTGGAGTAGCAAACGAGTGTGCATTCCATCTTATGGTAAGTGGTAACTGCCGCCCATGGACATCTGTAAGCAACTTCATACAGAACATGGGGTTCTATCTGAAGTCAATCACAGATGCGTCGCCACTCCCGAAGACTAAGATGGTCGCCTCCTATAAAAGTGTGTCGGCAACCACACCCTTCCATCGAAACACAAAAACTGCTTCACGCTAGAAATAGGTGGCGGTGGTACGTCCCCGGGCGAACTACACTGGTTCTACCACCTATAAACATTTAAAGGCTTGTATTTTAAGTCGTTTTAGATATAATCAGTTCTTAAATTGGGTTCACCTAAGTTGCAAAATCTAAGCCTACCGTCCTTGTTAAATCACATCTTATTACTGGAACCAATGGCGCTACTGTAGCGTATCGTCTTTTCTTCGGGATTTCTGAACACCACTGAACTGTGTAATTAGATTTGATTTCATATGACAACGCTTAGTCATTCACGTAATTTTAGTCAACGGTTTTTGTTAAACGTACGTCATTTATGTTTTACTGAGAATGCTTCTGCCCATTAAAAACTGTAATGGAATTTTACTTTAAATCTACATAGGTCTTTTTTCCTAAATTTTGGGTTGATGACGTTAACATGCTTTCAAATGTTTCTATTGTATGGTTAAAACATAATTTAAACTATGTCTTATTAGTACAAATGATAACGTATGAGATCTCTTAACAAAATTATTAATTCCTTACATTCTTTATTTTTGTCAATTTCTTACATTTTTTGCTAAAATAAAATTGCAGTTTAAAATACTCTGTGTTAAGAACTCGGTTCAGTTTTTCTAATACTTTATTAGTAACATGATGACATGCGAGTACTGGAACGAATTTATTAGATTTCCGCATAAGATACTGTCATTGACCTATTAAGCGTGTCAGTCATCGTTGTTACCTAAATGATATTGCATTGTTATTTTTTATATGTTTATAAACTGGTCTGTTTTTCTTAATGGGTCGTATCGTAAGTAAAAATGATATTGTGTTTCTATTTAAAAAGTATTTAAGTTTTCGATAAACATTTATGATACATATTTCGATCATAGGACATGCTGACACATCACTCATACCATTTCCAATGACAAACAAAATAGTACCGCAACTACCTTAATATAAGTAGAATAATAACTTGACCGTTGTTTACTTCTATAATTAACGCATTGTAGCACTCGAATGCAACATTTTTTTCTTTAAAAACCCATAAGTCAACAATGTTTAGTAACACAAATTTGTCATTGTCCACAGATTGTCCTCGCAGCTTCCCTCTGCTTCGCGCAGGCCTCCTTCTACGCGGGTCCCCCAGCGCACATCCAGCTGAGCCCCGACGGCAAATATGTCCTGGACACGCCCGAGGTAGCGCACGCTAAGGCGGCACACTACGCTGCGCACGCGCAGGCTTCCACCGCGCACGGTGCCTGGGCGCCGGCGGCTGGCGCCTACCTTGCCGGACCCGCGTATGGTGCTGGCGGACACTATGGTGCCCCTGCCGCTGGTGGGTGTTACTCAGTATTGGAATTAAAGTTTTGACAAACGTAGTTCCCATTTCATATAAAAAGTTACCTAATTTGTTAGTGAATTGTATTACCAATATAGATGGACCGGGAAGGTATTGTCGCTATGAAAAGGCGTATATAGCAGCTTATTTTCATATAACCATCTTATTCTTGAGGAGCAAAGCTTGACTTCAGGATAAATACATGTTCTATATTAAGTAGTTACGGTTGTCTTTAAAGGCAGTGACCAATTACCATCAGATGAAGTGCTTGCACGATTGCTACGTCAATCTTTAAAAAGGAAATTTAATAAAAGTAACTTAGAAGTCGCTATTTTGAGTTTTCCTGTTTAGTGTAATGTCGTATACTGAAGTAAAGAGACATATAGTTCCGTTCATATTCAGGTCAATAAAATTGACATTACACCATTATGTAAATATTAAACGGTTCCATTAAGTAGTCGCTGTGACATTTAATTTCCGCTAATGGTTCGCATATTTCCCACAGGTCTCATCAAGTACGGTCCCGCGCCTCTCGCTCACGACGGCCGCGTGATCGACACGCCCGAGGTGGCCCACCTGAAGGCCGCTCACATCGCCGCGCACGCCAACGCTCACGCTAACGCCGCGCACGGAGCGTACGGCGCCGTCGCTCCCCTCGGCTACGCTGGAGCCCTCGCTCACGGCGCGGGATACGCCGCCGGCTACGGCAAGTGGACCGGCCCTCAGGCCCACATCCAACTCACCCACGACGGACAGTACGTCGTCGACACGCCCGAAGTACAGCACGCGCGTGCCTCCCACCTCGCCCAGTACGCCGCCGCCGCCCACGCCGCCGCCGCCGCTCCCGAAGAACCCTGGGGCCACGGTGGACACGGCTGGCACTAAATTCTACCTCTGACCTCGGCTTCCGCACTGCCTGATGCTATTTTTATACAAAACTCGACAAAAATCCAAAAAAAAATGTTAAGCTGTATAAAGTTGAACGTGACCTGATGTGTATAGCAATGCGACTCTTGTAGAGCGAAAAATATACCAATAAAAAAATCTAATAATTTTATTTACGCTTTGTTTTATTCCTTAAACAACCCCAATAAACATGCTACAATAATACAATGCTAATATTTATTTTCTTACATTTAAAAATGACAAGAAATATAATAGAATAGGTTTTTCAAACTTAGTTAGTTACTTCATCAAGTTACCAACAATAAATTAACAATTAAATCTTTTTTAATTATATTTCTCTATTAATTCGAGATAATTATCCAAATGGCAGAATTGAAATCTTTAAAAAGCAACGCAACAATTACCTACTTGCCTTCACTAATTGCATCCTTGTAGCATTATTACTACAATAAATCACCAAAATTACTCCACCATGTAATACTAAGCAAAGTATCCAGCGAAAATGCAGTATTTCAAAAACATTAGATTTCATGTAATTTGCCATTGCAACAAAATAGGCACCTTGCTCCATTTCCATGCGTATTGCTCGAGTTGCGCGTACATGTCAATAGCTGTTGTCAATCGGTCGGTTGCTTGCTGTTGTGAAACGTTTATACAAAAACTATAACAATGAATATAAACTTGTCAAAGTATATCATAAAAATACTCGCAGGTACAGATTTCTCATGATATAAGCCTGGCTGCGGCTACTTGATGGAATCACCGATGTATGTGGAGATATCCAACACCTCAGAAGTCTTTGACGTGATCCCATTGTATCATTTTGAAAATACCAACATTTATTCAGAATATATATGTTTAATGCAATACAATACAAAATATCTTTATTGTATACCACAAAAACAAAGGACATATAATGTAAAGTACAACAGTAATATTAGAATTTCTAAATTGTATTACGAAACTTAAGTAGTAAATGAGCATGTTGATATGTATATCTGATGATAATATGTGTTCTATTTAACTCTAAATATAACTGAATATAATTGAGAGAAATATAATTGAGTCCGAATTCTGAGCGTTGCTGTCTATGGGGAGTTTGGTACCATTCATGTAAATGTATCTCGCTTATCAAGTTATAATACAAGCTAACGTAACTAAAGTTGTACCGCACAAGTTCACACTCCTCACAACACTTTACACTGTTATTAGGTGGAAATACGTTGGTGCTATAATTTCACAGAATTAACATGAACATTATTAAAAGTAAAACCAATTTAAGTGGCAGTAGTTTCGTACTTAGCTTATTAGTCTCCCGCATCTACATTTAATTGTTTGGAAACAACAAAACTTAAAAGAACGGATTTTAATCAATGCTCTAGTTAGCAAGGTAGTTTGATTTAATCGACAGGGTATTAAGTAATAAAATAGTCAGATAATTATAACAAATGGTAAAAAAATATTAAGATCTCAATTCTCGGCGACTCTACATTCGGTTTCACTCCTTTTAAGGCTAACCTTTTTGTACTAGAAACTGGCCTTCTTACCTTCTTATAATTTTGATGTTGCTCAACTTTATAATTTATTTTTATTCCTAGTGTTAAGCAATTTGTATCATTCGGGGGAAGCATGGAGATGCTGGATCAGTGTATCTTAATTCTCAGGAGTAACAAACACATCACGCTTAGACGACTTTATTTATTTCTACAAAAGAATAGTTGTTTACATTACCGCCCATCAAAATGAGATGAAATGAGTAAATGTAATAATAATAATATATTTTCAGTGCATCGAGCAGTGATAGCCTAATGGTTGAAACTTGCCCTCTCGATCGGGCGGTCCGAGGGTCAAACCCAGGCACGCACCACTGATTCATGTGCGTATTCTAAATTAATTATCACTGCTTTTCGGTGAAGGAAAACATCGTGAGGAAACCTACACACCCAAGAGTTCTTTAAAAAAAAAAAAGTTCTCGGAGGTGTGTGAAGTCCACCAATTCGCACTTGGCCAGCGCGGTGGCCTATGGCCTAAACTCTCTCATACTGAGAGAAGACCCGTGCCCAGCAGTGGGACAATAATGGGTTGACGATGACGCATCGGGATTATTATTTATTTATTCAGATAGAACTCAACTTTATTCAGATAGGTTTTGTATGCAAACGGCAAGGAGTGCTAATCCTAATATAATTCACTGTGAATCAATTGCTTGGCGAGCGCGGTGGACTAGGGCCTAAAACTCTCTCATTGTTGGAGAAGACCTGAGCGAAGCTGTGGTACAATAACGGGTTGGCACCAATTGCTTATACGTATCACTGCAAGTGGTACAATTGTAAAGTGTTTTCCTACTTTGGTTAGCATGGCATTATAACTTCAGCGAGTATTTTACCAGGTCATTTTCTGGCAATTACTTCAGTGTGAAAGCTGTAAGACTCATATGGTTTCAAAATAAGGTTTTTAAGCAACTCTACATATTTGTAAAGTAAATTTGACTTCGACCTGATTTTAAAACACAACTTCATAGATATTTATATAAGGCCTACCTTTTTTTATCTGACTGAAGTAGCAAACGAGCATGCACTCCTCCTGATGGTAAGTCGTCACCACCCATGGACATCTGTAATCAACTAAATATAGAACATGGTTTCCATCTGAAGTCAATCACAAATGCGTTGTTACTCCCAAGGACTATGATGGTCGCCTCATGTAAAAGTGTGCCGGCAACCACACCCTTCTATCGAAACGCAAGAAATGTTTCACGATAGAAATAGGTGTGCCGGTGGTACTTCCCCGGTCGAACTACACTGGTTCTACCACCTTGAAAACCTACTAAATAAACCTACCTTTATTCAGCAGTGGATATTGACTGCAAAATAGTGTTTTATCCATTATTTCTCATTTACATTGTCGCGATCAGTTCCTTGACTAAATAATAAGCCGATCAATAACAAATATGTAAACACGGTACACGATAACACACACAAAATCCTTTGATCAGAGCTAAGAAACTAAGCTATCTACTACTACTAACTACTCTACTACTAAGATCTAAGAATCTTGGAGAACCAGCGTTCATGTCGAGTACATACATATGCACCTAATAAACAACCAAACGTTACTTAAATTTATACATATTAGCCTATCATTGTGTTTTTTTTTCGAGGGGGGAAAAAGGTAAAGGGTACCCGTTGCCGTGGGAGCGATGAAAGGTTATGTGTGATTTTTACCGCACTAAAACCCCTCCGGTGGCCGTCATAAACGCTACAAAGAGGACTCCAAAATCTCCAAAGGAACGCCACCGGAGAACCTATGAATGCTATGAACGCATTGCCTCATTGGGCTCCTTCCAAGTGAATGGCTGGGCCGTCTGGTCTTTACGACGGCGACAACACATGCCGTCGTCGTTCCCGGGGTCGCCTGACCGAACTGTTCGAACTCCCACTCTAGCTGTCCGCAACCCCCCTTTTAGTTGCCTCTTACGATAGGCAGGGGATACCGTAGCCCTATTCTGATCCTGGAACTACAGGGACGCTATCATTGAGTTAGTCTGCACTCGGCGAATATTTAAATGCCATATTGCGAAAACAAAAGACATACGATTATTAAAAGTACCTCCTATTTTGATTAAAAAAGGGGATTGCGCCTAACGAAGTATCATTGCAAAAAACATACTAGACATTTATTGCTACAGATAAATAAGGTGAGGCCAGACATTTCCGTATTTATCCTAAATCTTAAGATGATTTGATTGAGATATTTATGTTTTTAAGTTTTTGCGTATCAATCCTTTGTTTGTATCAATAAATTTGGTGCAAGGACTTCACGCATGCCTTTTACCCATTTTTCTGGTCTGCTCTCATAGTAAGTAAGGTCAAGTATGATTTGATGACTTTCATACCTTTGAAAAAGTCTTTTAAAGAACTCCCAGGCGTATTTTTCCCATTAATATTTTTCTTTATTTCTCGTTAGGGCAAGTAATAATATATTAATCTTCAATTCCCTCATTGCATAAGATATTAAATAAAAAATCTATTGTTTATTACTAAAATACGCCAAAACTTTTATAAATCGCATGCGCCTGCGCATCGACAATATCAATTTTGTTAAAGCGACTTCATGCTACTCAAAAGTTGAAGTTATATTTATAGTTTAAGAGATGAGTAACGAGGTTGGCTATAATTACACTAAATAAATATCATTAAAAATCAAAATACCCTGTTTTTTCCGCAAAATTAGTGTCATTTTTATATATATATATCTTCAATGGAATTAAAACCTTATTTGCACACCTGAACGGGTAGAAAATAAGGAAATGGCATAATAATACAATAACAATACAATAAGTTTTAAGACCTACTGTATTTTACTATGTTCTTGCAATAAGATGAATTTGATTTTGAATTTCCGTACTTCCCCTATAATTTTGCGCCTGCTCAAATTAGAGTAGCAAATCAACTGCGACTAAATATTTTATGAAGAATATTTAATATATTGTAGACTTATAACAGACTTAATAAAATGTATATACATTAAAATCATATTAACTAAGTTCCAAGGTACGCGAGGTACGAACCAAAAACTTGACGGCATTAGCCAATAGGTACTGCCAGTAGTTTTACCTACTTCAGCTAACCTGCTCAGTGCTCAATATTTTGACAGTTATCTTTAATTCTTTAAAAATAATTGCCCATTGTAAAATCGATTTATGTTAGCTAGGCAGTTTTCTCACGCTATATAGGGTACGTAGGTATTACTTGACCACAACAATTAGGCGCATAAAACAAAAGTGGTTCAATACCCCGCATCTCGCTTCTTACCCCGCGCATCCCCTAGTGGCGTGCAGTTGTGTATCGTCTAGGTGTTTACGTTAGCCAGCACGTGTTTAATGTTATGTAGTTATAATGGTAGTTTAATGAGTGATTGAATAGAATTTTTAAAGTTACTATTAAATTAGTTGATTATTCGTAAATAAAGCTATAAATGGGTAGGAAAAAGACCATTCGTGGAGGAGAAAGGACTCTTACATTCAAAATATGCATTTTTTTAACAAGAGAACAGTATTGGGCTCAGTATTCCTGTCTCCCAAGTCGAAAATCGAATGTGTGCTGCAACAGGCATCAGTCTCTACACACAAAAAAGAAATAAAATATTCCATGTCTGCGAATATATTAAACACATGAAAGTGCTTTAATAAATACTCGACTATTAAACATACACCACTATGGTGTATGTTTTAATAATGGTATACCTACATACTTTTGGCATCTGGTAATAGAATATACTTCGTATCGGTGTGGGAAATCCCTAGTTCTAATGACGTTTCAATTGTCGTGCGCCTAATTGTTTTGGTCGAGTAGTACTTAAACATAAAGAGGATTATCACTTTCTTTAATATGAAAAAACAATAGTGTGAAATAAATAGTGTAAATCTTAACAGATTTAAAAAAAATATTATTTAAAATTTGTGTAAAATATACGTACATTTGGCCGGCTATAAACCAATAAATATTGAGAACAAACATGTGGTACTAAATGTAGTCGGACAAAATGATTATGATAAACCGAACTCGAGTGAAACCGCAATGACATCATACTAATATAATAATGTTGTCTTATCAAAAAAAGTGAGTTTTCCTATTCAAAATCTGTATTTGAAGGCCGTACAATTTTTATAATATTTTTGTAATTCTTAATTACTCAACCACAACCTTCAGCTTTACTTACTTAAAAATATGAGTATCTATGTGATTTGGTCTTTAATAATTCGTTCACTGAGGGGTAGTAAATTAACATATGAATTTATAAAATCATATAAATTAAAATGCTTGAAACTATTAATCTGACTACGTAAGGAAGAAAGGAAATGCTTATCGAGCGCATGGATGTCCATCTCTTTGATTTGTTGTATAGCTCAAAAGGATCTACAGATTTTGGCATAATAGAGGCAAATACAAACATACCTCATGTTTGTATTTGCCTCTATTGTTTAGTAACATTGGTTATCTTATTTTTAAATAAAACGTAATGGAATAAATCAAAGCTAATAGATAGATCATTTAAAACCATATAAATATTTTAATTATTTTTGTTAATATATTGACACATTATTAAAAGGGTTAAAAGAGAGGGTGTATTTCCATTAAATAACTTTTTTGTATTACACTATTACACTAAGTTTCTTCGCCTCCGTCCCTGTAGTTCCGGGATTAGATTAGGAATAGTCCTAATAGATAGTCCTAATAGGGATACTATAGAGTATCCCCTGCCTGTCTGACTAGAGTGCGAGCTCGAACCATTCGGTCAAGCGACCCCGACGGAGATCCCGGAGTCCTCTTTGTAGCGCTGAGGACGGACTCCGGGGGGTACTTAATACGGTAAAAATCCCACAAAACGAAGGTTCGAAGGTTGAGAAAAAAAAAACCTTCGCTTCTCTTGTCGTCAACCCATTATCATTCCACTGCTGGGCACGGGTTTTCTCTCAGAATAAGAGAGTTTTAGGGCATAGTCCACCGCGCTGGCCCAGTGCGAATTGGTGGACTTCACATACCACCGAGAACTTTGTGTTTTCTTTCTAAGAACTCTCGGCGTGTAGATTTCGTGATAGTGTTTCCTGCGCCCAAAAGCAGTGATAATTAATTTCTAATACGAACATAAATCAGTGGTGCGTGCCTGGGTTTGGACCTCGGACCTCCCGATTGAAAGGGCGAGTTTCAACCATTAGGCTATCACTGCTCTATCGCCTCTCTTATTTATTTATATATAAGTCTTATTATCGTTAAAATAGTAGTTGATGGTTGATAATGATTCATGAAATACAAGTAAAGGTGTAGGTTATTCATGAATATTATTGGCGTTGCGTTATGAGACTGCATACTTGAGCCCTCATTTTTAAATCTTTTTGTCATACATGTTGGTGTCATTTTGAGATATTTAGGGCACATTCCTTTTAGATAACAACGAGGCGCTTGGGAAAACCTTGGTTTAGGTAACACAGTTTGTACAGTACAAGCCTAAACCTATCATTTATGCTACTATACGGGGCATAGAAAGCGGGTGGAGTAGGGGTGTGGATCAATTGATTTTAATTCAATTTATTCTAACAGTGGTAGAACTAGTATGGTTTGAACAAGGATAATACATCCTTAATCCTGGTAATACCACCACTCTTATTTATAGCTTTAAGTTTAAATTTAAAGTTATAAATAAGTATGGTGGTATGCGATAGTTCAGGAAACCACAGACCTAGATCTGAGTACCTAAATCTATTGTGGACCATCTCGCGACAAGTTTTTATATGATAGAAAATTGTACGATGGAACATAATAATGTATTTGATTACTACAAATTTTCTTTTTTTCTTTTCAGTGCATTGAAATGAAAGGTTGTTTTAAAAATATTTTTTTAATAATATTTTATTTTGGTGATGATGTTGATGTCATAATTTGGTATTTCAATAGCCTCATAAGTACCTACCAGTAGCAACTTTGTGGATCTGATACAAAAAATGATAAAAAAGCAAATTTAATTTAGTTAATTATAAAAAAAAAAACCACTTATAATTGTGACAAGTTCAAAAAAATAGATACGAGTACATTCGAGGATTGATGTCCAATTATAATGTAGATAATTATTTCCTAAGAGTATTGTCAACCCTAGCTCGCCCCTATGTCAAATAGAAATGAAATTACACGTGTGTATCAAAACAGACCATGAAAACTAGTAATTGCTACGTTGAGAGATTTCTCGTAATATTTATTATGTGACCTACTAAATTGTGCCTCGAGGCGTCACTATCATTCACGGTTCTAGTTCAACTATGAGGGCTTTATTAACCACTAGTTGAACCGGCGAACTTCGTTCCGCCTAAAAGTCAAAAATCTAAAATTACTAGTCTTCCTCCACTATACTATATTAAACATAAAAACTTTCCTCTTAAATAACTCTATCGATTAAAAAGACGAAGAAAATTTTAAAGATCTAAGCGTACATAGGGACAGACAGCAGCGAGAAGCGACCTTGTTTTATACTATGTAGTGATTAAATATTGTTTTTTAATAATTAGAAATATATTCAGCAAAAACCATAGGTATTATTTGCACTCTACCTATTATTTTCATCCGCACTTTAACTTTGGATCGTAACGTTGCCTGGTAGATTTTGTGTCTTTATAAAATTGCATTTTCTAGTGTTGTTTCTATTTTATTGCGTTCAATATAGTGTAATATTTGAAAAAGTGTTTTTTTTCGGAGAACACTAAACATTAAGAATATTATCATACTAGCTGTACCCGCGGCTTTGCCCGCGTGCAAATCAACGTGTCACAAAGTTTTTCTCGCGCAAATCTCGACACCGTGGGAATTCTATGATAAAAAGTAGTAACATTAATATCGGTTTGGCCTCTCAAGGATTACCTGGTCAAACACAGAGTGAAAAAACGAATTTAAAGTGTGTATTTGTGGGTAGGAACGTATTGTTATGTATTTTTTTTAATTAGACGAATTCTAATATTGTAAATCGCTTTTTTGAACCAATTTACATTCTTAGTGGTCTAATTCAGATATCGGGATACTTTTTTCAATCAACTCATTTCATTTCAACTCAACATTTGAACCAAAACGTATCGATTATAAAGATTGATTTGAACTTTTCCGAATTGGAAAATACTATTTGAAGTAATTTTGGCGGATTCAAATTTCTAAGTAAGATTATAGGTAAACCTACTTTTAATATTAATTTGTGTTCAGGAGTTCCGGAAGGCATTAAGGAATTCAAAAATTCTGTTGGATAATGTACTGCTTCCTCCATCTCAATGACTGTGTCTACCGAATAGTAGATCTGTGACGCTGCTTTAAATTTTGAATTTATAGTGTTATTGGTTGTATTAACAATATCGAGATATACTTTTTCAACCAACTCCTCCAGATTTAAACGAAGACGTATCGATATAAAGATTGATTTTAACTTTTCCGAATAACAAAGCACTATTATCTACTTGAAGTAAATCATTAGAAAATTGGAATATCACTGAACAGCGACATATATTCTAAGTTCATATTTTGTTTCATGTGACCAAATATAAGATCTTTTAAGAGGTGCATCGGGCTATTTGTTTGCGTAAATCCCGCATTGTTCTTTGTAAAGCAGAAGACATAATCAAAACACTTTTACAATTCATACGAACAGGGCGCACCCGCTCGCAGGGCGCTGCAGCACCCTGCTCGCTTATTTTTTATGTTTTCTTTTATGTTCCAACCTAACCTAACCCATCCTGTTTAAAAAGCTACAGCTAAATCCAACTCTTAACAATAACATGACAATACTCCTGCATTTTCGGGATTTAGGTATTCAAAGTGACACTTTTCATCATAATGTTCTCTCAACGGGTTGTAATGTACTGTAATCAATAAGTACCAAACTCATACGGCTTAAGTAGGTTGTGTACTTAGATTATCAGGGTTGATGAATTGAAGTTTAATTTATTAATCACATTTCAGTTTAATGAGCTGTCATTAAACTTATAATATATACTAAAAACAAAAGAAAGCATTATGTGACTACCTTTTATAATTTAGGCTTGCACTATCCCGCATCATCAGGGAGGAGTTGAAGGTAAAAAAAAATATCCCGTGTCTTTGCTTAGTATTCTTATTACTTATACGTAAGCACTTGCGAGCCAACTTCTATAGCTTGGGCTTGCAGTACCCTGCATCATCAGGGCTGAGGAGCTTAAGGTCGAAATTGTCATCATGTGTCTTTGCTTAGTAATTATATTACATACCCGAAAGCATTAAATGGCTAACTCCTATGGCTTAGGCTTGCAGTACCCTGCATCATCAGGTTTGAGGAGTTGAAGATCTAAATTTTCATCTTGTGTCTTTGCTTAGTAATTATATTACATACCCGAAAGCACTAAATAGCTAACTTCTATGGCTTAGGCTTGAAGCAACCCTGCATCATCAGGGTTGAGGAGATAATGGTCAAAATTTTCATCTTGTGTCTTTGCTTAGTAATTATATTACATACCAGAAAGCACTAAATAGCTAACTTTTATGGCTTAGGCTTGAAGTACACCTGCATTATCAGGGTTGAGGAGTTAAAGGTCAAAATTTTCATTATGTGTCTTTGCTTAGTAATTATATTACATACCTGAAAGCACTAAATAGCTAACTTCTATGGCTTAGGCTTGAAGTACCCCTGCATCATCAGGGTTGAGGATTTAAAGGTCAAAATTTTCATCATGTGTCTTTGCTTAGTAATTATATTACATACCCGAAAGCACCAAATAGCCATCTCCTATGGATTAGGCTCGAAGTAACCTTGCATCATCAGGGTTGAGGAGTTGAAGGTCAACATTTTTACCGTGTATCTTTGCTTGGTATTTTTATTACATAACCGTAAGTACCAAATAGCCAGCTTTTACGGTTAAGTCTTGAAATACCCTTACATCATCAGGGTTGAGGAGTTGAAGATCAAATTTTTGTCCCATGAATTTGTTTAACAATCTTATTATATATCCATAAAAACAAATTGACTTACTTCTACGGTTCAGGCTAGCAGTACCCCGGCATCATCAGGATTGAAGAGTTGAAGGTCAATTTTTTTAGGAAATATCTGCTTAGTAATCTCATTCTACATTCAACCCAATTGGACTCCTACAGCTTAGGTTTGGCCGAGTATCGCTAATTTCGTTAATTTGCTTCAAAGAAATGGATCCTATGATCAGAACCGTATCAAAATCATCAGAGTACCCTTGAAGTACATTCTTTCAAATAAAAGAAAAATCATTGAAATCGGTTGGCGGGAAATTAAATTATTCAACTATTTATCGCGCACATCGTTAATGCAAATATCAGACTTATGCGCTTTTCTTATGGATGCCACTGTCAAAAGTGAACTAAAAATAAATGGGACCCGATTACACGCACTACCTTTCAAATGAAAAAAAAAATCATCCAAATCCGTTCACCCAGTGCGGAGAAATCGTGTAACAAATATAAAATAAAAAAAAAAATTAAAAAAATACAGACGAATTGATAACCTCCTCCTTTTTGGAAGTCGGTTTAAAACGATGTTTTAACATAAAAATCAAAGCGAAATACTAAATTTTATTGAGGTGGCCTCAAAATTGACTGACTTTCATACAAACTTACATCTCCTATTTGGGTTAAATTGGGGGGGGGGGGATCAGAAAATTCATTCTTAACTGACGTCTACGTCATAAAAGGAACCCCTACTAAAAATCATATTCGTATCTTTAGCAGTTTAGGCTCTATGATGTTTATTCAATAGATGAGTGAGAGAGCATCCTTTCGTTTTTATATAAGTATATATAGATATAAAGATATAGATTTGTATAGTATCAAATAACATAGGTACGGTACACACATAACCAATAAAAAATACATAACAAAGGAACACATTTTACAGACCATAACATGTTTAGTTCCAACCAATTCAACTATGCAGTTACTTATCTTATTAACACTTATCGAACACAGAATAAATACTGCGTAGTTTTAAATTGACATAACTTTTTTATTCGTAAACCGATTTACATAAAATAAACACTAAATGTTAAGTGAAGTTTCCCACAACACGTCGGTGAAAATTATATTCAAATTGGATAAGCCGTTTCTGAGATTAGCGTTTTCAAACACACAGACAAACAGACAAACAGACAAACAGAAAAGATTTCTAAAAACCATTATTTTGGGTTCTATATCGTATTAAGGACCTCTAGAAATGGTTTTCACCTAAATTTATTCCATGTACAGACAGCGACCTCTTACAGATTTATTATAGTATAGATATTGTCAAATTATTTTCCATGTTCAAATTTTACCACAGACACAGAGTTATTTAAAAAAATAACGCGTCTGGGTCAAAAATGTAGGTTATATTTTGTAATATACATTGACAGTGAACATTTCAATTAAATCGTATTTCATTGTTTTAATATTTCTGGGTAAACGAATAACGGCTGTGTTTTTAAGGGAAGTGTCTTATCATAGTGCCTTGAAGGTTTCGTAACTGCTAGTGAGTGAGTGATTTATCGAATATTCGCATTCGCAAGAATTGGTGCGAATGTTTCGCGATTTTTTTTTATCTGACTAAAGTAGCAAACGAGCATGCAGTCCACCTGATGGTAAGTGGTCACTGCCGCCCATGGACATGAACTCCATACAGAACATGGGTTCCATCTGAAGTCAATCACAGACGCGTTGCTACATCCGAGGACTATGATGATCGCACCGAGTGAAGGTGTGCCGGCAACCACACCCTTCCATCGAAACGCAAGAATTGCTTCTCGCTAGAAATAGGTGTGGCGGTGGTACTTCCCCGGTCGAACTACACTGATTCTACCACCAAGTAAATTGCAATACTTCGCAAAAGTAAAGGTCGCACAATCTATCCGAATTTAAATCGAAATGCAGTTAGACGACCTAAAAAAAGGTCGTCAAATCTAGATCCTCCGGTCTTCTAAACCGAAAGCTGAAAAAGAAAACAACATCGTATTCGTGTTCACATTTGGGAATGTCAGTAAGTTAGTAAGTCAATAAGTTATTCGAATTCGCATTCGTTTAAAACATGACATGGCTGTTTCAGGACTCTGACTGTGAAGACTAAATACCTATGTAACAACAGATTGACAGTATAACATGTCCTTCAAGGCAAAGAAGGAAAAAATGTTGCTTAGTATTTCGTTCAACAAAAACCTTTTTTCTTAGGAAATAACAATAGGTTACATGTTACTAATGATAATGTTTACTCATATGTTATTATTACACCGTAGTCCGTAGATCACGATTTTGTTCACGAGGAAAAATACGATGCAAAAAGTTAAAGAGGAACTTCATTTAAATGAAGGATGATTCACGCAAACTTTATAATATAAAATATTTCTTATTAAGTGTAAATTGTTTTAGGTATTGTAATTGGTATGCGTTATTCATAACCTAAGTAGCGGAATACTGTTCTGAGTGCCTTTTCACATGTACCATAACCACTACGATTGTATGTGTAAGTGCATCCTTACGTACGTACGCCTTCTACTCTCGTATGAAAAATGCAATCTTATATAGCAATGGGTCGGACACTTCTTCGAAGGAACGAGGCAGATGGGGAAGAAAGGGCCTCGAGTGGCGACCATGTTTAGTCAAAAGGAGCACAGGTCGTACCTCAATCAGTCGGACCGTACTCTAGGGGAGGCTTATGTCCAGCTGTAGACTTATAAGGCTGATGGATGGACTCTCATAGCCTTTGGACTAGTTTTTCCTTGTTAGTGCCATGGATACACACACAAAGATGAATATACAAACACTCAGAATAGAAATCAGAATGGACCGGGAATTGAATTTGTAAATTTAATGCGTGTCAGAATTCCTGTCTGTAATGGTGACCAAACCGAACCGCTAGTCTTCAATATTTGTATAAAAATGGGCAGTTTTATTTACACAATCCACATTTAAATAGTGCAGATTATACTAACTACATTGCAACCAGAATGCATAACAAAAAACACTATTTAGTAATTATTCACTTCACCTTTTATACTGAAATGATTCAGAATCGAAGGTGTAAGAAGAAGGGTAATGTTTATTTGAGCCTATGTATGTATGGTTACCGACATAGCTCAAAATTAGCAGGCTGAAGTGGCAATGGGCCAGCCACATCGCTCGTAGGACCGATAACTGATGGGTAAGAAAGTTCCTCGAGTGGCGACCACGTTTAGTACAGGTCACCCC
Source organism: Spicauda simplicius (assembly GCA_949699795.1). NCBI lineage: Eukaryota > Metazoa > Arthropoda > Insecta > Lepidoptera > Hesperiidae > Spicauda > Spicauda simplicius. The sequence goes on from OX453077.1 coordinate 7,391,375, forward strand.
CCTACCAGGTGGACCGAAGACCTGAAGAAGACAGCGGGGACCGTTGGATTCAGAGGGCATAGGACCGGTTGGAGTGGCGCCATTTAGTGGAGGCATTTGTTCAGCAGTGGACATCATAACTGATGGATGGATAAATGGATGTCTGGTTATTTCTATGGCAAGTGCTACAGCTCAAACGGCTTGACGGATTATAACATATGGCATATCATTGTAATCTAGCGCTGGAGCGCTATGACATGGGGCTCTTCAAAATAGGTGCAAAAAGAGTTCTCTTTCAAAGCCGGCGATGCATTGGCGATTCCTCTGATGTTGCAAATGTCCATAGGCGACGGTGACTACTTTCCATCAGGTAGCCCGTCTGCCGTAGGTATTGTCAGGTTTAAGTAAAAAAAAAAACGAAAAAAATCGAGATTTGTAATTTCAGCTTGCCAACATTTTAGCGGTTCCGTACAGTGTAATTGCGGCACGTGTGAAAAGAAACTATGTGTTCATATAACTACAACAAAGGAAGTAATTATATCATTTTTTTTAATAATTTACCAAATATTTAATTACATTCAAATATGATTTAAAATATCTTTTACTAAAAAATTGGGTTAATTACGCTTTAATTAATTATTTAAACATAAAAAGTAATTTTTAAAGTTCTTGATCGCTTATCTGACAAAGCCCGTTAAACTGTATCTACCAATAATTGTTTTCTTTTCTTTAATAATATAAAATTAGCAAACTAGCATGCAATCAAACTGATAGCTACTATCGCTTATAGAAATCTGTAATCACTAGTCGTGTCTCAGAGTCTCAGCTGAGGTTGGTATCAAACGTTTCTAGTGCAGACTAAGTTCAAACCTCAGATATGTATGTCTGCCTTGCCACTTCCGTCAAAACAAAACACAAAAGCGCTTAGCAAAATTGTTATCGGGGAGAGATTAGTGTGGATTTTGTCCCTACAGAGCCGAATTATGCAGGTTCATCCGCCGCCAGATGTTAAGTACTACAATAAATAATTAGTAGGTATACGACATATTCCTACTTAAACCTCAAGAGTAAGATCAAATCAAATCAATTTATTTGTGAATAAGGTAACATAGGTACAGTTGTATTCAAATTGGTTTGTTTAATCGCTTATTCTGCCACTGAGTGGCTTACAAATTACAAAGAGTTCACCACACGTTATTTTATTCTTACTCTAACTACGAATTATATATTCCTATCCTATTAATTCTTTATAACCTATGAACTCATCACATCTTGAAAACGTAACTGGAAAAGCCGAGTACTTTATAACGTATAGATAATATATACTACAGGAACTAAGTTTGAAGTTGATTCGTTATTACTTATTAATATCTCTCTATTGCAAGGTTGCTATACGTAGGTTAACAAATAGATATTTAGTTGATGTCAATATGATGATAATGGACTAATATGGGTTCTATGTACCAAATTTTACCGGTACCTATATTTTACGAACTGAAATTTAACACGAGTTTTAATTACAATTGTCATTCATTATAATCAAACACTTTGTATATTTAATCAACGGTTGAATCGTATAAACTTTGTCTTCCTCGCCCTAAAGTGCAACTTTTATATTTTGTATTTTATATAATTACAAGAAATCCACTTCATACGTTTTTTTTTATTTCGAGCTTTACATCGACAATAGGGAAAATGTGTCATTTTTACAAAAGCAAGTACGAAGTGAGGTGTGCATCGGCGGTTGTGAAAGTCGTTGACCTACCTTGCTTGCCCCTACGACGTATTGTCGATTGTTTCTCATCATATTCTCACAATCAAAGATAATCATAATTTTCTTGTGTTAACTTACGTTTTATACATATGTCTAAAACATTTTGTACATCCAATTGCACGGCACCGGATATTACAAACAGTAAATTGTATTTCTTAAATGCTTTTCGATTTTGTACTATACTACGATTTCAACGATATTTAATGTTATTATTATGCACATGGATATTCAAAATAAGCGGTGTTTAGTTGCGTCTGGATATGGATCTTTAAAGCAGAATTGATATCTGTAGGTGACTGGTAATTTATTAATGAGAAGAAGATACTTAAAATAATGTCTGGTGGTAATTATATGCTCCTTATACCCGTTTCCATTCCATGTGGAACAAAGGTTCAATCTAAAGTCAATTACAGACGCTTTACTACTAAGGACTAAGATGACTGTCTCTTGAACCACAGACACGTTGCTGCTCTCTAGGACTAAGATGGTCGACTCGTATAAAAGTGAGTTACTTCAATACACATATTTACAATCGAGATCACGTGTTAGGGGTATCGTAACTGATATTTGACATCGGCAGCGATTCCCATGCGAAATCGTTGAATACTAATCGATTATGTCATTGCCATGCTTTGACTCTTTATCTGTTGTTGAGTGCTTCTAAATCATCTTTTTGGCTACTTGATTATTTTCGTCCACTGCTTTCTCTTTATTTTTATTTTGTACTAGCTTTTAGCCGCGGTATTACTCGTATGGATTGTATTTTTTTTTTGAAAAACAATCATCAAATCAATATTTTCCCTATGTTCTTTTCTGCTATATCCCATTAAGAATATGGTTTCCAAGTTTTATGATAATCGGTTGAGTAGTTATGACATAAAAGCGTAACAAACAAACTTACATCCAACATTAGTAGCGATTAATTAGACATTTACATCAACAAGGAATCGCAATCGTTTGACAAAATGTTATCTGTGCGCCTACAATAAAAGCTTTTGTTGATTTAAAACCTTTTAAAATGCATTAGGCACTTTTTTTTTATTTTTGGTCGTGTTAAAGATAAACAGAAAAAAAACCTTGCTTTCGAACATGTGATGAATATTTTGCTTTATGGTAAGAAAGTTAACAATGTAATATGAATGTCGTAAATACCAATGTATGTACGACATTTATAATAACCATTCTGTTTTTATCACTATTAATACTATGAGAGTCGAAGTTACTGTAAGAACAAGAACCTGTCTTAGTACTCACTTAATCATGAATGGAACCCCTGTACCAAATTTCAGGTTTCCAGGTACAGTAGTTTTGGCTGTGCGTTGATATGTCAATAGTTATGTCAGTTTTCTCTTTTGTGTAGATAAATTTAGTGAATCACCCACAGTAAAATACGTAGTCGTATCTTGTTAGCGTAGAATATCAAATATAGCGTTTGTTATGTCACAATGACAAAGTTGTATTTGTACGATTTTATGACGTCACAGAACGTTACGTCATAACCGTGTTTTACCAGACATGACGTCATGACGTCTAACGTTCTTATACTTTTCATGTTGTATGACTCATCCATAATACCGCGTCGTCGTGTTAAGTATGCATAATGTATCATGAATGGGTTTTTCCGAGTTATTTGTGAATTTCGAAGAAAAAGTTCAAATGCAAAGTTTCTTTTACAGTTAATGTACTATACATAGTAAGTTTATGTTATACAAATAAAAATATTTAAAATTCAATGGTAGAGAAAATAATAAATATCGGAATAGTATGTAAAATACATAGTAATAAATTGACACTTAAAGTATTTGGATCTTCTGATGAAGAAATTTTATTTTTATAGAAAAAAAACTTTTTTCCCCGACAATGTACGAGCAGACTAAAATACTAACATAGTAGTATAAAAAAAATGTCTTGGAGTGATTACACTATAAAATAACCTAACCTGCATGATTCTAGCTATAATAGTTTAGGTTCTGTAAAGGCATGTCAAAAGCGTTTTAGTTTAAATTTTCCATTATCTATTTTATGGATCTAATAATAATTTAAACATTACAAATACAAATAATTTAAACAAAACGATCTTTCTAGAAAGATCGTTTTGTTTAAATTGCTTAATACCCGGTTACAGAGCGCCGCTTTTATAATTTCAACTATCTAGCTACGATTCATAAGATACAGTCTGTTGACAGACAGACGGACAGCGGTGTCTTATTATTAGGGTCCCGTGTACTCTTTGGGTTCCGAACCCAAAAAATATCGAACAATGTATTTTTACTACCATGAATTTGTACAAATTTAAATGCATTTCGTTACGGGTTATTGCCGGTCCCCACACTTCATATAAATTAATAATACCTAATTGTTCAAGTCGATAACAGCTGTTAAAAGAGGTTAATATCCTTAAAAATAATTAAAAATAATTTACGGCTGCATTTCTAAAAATAATGCATGATTTTTTAGTATCCGCTATAATTACAAATCATATGATCTTAAGTAAAAAAATATGTTCCTAATTTAAGCAGTATTTATATGAATTTGTTGGTTTGTAATTTTAAATTTTAAACGAAATGGTAAATAACAAGAGGAGAAAGGGGGGTTAGAAGAGCCATGGCCTTGGCCGGCAGACCCACTTGGGGGCGACAAAATGTATTTATTTCCTGTGCGAAAGGCTATTATCGACACAATATAAATATCATACAGTAGTCTAACTCCTTAGAAGCGCACGAAACGCAAGTTATACCTACGCGGCTCGATTTCGGTTTGCATTCGGTCTACAAACAGACCCGAATGTGCCGTAGAGACGAGCGGACTGTGTAACGGTTTTTTGAGCAGTGATTTTTTTATTTTACTAATAATATGGCGAAGAAGAATTGTAGACTATATTGTGCTGTTTTTGGTTGTTTGAATTCTACATTAATACATCCAAAGATAACATTTTTTAAATTACCTTGAAACTACGAAAGGTAAGACAATTATAATGTTTTTTAATGTACTAGAACTACCTTCTTTCTTTGTTTCTTTTTTAATAAACTGGTTTTTAGCTTTTCTATCGAATGTAATACCTGGATCCATAAATAAATAAAGAATATTATGATAAAGGGAAGTGACATAGGTAAGTATGTGTGTCCTACATGCCATTGGCGAAGTGTATCTCTTTTCAATAAAGTACATAGTTATAGGTAAGTGATATTTTTGTAAAAAATAGAATATTGTTCGATAAATAAATAACTACATAAAATAAATAAATCATTTTAAATTTATAATTATATTTTTAAACCTTTTTTTTTGTTGTCGAGGGGGAAACTTTCAAAAGGTACCGACGTCGTGGGAGCGACGCAGGGTTATGTGTGATTTTTACCGGACTAAAACCCCCCCGGTGGCCGTTCTCGGCGCTAAAAAGGAGGACTCCGAGATCTCGAAACGACTTCAACCGGAATCCTCCGAGCGCGTTGCCCCATCGGGCTCCTCCCAGACGGGCGTTTGGGCCCACCACTTCGTCTAGTCTTTACGATGGTACGCGACCACACATACCGCCGTCCTTCCCGGGATTGCCTGACCGAACGGTTCGAGCTCTCACTCTGCAAACACGGAAGCCCCTTTTAGTCGCCTTTTACGACAGGCAGGGGATGTCATAGTCCTATTCTGATCCCGGAGCTACAGGGATGACAAACTTGCCTGAAAAAAAAAGCTCTTTTTTTATATTTGTGGATATCTCCTAAAACGTTGTTTGGAGAAAGATGATTGTCAAGCCTTGAAGTCATATATAAAGCCCGATCAAAGAAGCCATAATTTCAACGAAGAGAGTCGGTATTTAAGCTACCGAGACTACTGCAAAAATAATTTACAAAGTTTTTTAATAATACCCAGGGATGATTTTGTGCAATATGTAGAAAAATTGGAGGAAATATTTCGAACTTCATTTAAAACAACACACATAAATTGTAAAGTAGCTGCAGGTATTTATAACGTATAAGGATTTATAATGTATAAGGATTTGTTATTAAAAGTCTCACATATTAAAAAAATAGTTTTTTTTTTATAACCTAAATCGACTAATTAAAAAACATTACATGTATTCAACACTTCCTATACAATTCACATGAATTATATTTGTTTAAAAAATAAATAATAGTTTAAAAAAACTAAAAAAACACGCTTTTTATAGAAAACCGAACTAAAAAATAGAAAATAAATTTAAATGAATTTAAAATAAGAAAATAGTGTTAAAAATTTTTATGAATATAAATTAATAATAGCTTTTTTTAAAATATTTATTTTTTTATTTTTATTCACACTATTATTAATTTATATTCATTGAAATTTTTAACACTATTTTCTTAATTTAAATTCATTTAAATTTATTTTCTATTTTTTAGTTCGGTTTTCTATAAAAAGCGTGCTTTTTATTTTTTTTTAACTATTATTTATTTTTTACTTTTTAGTCAAAATAAAACATGGAATAATTTTATTAAATTAGTGTATTGTCATCGGTCCTCAATAAATCTACAAAGTTTGAACGAAATCTGGCCGTTTAACGTGGGTCAAAATCGCGCCCAAAGAAGTCGGTTACAAACAAACATACAGGTGAAGCTAATAAAAAGCTAATAAAAATATATAATAATTACTGTCAAACAACCAGAAAGAAAGTATTCATACTGGTTGATGTTATTAAAATACTATAGGCAGGCAGCCCTAACGCAATCTTTCGCCCAACGCCTCCGTAGGTATAAAATTCAAGGACACGGCAGAGTTAGACTACTGTATGATATTTATATTGTGTTATCGACGACCCGCGTGGCGGAGCGATTACCATTCCGGTGTGACGCGCAATAGGTCCCGGGTTCGATTCCCGGCCAGACAGGTATCTGAATTACGAGTTTAAATTCCTGTTCTGTGTTTGTCTTGTGTGTGTCCATGGTACCTACGACACAGGAGATAATTCTACTGTGGGGCTATGAGTGTAAAAGGCGTAATTATTTTTTTGAACAATATTCATACAAGAAAATATCTCTATATGCGTCGCTCTGAGTGCAAATCTCTACTTAAAACTGAGTGCCCACATTTGAGGATTGACTAACTCAATTGTGGTCTCGGGCGGCACAACCGTACACTACACTACGACAGAATAATATCTAGATCAAAGTGGTGAAAATGATGCACTACAATATTAGATATGTTATATTGTAAAATTTATAATGGATATTTATTTACATCTTATATTGCATCAATCACATCAATAAGCAAATTATTTTATGATCACGTATAAAGCTACAATTTGCCTCATAAAATGTAACTTTTTATGATTAAGGAGAAAAAATATAAATTAATTTGATGTTGAGTGGAATCGCACTAATTCTTATTTGATTATCCATATCTAATGCAGAGGTACTACAGAGTTCAGAGTATGAGTATGTATGAGTAGTACAGAGTCTTTTAGATATACAAACAAAATTAAAATGTTTGTTTTATTTTTTTTTAAGAAAGGTGCTATGACACCAAAATTAACTATATTCAGCTTATATATATGTAGATAGATATTCTTTAATTATTGAAACGACGAAACCCAAGACTTATCTTTATAAGTCTTGGGTTTCGTCGTTTGGGCAAGGGTAAAATGATTATCTCTAACTACGAAATCTACGGAAAATTTAAATTCTGTACAGGGAGGTAGCGTAAACGGCGTTTAAATTCTACCAAAATGGTCATTAATTCAGCTATTTGATAGAAAAAGGATAGACGGATTGATTAACTACTATTCCACTAAGAGCACTATCTACTATCTACCTAATCACTGTTGGAAAGTCGGTAAAACAGTAACTTTCCAGTTTTCACTTTTTAAATAATTTTCCCGTATGCACAATTGATCACTTAACCTTAAACATTTAAACATGTGGGTTATTTTGTCTATATATCAGAGAACTTAAATTGACTAAATCCCTTATGTAGTCAGAATGTTTTCCGAAATTTTTGAAGGTAGTAGAACCAGTGTAGTTCGAACGGGGAAGTACCACCGCCACACATATTTCTAGCGTGAAGCAGTTCATGCGTTTCGAAAGTAGGGTGTGGTTGCCGGGACTCTTTTATAAGACGCGACCATCGTAGTCCTCGGGAGTAGCAACGCATCTCTGGTTGACTTCAGATGGAACCCATGTTCTGTATGAAGTTGCCTACAGATGTCCATGGGCAGCAGTGACAACTTACCATCAGGTAGACTCGCATGCTCGTTTGCTACTTCAATAAAAAAAACTGCTGTCATATGGTGTCATCGTTAGTCTTCATATCAATTCCAAGCATTTTAAGTAGACGTATCTGTAATTAAAGTGAGTGAGAAACGTCACTTGGAGAACCGATAGCTCTTAAAGATAATAGGTTCTAGAGTTTAGGCTAAAGAGACATTGATCATCCTCCGAGTTAGAGTTACGCCAATTATAAGCAAGGACTATATCGTGCCCTTAAAGATATATCCAATAACATTTTTAGGCTCGCCTCCATAAGTTGCCGATAGATACATCTTGAAGATTCTTTTTCATCATAAATGAGTATGATTATTATGTTCTATTATATTTGAATAACTAGTTGACCCGGCGAACTTCGTTCCGCCTAAAAGTAAAAAAAAAACAGTAAAATTATCAGTGTTCCTCTACTATATTATACATGTATTATAGATAAAAACCTTTCTCTGGAATCACTATCTATTAAAAATGCATTAAAATCCATAGCATAGTTTTAAAGATCTAAGCATACATAGGGACAGACAACTGGATGCAACTTTGTTATATACTATGTAGTGATTAGTTGCCTTGCGCTGTGAATTCGCGTGTAGTTTGTATTGCCGACCTCAATGCATCTCGTAAGTTCACGGCTACTGTCACTGCCAAGGTGAGCCGACCGAATCGAGAGCTTGGCATGAAATAAAATATCATTAAAAGAAATTGGGTCAAATTTTATACAATCACTTAAAACGTTATCTTGTCATGCACTCACTAAAGCATATAAGTATACAATATCCGCAAATACAAATAAATGGTACTCTCAACTTTATCTCATAAGAATTATGAGTCAACTTCAACGGCATTGATAGCTGCATTTTGCAAAGATCTGTCGCTATCTTTACATATAAAAGTTGCACGTTCTATCGGTTACTCATAAAACTTTTATAGGTATTATTGAAAGAAATTATTTCACAATATTAAAATCATGATGATCAAGATATTATCACTATGTGGACAAAATCTATTGAAAGAAATGGACATAACTGACACAATGATAAGGTAAATAGATAAGGTAACAGGATGTTAAGTACATGGTAAAATAAAAATCTTTTGTTAGAATCTAGGCCTTTTTATTTTATTTAACAATAAACATAAAAAAAACACGCTTAATACATTTTTAAAAAAAAAATTTAAACAAAAAAATACAACCGACTTCCATGCCACATAAAAGTAAAAAATAATTTAATTACATGTTGGTTTAGAGCAAACACAGTACTCAGTACATAGTCCCGAAGTCGGCGCTCAACATATTTCGCTGGATCACGACGAAACTATATGTGTCATATACGGCTTGGGCTTACAGCACCCTGCATCATCAGGGTTGAGGAGTTGAAGGTCAATTTTTTTATAATATGCCTTTGCTTAGTATTGTTATTACATACCCATAAGCACCAAATGGTCAACCCCTATGTTTTAGGCTTGAGGCACCCCTGCATCATCAGGATTGAAGAGTTGAAGGTCAAATTTTTCATCACATGTCTCTGCATAGTAGTCTTATTACATATATGTAAGCACCAAATAGCTAATGTTATAGTTTAGGATAGCTGTAACCCTGCATCATCAGGATCGAAGAGTTGAAGGTCAAATTTTTCGTCGACCTATATAAGCATAGATATATAATACATATTCCAAGTTTCATAAGAATCGATTCGGCAGAAGCCGAGTTATCTCAAATTATCTAAAAAACTTGAGGAGTGGTGGTGGTTTCCCCCCCATAACTCAAAGAGTTAAGCATCACAGCATACCCATGTCCAAGGGAAAAAGTTGCGTGACGAAATTTCCTATCAAATGAAAGAAAGAAAATGGAAATCGGTTTAGAAACACCCAAGTTATTCAAGATTTTAAGAAACCGACATTTTCCAATTTTCCGGGAAAACCGCCGGAAGGTTTTCATTTTCCTCAATATGGGACTGCCTGTGAAACTAGCCGCATACAATGTCGTATGAATCGTGTCGGTAGGTCGACGATTTCTAGCCATTTCGCCCGAACATACATAAAAAAATATATATATATATATATATATATATATATATATACGTGACGAATAGATAACCTCTTTCCTTTGGGAAGTCGGTTAAAAATTAAATGACATAAACATACAAACACAGGACGCAGATAACATTGTGCTTATAAAATGGCTACTTTCCATACAAAAAATTAATATCATATTGTATATTTATATATTATTTTTATTATAAATATTAATTTTTCAGTTTTGCTTAATTTGCCGATGCAAGGGCTGCTGGAAGAAATTTCATCTTGAAATAAATAGTCCTTTATTCTTATGTTTATGATGACTGTTTTTTTTATGAATTGATTGTGTACAAAAAATTATAAATAAAATCAAATGAATGCACATTGAGTTGCATACGGGCGAAACCACGGGCAAAACTCATTGTCAATTTATTTTGAGTATCTTGAAACCCTTATTTATTACGAGTAAAAGTTTGGACAACTTCAATTGTGATATGATACTTTTAAAAACGTCCACTTGCATTAACTTTCACTCGGTTATTTATGACATGTTTTTGTAAACAGCGATGCGTGTATAATTTTAATACTACTGATATTTTTAGTTCATTACACACCATCATTCATTCGGAAAAACGTATGTGAAATGTTATCTAGGTATTTTTTTGTTTTTTTATCGGGTGCATTTCGTTCATATTTGATTTATAAAACAGATAAATGTCATTTAGAGGTTTGGCTTTCGATGCCATGAAATATTGTAAATACCATCCAAACAGCTTTTTTTTTCTTTTCGAGAGGGAAACCTTCAAAAGGTACCCGACGCCGTGGGAAGGACGTAGGGTTATGTGGGATTTTTACCGCAGTAGAACCCCCGGTGGGCGTTCTCAGCGCTGCAAATAGGTCTACGGGATCTCCAAAGGAACGCAACCAGAGTCCTCTGAACGCGTTGCCCCATCGGGCTCTCCCTAGGTGACTGGCTGGGCTCACCACTCCATCTGGTCTTTACGACGATATGCGACCACGCAAGCCGCCGTCCTTCCTGGGGTCGCCTGACCGAACGATTAGAGGTCCCACTCTAGCCATCCGCAACCCCGGAAGCCCTTTTTAGTGGCCTTTTACGACAGGCAGGGCGGTATGCCCTGCCTATTCTGATCCCGGAATTACAGGGACGATCTCATACAAACAACTAGAGTTACAATGACATTTAAAATCTTATTTAATATTTGTTCTGAGTCATATCTATACTTCTATGTATACAACGTAACAATTTCTATGCAGGTCAGCGAGTCAACGTCGGATAAAAAATAAATTTGATTAAAAAAGGAGCATCTTCTCAAATCGTAATTTATCTACGTCAATTTTGAATGGCTTTTAGGGGCCTGGATGTTATTCCACCAGGTTTTACCAATACAGACTCGGGACGTCTGTACGAGTTATCAAGCCATGCTTGAAACTCTAAAGCTCTAAGGCATAACGGCTGATCTAATTATAACAATGTAAATCATAATTATATACTTACTTATAGAGCCATTTTAAGGTTCTAAGGCACAGAATCTTGCATGGAACTTAAGATAGTTTTTACCCGACTACGACAGAAGGAGGGTAATGTTTTTCGAGCGTATGTATGTATGTATGTTAATTTATTTAGTAGGTACGTGCTACAACCCAAATGGCTTACGTATTGTAATATATGACATATCATTTAAAACGACTTAGTTGTCAGAGACACTGGCTTTATATTTTTTAAACATGGCGGCTGCGATCAGAAAAAGGAGCGGCTTCACCCATTTTCTGATTATCTTATCAATATGGGGTCAAATAACAGCTAATAAATAGACCATTATACATATATGCAACAATACTTTAAAAATAGTTTAACGATGTTACTCGTTGCATCTTTTACCTGGAAGCCCCTAATCTATTCTATATAGAATACCGGATGACATTGAAAGAATACACTATTTACCCGAACGTCTACTAATTAATTATTTTTTTATTTACTTATTAATACTATTTTTTGTTGAAACAAAACCTTGTAAAATATAAACATATGTGTGCATCATGGTTTTCGGAATTTGTGATTATCAAAACGGACTTCCTAATAAAACTGTTTTTCAACGGAAGGTTTTTACAATTGGGAGATTAATGTATAGCATTTTAAGTCTATACATGTATTGTTTCTCTGACGCTATATCACTGATCTTCCTTATAAACAAACGCTGCGTGCGCGCATTTCGCGTTCGGCCGCGCGTCCTCGCGAGCGCGCATCGTCACTCGCGTTTCCGTTTCATGTAAATAAATATTTATTTTAATATATTAAAATACTCAACTCAAATTTCATGCTTGTGATATTGCTGTGATAATTTAATCGTTTGTCGGGTATGTCGAATTTTTAATTACTTTTTTAAATTGCATTATATCAATTTTTTTAGAATTATGTTAACTGTTGAAAAGTTTTACAATTTAATATATTTTATATATCTTTTCACTGGAGTCGTATTATATAAATATGTAGTTAATTTAAGTTCTTGCGAGTATTTATAATTTATAAGCTGATTCCAATCAATTAATTTGATTGATATTGTTTACAAAATAATATATTATTTTTGGGAAATATACAATAATTTTAACCTTGGCTAAATATATTTAATATCACTCTATTAGTTACCCGATAACTTCAATATTTTATTTATATTCTTGATGATTTTTGTTTGCAACAATGTGTGTATTTCTCAAAGCTCAAAGTTTTTTAATAAGTAGGTATTACAAAAACTACGAAGTTCAATAAGGATGTGTAAAGAATGACTAACTCACGAATATTGTATAACTTACGAACACTCCATTCTTGGCAAGTCTCACATTTTGTTTCAAAATAATTAAAACAACATAAACAGAATAGGTTTCCGAAATTCAAATAACTGTGACAAAACATACAAATCACACACATGTTTTAACGGTAAAGAATGTCATTGGGAGGAAATATTAATATGTAGGTACGCTGCAGTTTTTACTAAAGTTCTTAGTTGATGCACTTGTCTTATATAATAGACTGACTAAACGCTATTCTTAGAGGAGACTAGTGTATTTTTTCACTAAACGTACACTTATTTTGTATTTGGTTAACAATCGTGATTGAATTGGGTGCGCCGCGCCGTCTGATGTCCAGTTATCGACAGTGCAACATGCATATAAAATACGTTGTAGCAGGTAAAGTCACGTATGGAAATATAAAACGTATTGAAATATTAATGGGACAAACAATTATAAGTATGTTAGATTAATTACATGATTTACGATCTGTCTATTATCATACTAATATTATAAAGGCGAAAGTTTGTGAGTGTGTATGTTTGTTAGTTCTTCACGTCTAAACGGCTGGACCGTTTTTCATAAAATTTGGTTGAGAGTTAGCTGACACTCTGGATTAACATATAGGCAACTTTTTAATGTGTAATTTAAATTTTAATAATATCTTATTCCCACGGGACAATCGATTTCGGTTAACGCGGGCGTATTTTATATTTACTAAAGATTGAGAGGCTAAGAGTAAACAGGTCTATTACTAGTAAATGTCTCATTTTTAGAGTTGATATTATTTTTATAATGACATACAAAATCATATTATATAGTAAAGTATCCTTGTATGTAATAGAGTTTAAAATTAACAAACCTAACGACACTATTGTGGATATAGCAGTATTGTACTAGTATTACTATAAGTATTAAAAATAATTGGGAAGCAAAAGTATAAATGGAAATTAAGAACATCTATATAAAATATAAAGGGCTCCGATAAACAACAAAAATATATTATTGTTGAATAAATAAATGCTCTTATATTTTATTTAACAATCAAACAATGTCCTGACACATTTATCATTTCTCTATGGATTATGAATAAAAATATTGTCTATGATTTCAATGGATATAAAACTTAGAATTATTGCAGTGGGATCGTATAGATAGGCGACACATTCGTGGAAGTAACGGAGTCAATCGCTATTTCTCAGGCAGCCAATACATGTCGTTATGACCGTTACCTTAGGTATGACTTTTAGTTCGAGCGATAAAACGATAAACATTAAAATAATAAATTTCAGAAGATATTTCCAATTTTTTAAATTGCGAGACGTAGAAGGTTAGATATCCTAGAAAAAATATTAAAAAGGAGAAAATGAATAAAATTGTAACTTATTATTTCTATTAAAGATAGTTTGAACGAGTATCATTCGATCGACTCTTTACGATCTTTTACGCCTCGAATAAATGATAGTGTATTATAAAATATTGATCTGAATTAGATTCCTTAGAGTAATTAAACGAGACCTGTATATAAATATAATTTCGCGCACTTGTCATTCGCTGGAGATGAGACAGGGGCCTTAGAAGCCTTTGATGTTTTAAAGCAATCCTATGTGTTCCAAGTATCGTATTTACATTTTATGCTAATAAGCTCATAGAGAAATATTACGCTTTCCTTACTTGCCAATGAATTGGCTGCGTGGTCGAATTGCGGTTGAACGCATGTAGAGCTTTGTTAAACATTTCTAAAATACGTAGTATTAGTTAACCATAGCTCTCCTGTATTTTGTAATGGTGTTGTAAGGTAGTTAACAATTAAATAACAATTGCATTTTTAACGAAAAAATACGTATTACCTTATTCTGCATAATATTGTTAATCCATTATTGTCCCACAGCTGGGCTCGGGTCTTCTTTCAGAATGAGAGAGTTTTAGGCCATAGGCCACCGCGCTGGCCAAGTGCGAATTGGCGGACTTAGGTTTCCTCACGATATTTTCCTTCACCGAAAAGCAGTGATAATTAATTTCTAATACGCACATAAATCAGCGGTGCGTGCCTGGGTTTGAACCTCTGTCCTCCCGATCGAGAGGGCAAGTTTTAACTATTAGCCTATCACTGCTCTTAATATATTCCGTATATATTCTGCATCTTCATTTATTCTGCATAATGTATGTATCTAAATATATATATTAATATGTAGTGCAATGATACGTACGACTCGTATGTACATACTTATAGTAAACCACAGGGGAGAATTGTTAGTATGAGAAGACGCTTTCTCATGTAAAATATTTGTAACCGCATAGTATGCTTTAAATTACCAGTTATGTCGACATTGCGGGTATAATATTTATGAAATTTTATTTTTTCAGGTACTTTATAAGGCGTAAAAATGATAAGGGCGGCTGAGGTAAATAAATATATTATGTTTTTTTCTATCTATCTATCTTACTACCTTACGAATATTATAAATGTAAAACTTTATCACAATGGATGGATGTTTTGTTACTTTTTCTGATAAGTTTATGATCATAGTAAACGTGCCTCAAGTGGGTTGAGCTGCGTGAAAAAGCTAGTTCACAGATTTTTTTTATTATTTATTTATTGCAAAAATAATGATACTATTGGTTTTACAAAACCTTAGGCTTAAGCGTGTGTTACCTATCTTCCTATTTATATCTTTGTAGAGTTACGATAGTTCAAATAAAAAGTTTTTTTGAGGTACTCTACGTTAGTCAACAAAGTTGTTTCAAGTTATTATAGGTAATAGTTGAAAACCCGGGCTTTACTACGGACAGTAGGTACAGTGTAATCCCGGTCGTCATCCATGACATCAGTCTGCCCATTATAAAACAGATCGACCGTTGTAAAACAAATCGACGGGCCCCTAGAACAAAATCGTAAATGAAAAATTACCAATTTACTGTATGAAGCTTAGAAGTTTTGTGGACATACAAACATTGATTACGTACGCCAAGAAAGACGATCTATTGAAAATCATTGAAATAGCTATTTAGGTACTTATTCAATAAGATTTTCAATTTATTACTTTTTGATTTTTTGTTGATTGTAATAGTTATTTAGGAACTTATTTAATAAGATCCTAAATAGCTAGAATTTTATTTTTTTATAATTATAATTATAACTATAATTATAATTATAATTATAATTATAATTATAATTATAATTATAGTTATATATTATAACTATAATTATAATTATAATTATAACTATAATTATAATTATAACTATAAACTATAATATATTATCTAGTCTAGAATTATAAGCCATATTATGTTTAATGTTAACCAACGTAATGGTGTACAGTGAGTTAGTGACCTTAAATAAATAAATATATAAATAAATAAATAAATAGCTATTCCAATTAACAAAGCTTCATACTGTAAATTGGTAATTTTTCATATACGATTTTGTTCTAGGGGCCCGTCGAGATGTTTTTTTTTTCTTTTTTTATACTTTAACCTACGGGCTACCTGAGGGAAAGTAGTCACCGTCGCCTGAAGACATTTGCAACATCGAATGTATCTTAAGATTTAAGCAGGAAGCATCCTGGACTTACGTTTTACTGTCATTTGTAACCATTGTAACCGTTGCAAACTAAATTATTGCATCACAAATAGAGGAAAACACATGAGTGGTTTCGGGGATAAACTTGTACGAACCTACAGACATTTGATTTGAACATTAAGACTATAATTACTTTAAATATATGTATCACGTCAGTAATTGTTCTATTTCCGGTTGACAACATTCGGTTTTTGTACGTTTACAAACAATTTATATTTTTTGCCAGCATTTCGTGTGTAACCTCGGGTTTTTGTGAGATTCAACACTTGTTGGAACAAATGATGATTACGAGACATTAAGCCATCATTTAGGTTTTGCTATTAACAATTCGTTTTAACTAACTCGTTCTTCTGATTCAATTAGCTTATTCAAAGGAAGTTGGTTTTTTGGTAAAAATAACGTAATGAATTAGGACTCAATGCATATTATTAAACCAAGTGTAATATTTCGCCGCAATTGAGATTCTAGAGAAAATGTATGTACCTACCTACTTATTAGTTATTACTGCTGTGTTCTATTGAACACAGATTAAACTACTGACTAAATTATATAGATTAGATATTCATAATAGTCACGGACCGATTAATATTGATATTTGGAAGGAGGTTAGAACTTTTGTGTATCGATTTAGGAAGGTACTAGGCGTAGAGACAACCTTTTTTCTTAAAGAACAACAACATTAAGAGCTGTAGTGCTCTGTTTATGATGTGGTAAAGATGGTATACCAAGGTATTTCAACTCGGTCCTCAAAGGTGCAGCAGTGCATCTGTGAACAGCCTCAGAAGCACTCTGTTCTTTTTTTATCTGACTGAAGTAGCAAACGAGGAGTCCACCTGATGGTAAGTGGTCACTGCCTCCCGTATATTTAATCAACTTCATACAGAACATGGTTTCCATCTGAAGTCGATCACAGATGCGTTGCTATTCCCGAGGACTATGATGGTCGTATCGTATAAAAGTGTGCCGGCAACCACACCCTTCTATCGAAACGCAAGAAATAGGTGTGGCGAATCTTATTCGGAGTTGACTATATGTAGATGGCATCTTTTGTTTCCTTCATAACCAACAGATGTCTTCAACTTCAGTTGCTTTTCATAAAAAAATGATGACGTAATTGGAAATACTTTATATGTAGAACCGGATGTTACATTACAAGGGTCATTAATAACATAGGTATCAAACCAATTCCACTTATGGTTATATGGAAAACTTCTAAGTTTTTATGGAGCGATATGGTAATAAGACGTCTTGCATTCAGCATCGCATTATATAAAGTACTAATTGTGATAAAAACGCATTGCTTCATCAGGATGGAACTAATTATTAAACAATTATTCTAAATTAAACATTTCAAGCGCTGATCCCTGACGACAATGGAATTAGATTCCTCCTTTCATTAACTCTTGCACCATGACATTTTTCTATAAATACTTCGCGTTATTTTATCAGATTGTAGATAGTTTGTTGAATAATTACGTTGCAATGGGTTCATTGTGATGATTGATTGTAATGGAAACTCATCTGAAACGGATATTTCCTTATCGTCGCTACAATTAACCTATGATTTGCGATGTCATTGTATTTTATTACCTAAACATAATAGGGTTTAAAGGTACCTAGTTATATATTTTTAAATCTTTCGTAAAATCATAAATAATACAGAAAACGTTTTAATTGATAAATTTGGGAACAAAATAATAATATCCTAGGTAAAAAAAATACGTACATCCGTATACGTATATCCTGTACGTAAAGTTACTTTTTATTGATAGGGCTACAGTATTTTCTTCTCGTAAAAGTGAGCTTCCGAGGTTGCGGACAGCAATAGTGGGAGCTTGAACTGCCCGTACCTTTTGAAGATTTCCCCTAGACTAAAAAAAATATAAAAGGTATAGCTGCTATTTAGCAATAGATATAAAAGTATCAATTACTCTATGTATATCGGCGTACGAGGCGTACGTAAATGAAAATTAGTCGAAATTAGTTTATTGCATAAATCATAACTAACTGTGTAAAATCCTGCATTAAATTAAAAGAAGAAAGACTGATATGTATATAAAACCAAAATTATTTTCAGTCGAAATCAATCAAATCAAAAGATTCTTTATTAACTAGATAGATTTAAATTTCAGGTGAAGTAGGTACACCCTTGTTAAGTTCGCAGAACTTGTGTTAGGGGTGAACGCTCTTTCCTGATTACATAGAACCAGTATTGTTAACAATATAATAAAGAAATTCATTTTTAAAATATTCAGTGCGTTCGTAAACTGTATTAGTATGTGTAGAATGAGTTACAAAAGTCCTTCACGGGAAACTAGGTTTAACAGATACCTTTTTATTATCGCCTTAATTGTTATGTACTTTATTTTTTTAAATTGTATGTACTTTAATAAGTCGGATATAGGAACTTGAGAGTAAGAGGCTACATTTTACATTACTAAGCTATTTCAACTAATTTATAATCCAATTCTTATTTCAATTGCAGCAATGTCCGTGTCCAATACGCGAGGTGGGTCCGTCCATGGCACCAGCGTGCTCTGGACAGTTCCTGCTCTTCATGAGTATACTGGAGTCCTTCATCAACGGGAGATGTGACCTGGCGGACCCTTGTAACCGGGTTACAGACAGAGAGACCCTGTTGGATAGTTACGACTTCGTAGTGGCTGGAGGAGGCACCGCCGGTGCTGTGGTTGCGTCGAGATTATCAGAAAATCCACAGTGGAAGGTATGATTACTTTATAAAGCTTATTGCATAGAGAAAGAATGCATCCCTAGGTTTAGAAAGAATCTTCATATTTCACTAGGATTTAATGTGTTGTGGGCGCCATGGACGCACACAAGGACAAATGCTTAAAACCAGGCTTTAATAAAACAAATGACTTGTCGAGATTTAAACCCCATTCACTTACATTTAGTTTTATGTTAATTACGTAAGATTTTTTGTAAGTACATAAATTTTCAATATTCCTGACGGATTATAAAAATAACACAACATGCCAAAACGGTATGCCATTCCTTAAAACATTCAGTTTTGAAATGATTTGAGGTCTGAATCACATAGAAACGATACCACGTCGCATCATTTGAGATACAAAATCCATACATCTTTCCGTCATGAATGGTGGAAATCACTTTGAGAGAGAAAAACACTGTGTCTTCCTAATAAAACATGAGGTCGCAATGTTTTAAGATTTTATGTCGTATTGTATGTATGTCCTACAGGTGACAAATATCCGATTCACTTTTATACTCTGGCGGGAGTGGCAACGCATTTGATATTGAGTTCAGATAGAACTTGGTCTATAGACAATGACTAAAGACATGCGTTTTGTTTTCGGGGAAAGAGGATTAAAAAAAAATAGGTTTTGCGGTGGCAACACCATTTGCGAACCATATACGTTATGCAATGAAAGAATAACCCCCCGTTCCGAAACCAAACCTGACTTCACCCACGACTGAAGACTGTTTTTGAGGGTAATAATAGAACATATAGAATTAAACATTTACTAAATAAATTTATATAAAAATCACATATGTATGTATAACTTATTATAAATTCCCATTTCTCATTCTAGGTGTTACTTATAGAAGCAGGCGGTGATGAGCCAACGCAATCATCGGTGCCGGCGTGGGTGACTGCGTACTGGGGCAGAGAGGAAACTGATTGGACATATTATACGGAACCACAGAAAAAAGCCTGCTTGAGTACCGGAGGCAAATGTTCTTGGCCAAGAGGGAAGATGCTTGGTGAGTTAATTGTTATATTTTCTTGATTGATATGCCAGGGTATTATATGCTCCTGATTTTTCAGTATGTCTATTTCGTAACAATGGATGAAATACTCAAATAGTGGTCACAGAGACGTGGCCACAGTTGTCTTATATTCATTTACTACTTATCTTCATACTTCTCCGCGACTGACGACCCGCGTGGCGGAGCGGTTACCATACCGGTCTGACGCGCAATGGGTTCCGGGTTCGATTCCCGGCCATACAGGTATCTGAATAACGCATCTGTGATTGACTTAAGATATAACCCATGTTCTATTTGAAGTTGCTTACAGGTGTCCATGGGCGGCAGTGACTACTTACCATCGCGTGGACTGCATCTTCGTTTGCTACTTCAGTCAGATAAAAAAGTGTGGCTGTGGTACCCGGTGAAATTACACGGGTTACCATGAGCCAGTTGCCACACCGTTCAACCGCTGCACGCTAGAAATAGGTGTTGCGGTGGTACTTCCCTGTTCGAACTACAGTGGTACGCTACCAACTAGTAAATAGGTATTTTTTTATCTGATTGAAGTAGCAAATGAGCATGCAGTTTGATGGTAAGTGGTCACTGGCCCATGGACATGTGTAAGCAACTTCATATAGAACATTCCGTTCTATTTTAAGTCAATCGCAGATGTGTGGATACTCTCGAGGATTAGAACGGATCATATGAAATTAAAGCGGCAACCATGAACTTCCAGCGAAACGCGAGAAACACTTCACGCTGGAAACAACTGGTGGTAACTCCTCGGTCGAACTACACGGGTTGACCTCAAATATAAATTTGGTTTGGTTCACGGCAAGAGACCTAGAGGTAGAAGTCCGATGCGCTGGTAAGACCACATCCGCACCACACTCGACACGAAAGTTGCCGATGCTCTACACATCGCATACGACCGGGGTAGATATTTGTTTATTTATTGGATTACTAACGCAAGAACCAACAGATACAATCTTTAAGTACAGAATGTCATTTATGGACTATTGCTAACTAATCTCACACTTACAAGTAATTACAACAAGATAGAGGATTATCGTAAAGAAGAGGCTAATCTCGAACAACCAGTAATGAGGTCACGATCCCAGCATTGGGGAAGCGATTCAAAGAGAGAGATACAAATAGATAATTCTCTAAACTGTACCTGTAAATCTTAAATTTCTTTCCAGGTGGTTGCACCTCCATCAACGGAATGATGTACATGCGCGGCCACGCAGCGGACTACGATGGGTGGGCGGTGAACGGCGCGGCTGGCTGGTCCTGGTTCGAGGTGCTGCCCTACTTCCTGAGGAGTGAGGACAATAAGGAGATAGGCCACAGTGTGTCCGGACAGTACCATAATACGGGTGGACCTATGCCTGTGCAACGGGTTAGTGCATTTTTAGAGTGAGCTGTCATACAATCAGTGCCAGATTAAGCCAGCGCGCGGCCTGTAGCAACTTCTGACAGGTGGCCCATAGTTTGCCTTAAGTAAGGGTATTAAATAAAACAAAACTAATAAACCTTTCTGGATTCAATGAAAAAATTTAGAGATGACACTTTATATATGTATTTCTTTTAGTTTGAGATTTTCAGGATAGCAAAGATAGTAAAATATAAATAGTAGATGTTGGACCGCGGGGCCCCTCTAGTCGCGGCGCCCGTAGCATTTGCTACTCTTGCTATGTGGCTAATCCGGCACTGCATACAATGATAAACTGATTACGTGATGTTTGATGGTCTTCTATCGATTAGAACATAACACCTGTCCACTTGATGTGGACGGATACAGATTCTGCACGTTCTACAGTTTTTACTATGAAAAGAACTACCGGGACCTTTTGTCTATTTCATCGTCGTCTTCTTTCATCGCAGGCCCGGGAAGCTCTTTTTTAGCCAGCCCCTCTTACGACACGCATGGGATATCGTAGCTCTTTTCTGATTCCGGAACTACAGGGACATACGAGTAGTATAACGTGTCTGTCTGTTTATTTGTGGGCCGGTCTGTAGCTAATAAATATTTGATTATGTTTTATTTTGTTTTAGAGCTGACGTGGTGTACATAATTCTTTTAGCTTTAAATATTTTTACGAGTCGGGGATTTATTAATATTTTGTTCTTTAGTTGATATATTGGATGACGATAAAGGTGGTCAAGAGTAGGTATATATCCGACCCGCTGCCGATTATTTCTGCCAATCTGTGTTTTGGGGTTTATTGCAAGTAAAAGCATGCGATATTGTTCAATGAAAGTTGATCAGAACCGGTCGGCCTCTCAAACATCGAAATGCTTGCATCAGTGCCAATATTTTAGTGACACTACCCTAAATAACATTTGATTTATCATAAAACACTTTTACAAAGCAATAAAAGTAGGCAAGTATTGTTGAAGTATACATAATATCAACAAAATAAACCGATATGAAATAAAATATGAAACATAAATCTATCATCAAAGATAGATATTAAGGAATCTATGTTTTATTTCAGTTTATATCTACACATTTAAATACATTCTTACTTGCCCCAATACATACCTAGTATTTATTTAAAATCGTTGTTTTTTTCTTGAATATCTATAAACACAATCGGTGGGATAGGGTTACGACTGTAAATTATGCGTTTAAATAGTTGTACATTTAAAGGTACCTGCAGAGTTCCACTCAGGAGACCAAAGAAAGGTCGTCAAATCTAAATTATCTGCGGCCACCCGAAATGTGCCGCCTGGGGGCAACATTTGAGTTTCAGTTTTTCCTACAAGAAATACTGATTAGGTATATAATACGAAGAAACAAATTACCCCTGAGTCGTGCCACGGACTCCTCCAAATGTTACGCCAATGTTGACTGCATGTTCGTTTTTGATTTTCATTATGCAGAACGCAATACATTTGGATAATAATTATTTTCTTTATAACTTACCTACATTGTAAGTAAGAACGGATCAATGTTAGCAGATTCATTGTCATCTTAATTTTCGTAAACATCATACCATGCCACATACATTGTCTGTTCCGTTATTAGTCTCTTGTAATGTTTTATGCATATTTTGTAGTTTTATTTTAAAATTGTAATAAAAGGTTTACTTTTCCTGAGATATGAAATATAATTTTTAAATTAAGGGCCAAGCGCGTTTTTGACCTAAGTGTTTATTTTAGGATCGAAAGTGATAATATTCGTGTTTTAATTTTTAACCTGTTTTAAGTTTATTTTGATAAGATAAGATAATTAAGATGCTCGTGACGCACCAGGCGCGTCACGGGCATCTAATGATCTTTGCTTAGGATGCGCCTGGCGCGTCGTTGGCAATGAAACGGTTAAGTGTTACCTTTAGTAAAGTTTTTTGTATTTTTATCCACAGTTTCGGTATACCCCGCGTTTCGCTCACGACGTGGTCTCAGCGGGTATCGAGCTCGGCTACCCGCCCACTAGCGATCTCAACGGAGACAGTGTCACCGGTTTCACTGTTGCTCAGACTTTTAACGAGTAAGTCATACCGTAGAAAATATATCTACTTGTGTTTCCAAACCATATCTAAGTGAGAGGGGGGTCTGGAAAACAACGCTGCATTTTTTTTAATCAGACTGAAGTAGCAAACGAGCATGTCCACCTGATGGTAAGTGCACATGGACATCTGTAAGCAACTTTATAAAGAACATGGGTTCCATTTGAAGTCAATCACAGATATGTTGCTACTCCCGAGGACTATGATGGTCGTCTCATGTGAAAGTGTGCCGGGAACCACATCCTTCCATAGAAATGCAAGAAATGCTTTAAGCTAGAAATAGGTGTGGCGGTGGTACTTCCCGGTGTATCGATAAAGCATTAGGTTTTAATATAAGAATGTAAAAGGGAGAGGCCGTTTTGAGTGCTGCTGACAGATGTGAAAATTTAACAATGAAAACAGAAAAATCTTAAAAAAACTGAAGATTAACTATGTCATTTTCTTACCACCGCGACCTATTGACAAGTCACGTAGTGATGTGGTCACCATACGCGTCCGACTCGTAGGTTTCCGGGCTCGATTCCCAGGCAGACAAATATGTATGTGAATGATGAATTTTTCAGAGTAGTTATTATGATCCAAGCTGACAACCATGGTGATGAGTAGGAATTTATCTGAAATCAGTTCTATAATATCTAGTTTTATATATAACACATTCATAATTAGAAAAATATAATAGTGATCCTTGTAATCTGTTTTAAATTAAAAACTGATTTACTGCCTACCTACAAGGAATTGCTCGTTATAATCATTACATTTAAAAAAATAGCTACTCCTGTTACAACCATTATACTTAGCTGTTAGCGCATTATATATATTGTTTTCTTTTAAAATGATAAATATGGACTGATGATATAATCTTCTTTCTCCAGCAAAGGTAGCCGTTACAGTACCGCGCGAGGCTTCCTCCGTCCAGCGGCGAACCGGGAAAACCTTCACGTATTACTAAACTCCCATGTTTCTCGTGTTATCATAAACCCAGCCATGAAGAAAGTCACTGGTGTAGAATACCTAAAGAATGGCGAGACGAAGACTGTTGGAGTTAATAAGGAGGTGGGTTTATTATAGGTACTAGTTGACCAGGCGAACTTCGTTCCGCCTTAAAGTCGAAAATCTAAAATTATCAGTACTATTCTACTATATTATACACGTATTATACTTAAAAACCTTCGTCTTGAACCACTCTATCTATTAAAAAAGTGCATTAAAATCCGTAACATAGTTTGACATGGTCAGATGGTCAATCTGGAGTGCGTTCTATTAGACGTTCACAAAGATCACGCTCATGACCTAAGTTTTTCCCGTTCCACTATCTTGTGAGCGTTCCTGACATAATTTCTAGTGGAACGATCTCTTCGACCCACCTTTTTAGATGGGCCGTCGTGAGCTTCGCGTGAGCGTAAGTCATGCCGTAATGAGTGACGTATTCGCTACGACCACAACGACCGCGGTCGTCTTGTGGAACGACGTTTTGGGGCTTTGTGAGCGTCTTCTGGAACGCGCCCCTGGTGATGTGATAGTCGTCTCAGATGAAAGTGAGCCAGCAACCAAATCCTTCCACCGAACTGCAAGAACTGCTTCACGGTACAAATAGGTGTGTTGGTGCATCCGCGAAGGAACTACCTTGTAACCACTACTCTTTTTAAGTAACAAAAAATCTTTTTCAGGCTATCCTCTCCGCTGGTACATTGAACTCTCCTCAAATACTGATGCTCTCTGGAGTCGGGCCAAAGGAAACTCTAGAGAGATTTGATATCCCCGTTATCAAGGACCTCCCGGGAGTGGGCCAGAACCTTCACAACCACGTAGGAGTGCAACTTCAATTTACGTTGACTAAGGAACCCGATATTCCAGAGTTATCATGGCAAAGTGCCATGGAGTACATGTTGAACCGAGAGGGTCCTCTCGCAGGAACGGGCATGTCACAGGTACCTACTATTCAAACTCAATTATTAGTCAACATCTATAATGTAGGCGTTGTAAAGCATATTGTTTGTTTGAAAATTGTTTTGCTGCTATTATTTGTAAAAGAAATCGGCGATATTAACCGTTCGAGGAGCTTAAATTCAGACACACGGACCGAGAACGCAGTGTGCGTTGGGCATTTCTTTTACAAAATGTAATGTTTATGGGGAGAAGCTACTTATTTGCATTCTATCATATCTATCACCTCAGATGCTCAAAACTACATTTCGGCCTTTACTGCTATAATATTTAATATTTTTCTTCATATTAATGTGTGTACCAACGTTTGAAAGAATTTCTGGCGTAATATAAGTCATTTGGTATTGCAAATATTAAAATATAACTTCGTATCTATTTAAAGTTAAATTATTTGTACGATTTTACAGCTAACAGGAATGGTGAACTCCCGATACGCGCCAGCGGGCGGTCGGCATCCAGACGTGCAATACTTCTTCGGTGGATATTACGCTTCTTGTGCCAATGGGAATGTAGTAGAGGCTGAAAATCTAGAGAACGCCAAGAAGAGGAGTATTTCGTAAGAACCTTAATGTAGTTTACAATGAAACGTAATAAATACGTTAGCTAGCGTGCAAGATCCACAGGTCGCGTTTAAGTTAGGAGAGGTTATTCTATAACGAATGTGAAAGCTATTAAAGTAGTAAGAGGATATGTTGCTCATTTGGTACCTGAAGGTGGTAGAACCAGTATAGTTCGACCGGGGAAGTACCACCGCCACACCTATTTCTAGCGTGAAGTATTTCTTGCGTTTCGATGGAAGGGTGTGGTTGCCGGCACACTTTTATATGAGGCGACCATCATAGTTCTCGGGAGTAGCGACGCATCTGTTGACTGCGGATGGAACCCATGTTCTGTATGTATTTGATTACAGATGTTCATGGGTGGCAGTGACCACTTACTATCAGGTGGACTGCATGCTCGTTTCAGACAGATAAAAAATAACCTGAGCTGTCGTTACCAATGGCAATACTTACACGTATAGAGTTTATTGTGCTGCCTCTTCTTCATAGCGAAATGCCTTCCGAAGTTGAAATAAATTGTTACCAAATACAGATAATAAAAAATATAGATAATAAAAAAATACATTTTCTACTTTAGTATATATGCAGTATCTCTGCAGCCTCGTAGTAGAGGCTACCTCACGCTGCAGTCGAAGGACCCTCAGTATCCGCCCTTCATGGAACCCAACTACTTCGACAGTGAACACGAGCTAAATGTTATCGTGGAAGCCGCCAAGATTGCCTACAGACTGGCTAACAGCACGGTATGTTGATTCATTCAAAAATATGCTGATGAAACTTTATGCCGAGACATATATATATATATATATATATATATATATATATATATATATATATATATATTTGTCATTTGCACATGTATCGCACTTTTGTTCTGTCACTGCTATTAATACTAATAATCTCCTTGTTTATTTATAGTTTTTTTTTGTGCTGTACTTGATAATATGCTTATTTTTTTTTCGTTTTCGATTGTGTACTTTATGTTACCTAGCTGTCCCATATAATTTACTCTCTTTCTTACTTCACTTACACTTCCCACTTTCTTTTTCCTGTTCTCCTTACCTTTTCCATGTATAGGTTGTATGGAAGAGTTCGCTGCCTAGCGATAAGACCGCCTATTGCATACGACTAATCTGTATTGTATGTTTTTGTTGTTTGTCTGTTTCTAGTGTGCAATAAAGAGTATTCTATTCTATTCTATGTTTGAAAATGATGGATACCTTTAGAGCATGCATTACCCTGTGTTACTATTATGTACAAAGACACCTTATAGGTACTAAATATTTATAAGTTAAACAAAAAATGGGTATTGTTATTTTTTGAGTGAACAAACAAAACATATATTTTTTCGTATAAATGGCCACTTCTGTCATTTTGAACCTCTATCCTTTAGAATGGCCCTGTTTTTTTAAAAATTCTAGTGCATATGTTATTTATCTTTTAGAATATACAAGAGCTTGATTACAAGTACAACTTAATATTTCTATATATCAAAAACTTAATAGCTATTAAGTTAAATATAAGTAGTTAAGTTAGATTTAATTATTTACCTCATAATTTTATGTTCTTATAATGTTATATATTTTATTATCCGCCTCTAGATACTTCGCGAGAAATACGGCATGGTACCGAGCGAGACCCATGGGACCGAATGTCCCGGTGGGGGACCGAACCCCACGGACGAGTTCTTCAGATGCCTGGCAATGTATCACACCGCTCCCGAGAACCACCAAGTGGGGACTTGTAAAATGGGAGCCGCTGACGACCCCATGGCGGTGGTGGACCCTCAGCTTAAAGTTTATGGGATTGATGGTATGTTCTTGATCGTATCTCTGTCATATTAAAAGTAATAGGCATTTGATAATTGATTTTAAATAGTCACTATAGCTGAAGATGTAACGAAGGTATTCTAGAAAAGTAGATGTGTAGGAAAAATGTGAGTATTATCTATGTACATACTCAGGGCCTGATTAACCCTTGGGATAATTAGGTGCAGCCTTCCTTACGGCGCGAGGATTGAGGGGGCGCGCTGATATCGTGTTTTCGCATGCACGATTAATCTACCATCATTGCATCTATCCTACATATTTTAACTAGACCGAGACAAAACACTAACACACCGGAGGATGTAGATTTGGCGACGTTTTATTTTTTGCTTGCTTGCAAGCTGTAGTTGTAAACACACCTGGTGGGGGCGCGTCCTTATAATTAGCCTAGAGCGGTCAGAATTCTTGATCAGTCACAGTATATACTATATAATATACTGCTATTCGTTCTAAACTGTTGCTATAAAGAAAAATAATGTTGCGTTTACTTAGTAGGTAGGTAGATAGGTAGTTTAAGGAATGTGTTGCCTGTATTCAGTCTAACCGAACTAGCTTGTTTACATTAGGTCAGTCAACGAACGCGTCTTTGGTGGTTCAAAAGACCCCTACTTTCTGTATTTCCCGAATAGCAAGCAGTTATGACTGAATACGGCCAAGTTAAACATAAGATTGGTCACCACAAAACAGCTACATTCCTAAATGACCAGTTACCGAAGCCATTTACAGCCAAATATAGTCAAGACGAACTAATGTGTCAGTGATCACCATAGACGACCCAGTTTTTTTTTCAAAGTTTAGTTCCAAAAAAATTACGTTATCAAAGTCAAACTTGCGCTGGTCACTTTAAATAATTTCAATGTTCTATGCTCGCAACTATATTTTCAGGTCTTCGTGTTATTGACGCTGCAATCATGCCTACTGTCACTACATGTAAGTTCTAGTGTAATAAAAATATATTATTAAACCTAATTCGATTTTGTCAATATCATAAATTAACCACACACATATTTATGGGCACGTACCTACATACAAACATACGTGCATACGGAAAATTTTATAAGTTTAATCTATAGTAACTTTTGATAAAACATGGATTATTGTATAAGGACTTAAAATTAAATGAAAATACGAAGTACATAATTATTATTTAAACTTAGATTAAAATAAATGAAATAAAGTTGGTTTGATGCGATTCCGTATAGATACTATCAATTATTCTTAGTCCTTGCATTTCTAATATAAGTATGATATAAGACAGAAAAGCATTATCTTATTTTTTAGCTAATACGGCGGCCCCAACTGTGATGATTGCGGAGCGTGGAGCAGAGTTTATCTTGACACGTCATCAGCTTTTCAAGAACCAAAACGGGTCTGCTCTGAACAATAGAGCTGGCGCGGGCAATAGCGATGGGTTAGTTTACAATATACTATTTTCCATTTAAAAATAATCACCAATGTAGGTTCTTGGCTATACATGTTGTTTATGCTTTACAATTTGTTTCCATTTCCATTCATGAACATCAGTCGACTGCCTTACGCTCGTTCACAGTCAGCGGCCGATAATATGGATATGACTCAAATTGCTTTCACTTCAAAAAAATTAAAACAAAATTGAAAAAAATTGCCTGCTCAAATCAATACTAATCCATACTAATATTATAAATGTTAAAGTGTTTGTTTGTTCCTATTTCTCTTCGCCACATAGCTATTATATGATATGGTTTATATGCTGGGTGATAGGAGGACGGAGAGTGGCGTACGTTCCTATGAGAATATCGATGTTTTGTTAGTTGAAACATATTTAGTAGTTCCAGGTGTTGTCAATAGATGGCGTTAGTAGAATTCATTTGCAAGTTCTGAATCACGCTATCAAATGCTAATGTTAATTAACTTTGACCGTGCGGGCGAAGCCGCGGGTAAGAGCTAGTTTTAATCTATTTATGTGATATTCAGGTTAAGTCACACACAATGGAACAAAGAACACAAACACAAGTGGGACGAGCGCTGGAAGCCGTGGGACAAGAACTGGCACGGGAACTGGGATAAGGAATCCTCGCAAGACCTATGGTTCGTCAAAAACAACGTCAAACATGCGTCTGCTCCTTCGCGGTAATGAATAATTTATTTGGGACAATTGCCGATGTTTTTGTCTAAAAGACCGAAAGGCGAGCAGTGTTTAAATTTTTGGTTGGATTAGAATGTTAAATTAGAATTGTTATACACAAAATTGTTTGATATCTGAATTATCAGCGACGAATAGAAATGATGTTATTTGGATCACCAATGTCAAGGTCTGTACGTAACTTTTCAATCAGTTTTGTCAGTAAAACATACACGTTGTGATTGAGATGGATTCATGATATAATTTACTAGAGATTTATCTATTAGAATAATTTGGATTCTTATTGGAAAATGTTCCAGTTGCATGGCAAAATAACACGCAGTGATGAGAAAGTGTAATTAAGTACTGAGGTTCTCATAACTGTTATGAGGAGACCCGTTACCAGAGAGATATAATAAGTGCTGCAGATTTACAAATAGACTTCGTTTTTACTTTTGTTTAATATAGTTGGTCTTATAATCACGGAAATAAATTATGAAATGCATGGTGTTTAAATCGACGCATTTACGAGTATAGTCTTTGAATTTCTATATTGTCGCCAATAAATGTTTTAAATTTAACTCTAGTATCGCCTATCCAAAACTGTTGTGATTGTTGTTACTCTAATATCAGTTATTGTAGTTGTAAGAAAAATGTCTCAATGAGATGCAAGTATTAAATAAAACATAGTTTTAAAAATAAACTTATTTATTATTTGGTTCATACACTATTATTTCCTTCCTTTACTACCTTTTCCTTTTACTTTTTGAGGTACCAGCTCTGGTTCAGGTTCTGATCTGTAAATAATTAGTAATTCGTCTAAAATTAATCGTTAATGACAATTTAAGGTATATAGGTATTAAATGAATTTATCAAAACTGTAAACGAAGACCAAAATATATCTGTGCCTCTTTTGAATATGGGTATGTCTGATTTTGTCTATTTCGACTTTTAATACAAACATTGTTAGACAAACGGAGAAACATTCTGCTAGATATACGTTTGAAAATTTTGATATGGGGCCGTTCAAATATTACGTAAGCACATTTATTACATTTTTTTACCCCATTCCCCTTGTCAGCAAAAGTAAGCAAAGCTCTAACCCCCTCCCCCAGGCTTACGTAAACATTTTTCAATTAAAAATGTATTTTTTGTACAGTATTGTAAAAAGTAAATAACTAGCGATGACGTATCATCATCTAGACCCCCTACCCCCATGTCATTCAAACTAAGCAAACAAAGACCCCCCCCAGCCCCCAATAGTGCTTACGTAATACTTGAACGGTCCTTACGGTACTTCCTTACGGTAAAAACTCTCTCATTCAGAGAGAACACCAGAACATTCTGCCCAGCAGTGGGACAATAATGGGTTGTACCCCCCCCCCCCCCCTTACGGTACTTATATTAACTTTTATTAAAATTAGAAATGAGAAAGTTTGTGAGGATGCACGTGCGTCTTTTTGTTTGTGTATGTGTCTTTTCTACGGAAAAACTATAGATAATATAATAAGCTAATAATTATTTAGTACAGTTTAGTAGTGTACATACTCTTCACTAGCATCAGGCGTTTCAGGAATGGTGACATTTGCTTTGGACGCGTCTTTACTTTCCTGAAGTTCGCTTGAATCATTTAATATTTCTTGTTCCTGGAACCATAAATTAACCAATATTTAAAGAACATCCGAAGATTGTCAATACTCAGTTAATTACTTTACAGCAATCTGCATAAGAGCAAAATCTGCATCGAACAACAAAGCGTTGTATCACATCTTGACACTGCGCGCGTTGCTACGCCATTACAAAAAAAATAAACCAAAAACCTTCGCGAGCTCATGAATAACAATTTGCTAAAGATCATTACATGATCAAATGAATAGTTTACGATTCTATAGAGGACAAGAAGAAGAAGATAAGAAGCAAACAAGCACGCAGTCCATCTGATTGTAAGTGGCCACTACCGCCTATGCAATGTAATCAACGCCAGATGAGATCATAATTTGAGATTGATCACAGAATAGATGCAATTTCAGAAGATTAAATTAGAAAGCATCACATAAGTATGTCCCCTTTAAGACAAATATGTTTATTTTACATTTTACGAAGTAAAAATGAAATACTTACAAAATCTTTATCATAAACGATCGTATGCAGTTGCGTTTCGTCTGTGGAATCGTCGAATGCGTTGTATGCGCTTCCTGCACTACTTCGCGAACTGACCGACGAGCGAGTCACTCGTGTTACTTTGGTTGCTAGAAAAAAAACATAAATGTATAGGCAATTCGCACACAGCAGAAGTGAAACTTGATAATTTTTTTTTATCTGACAGAATAACAAACGAGCATGCAGTCCACCTGATGGTAAGTGGTCACTGCCATGGACATCTGTAACCAAGTACATACAGAACTTGGGGTCCATCTAAAGTCAATCACAGATGCGTTGCTATTCCCGAGGACTATGATGGTCGGCTCATGTGAATGTGTGCCGGCAACCGCACCCTTCTATTGAAACGCAAGAAATGCTTCACACTGGAAATAGGTGTGGCGGTGGTACTTCCCGTGTCGAACTATACTGGTTCTACCATCTTATAAAATTATTTGGCATAGACTAAACTTGAGCTCATAAACAAGCTTTGAAGATCGTTAGCATGATTCAGAAAGGGGAACAGCGCCATCTAGTGTAGCGCCGACAACTGACTGCCGACAAATTTCGTAACGCAATTTCGTTTTGAGTTTTAAATCACAACGATTCTATAAAAATCAGTTCAAAAAAACACAAAAATATTAGTATAATTTTCGATCGTTACAATTTCCGCAAAAAAAGTTGAGCTTAAAAAAAAAAAATTTAAATGTATTCAAAGATGCATATTTACCTTTTTTATCCTGCGCCTTAGCGGGCTTTTTACCCTGCACTTTAGTTGCTTTCTTATCCTTTTCTTTAGTGCCTTTCTTATCTTGTGCCTTGTTATCTTTCTTTTCCTGTGCCTTTGTGACTTTTTTCTCTTGCACTTTAGTGGTTTTTTTCTTAGTTTTAGTATCATCAGTCCCGCCAGATCCGGAATCCGTGCTAGAACTAGACTGAAGACCTCTAGTAGACTTGCGCACAGTTATATTAGATATATCTAAGTCGTCTAGAGGCGACTCGGTTTGTGGTGGTGATGCATTGGCTTTTGCTGAATTCGCCTTAGCTGTAATTTTTAAGTTGTGTCAATTATCTATTTAGTAGTAAATCTGCGCAGAGACAATACCATTTATCTACAAGCCTAAGAGTTTTTAATAAAAGTTTTCAAAGGTGTGTGAAGTCTACATTCGCACATGGCCAGCGAGGTGGACTATAGCCTAAAACCATTACTACTCGTTCTGAGAGAAGGCCCGTACCCAGCGGTGGGGCAATAATGGGTTTATAGTAATAATAACGAGAAGAATTTGACTACCACACCTATTTCTTTCTCACTTTCACAATTTTACTCTCACAAAAATACATAACACTCTGTAGTATAAAGTTACCTTACCTCTATCAACATCCACTAGAGAGCGCTGTGATCGACTTCTTTTGACGCCTTTTTCTGTACCTTTCTTCTTAGCTTCTTCTGTACCTTCAGTCTTATCTTTTTCTGTACCTTCTGGTTTATCTTTTCCCTCGCTATCTTTATCTTTATTACTGGCAGAATCTGAATTGGTATTAGACCCCTTCCTATTGAGTGATAACTTTTTCTTTTTACCTGTAAATAATTATTAAATGCTATTGGATGATCTTGGGTAAGTAAAGAAGGAAATGGAAGCGATACAGATGTAGCATTCTGAATAGACCCAGGTCGTAGAGCCAGTGTAGTTCGGTAAGTATCACCTATTTCTAGCGTGAAGCAGTTCTTGCGTTTCGATGGTTCCCGGCACACTTTTATACGAGGCGACCATCTTAGTCCTCAGGAGTAGCAACGCATCTGTGATAGATTTCAGATAGAACCCTTGTTCTGTATGAAGTTGATTACAGATGTCCATGGGCGGCAGTGACCACTTACCATCAGGTGGACTGCATGCTTGTTTGCTACTTCACTTCAGTAAATAAAAAAGACCCTAATAAGATTCTAACACTAATCGACTGATATCCACATCCTACATCTGTGATTGACTTCATTGTGAAAGAACTTCATGTTTCATATGAAGTTGCTTACAGATGTCCATGGTCGGCAGCGACTACTTACCATCAGGTCGACTGTATGCTCGTTTGCGACTTCAATCTTATAAAAAAATATAAAAAATCGTCTTCTCGCAAGTAGAGCCCCTGTTCCTTAATCTCTCGGTTATAGATGTCCACGGATGGCAGTAACCACCTAGCGTTAGGCGGACTTCATACTCGTTTAGAGATCAAATCTCATAAAAATTACCTTTGGTGACTTTGGCCTTCTTAACAGGCGACACGCCACTGCTGTCCGAGGGCGAATCAGACAATTCCGCCGCTGGAGCTGAGTCTGAGTTGGTGGATTTGTCTGCATTTTCAGTTCTTGCGATATCTTGAGGTTCTTGGGTAGACTCAGCTTGTGGTAAACCTGGAATTGTGTAGCGTGAAACAAATCACTTATGTGATTAAAATTTATACAAACAAATGTGTAAGAATGTGCGCATGCACGTTATATGCATCGGGGCGCGTTTTTGTGAGTATTTGTAAATATATATCCATGTACGTATACATAAGAGCACGTGCTTGTACGTTTTTATACGGGTGTATGTGTGTACGTATCGATACGACCGAGTATTCGAGTACATCTTTGTATTACGTGACCACAACAATTAGGCGCATGAAACAAAAGCGGTTCCGTACCCCGCTCCTCGCTTCTATCCCCGCGCGTCCTCTGTTGACACACAGTCGAGTATTGTCTGTGTTTACGGTAGCCAGCACGTGTTTATGTTGCGTTTTGAAATTATATAATTTCGATTCATTGTTATATGGTTTCCCTTATAATGTTAGTTTAATAAGTGATTCTAGAATTTGTAAAGTTATTATTCAATTAGTTGATAATATCTGTCAATAAACCTCTAAATGGGTAGGGAAAAGATTATTCGTGGAGGAGAAAGGACTCTTATATTAAAAATATGCAATTTTCTTTTTGAACAAGAGAAGCCGCATAGGGTCAGTATTTCTGTCTCCCAAGTCGAAAATCGAGTGTGTGCTGCAACAGCCATCAGTCACCGTACTTTTACAAAAATACTCCATGTCTGCGAATACATTAAATATACGAAATTGCTTTAAGAATACACGAAAATTTTATACAGTATTATCGTAGCACTATTGAATTTACGCCACTATGTCGTATGTTTAATAATGGTATATCTACATACTCTTGGTAATTGGAAATAGAACATACTTCGTATCTGGATGGGTAATCCCTAGTTCTCATGACGTTTCAACTGTCATGCGCTTAATTATTTTGGTCGAATACGTATGCATACGATTACGAGCTTATACGTATATATTCGTGTGCGTACCTGCATTTGTGTGTACATATACATGCATATACATATGAAATAAAAGATATTTTACAACGGTTTTCATGACGGAGATAAATACCTTCAGATATTCTAGAAACTATATCAGTGGGAGATGTTTCGTCGATTTCGGGCTCCTCTTCGACAGTTTCGTTCACAACCACGTGGGTGCTTCGGGCTATTGGTTGAACTGGAATCATTTATAATATTTAATAAGCATATTAATTAATTTTTTTTAAATCGCATACAAAATAATGCTAATTTTATACAGGTTATATTATAGTACGTAGTGACTTTGATATCATAAAAAAACGAACGATTAAGAAAAAACTCTCTTCAACAATATATTAGGCGTGGTATACACGTATTGCACTTACTTAGCGACCCCGTCGATCTGCCGATAGGCGCCATTGAATCTTCACTCGCCATCGTTCCATCAATATTACCTAGTAACAGTAAGAGAGGTTAGCAATAAAAAACTGTTATGATAACAGTTACTTTTTTGTTAAGTCAAGATAATCTATCTTAATTTAAGTTATCTCAAACATATCTATGTTTGAGATAACTTAAATTAAGCAGCTTCCGTGTATTGATAATAATTTAGAATAGAGTACCTGTATGTGACATTTTGTTAAGACTAGCTCGTTCCAATGCTTCTAACGAACCCAAATAACGTGTCAGATTTCGGCAAGACTGCTTATCGGGCAATTTCTGCAATAAAACATTTAATTAGTACGCAATTCAGCAAAAATATTCACAATTTAAATGTAATCAATTAATAATGTTATGAAACATTAAAAAACTTTAAAAACAATCAATAAATACTTTATGTATTTATTTTTTTAATACAGAAGTAACAAACGAGCCTAAAGAAAGATATCGTCTGTTATGTTTGCTTGTAAAAGGCCAATGTCACTCATAGCCTCTATAAATTAAATGACATAAATGAGCACCATGTAAGGCACTCAGACTAGATTTACCTATAGTAGTTGCAAATTCAAATTCATAAAAGAGCTCCATATAAAGCACTCATGAGGCTTACATTCGTAGGAACTATTTAAAAGTCATAAAATCATATGAGTTCCACAGTAGGTATTCACTTAGCTTTGACTTCAAAGCTAAAAAAACCACGAGTACTCTTCGTCAAGCATCCACCAGATATAGACAGCATAGCACAACAGCGAGGCTTATGGCGTGCGCGGCGTTTAAAATATTAGTATATTCTTACTAAAATAATATTTTTATGAAAATGTAACATGTTCCGATATTTTTTTGAGATACCATTATTTAATTAACTCAAAATGGGCATTTTTTGAGTTACGCGGTGTTAGAACTTAAGCGACGATATACCTAGCTTGGTATATCGTCGCTTAAGTTCTAACACCGCGAAACTGACTGAAACGACGTGAGCAAAGAACACACCAACTACAAATATAACAACACGAGTTATTCCCTCACCAGACAGAGGTCGCGCAGCATGGCGGCGAGGCTGCCGGCGTGCGCGGCGTGGCGCGGCGGCGCCAGCAGCGCGAGCGCGCGGCACGCCAGCGCCGCCTCGGGCGCGCGCGGCCGCCGCACCAGGTAGCTGCATAACGCGGTCGCTAGCGCGCCTTGGCTGTCTACTAACTGGAAATTATTGTGCTATTAGATACTAGTTGAAACCCGCAACTTCGATGTATCGATTGTGCCGTGGGAGATATTTTCCCACAGTAAAAAGTATATATTAATCCAGAGTATCAACTAACTCCCTACCAAATTTTATGAAAATCGCTCCAGCCGTTTAGACGTGAAGAAGTAACAAACATACACACTCACAAACTTTTGCCTTTATAGTATTAGTATAATAATTGATCCTTGCTGCAAAAAGTACCCGATGCCCGTGGGGGCGACGCGAGGTATGTGGGATTCTTATCGCACTAAAACCCACCCGGCAGCTGTCCTCAGCGCTACGAGGACTCCGGGATCTCCAACTGAACACAACCGGAGTCCTCCGAGCGCGATGCCCCTTTCAGGCTCTTCCCTGGTGGGCGTAAACGCTCACCGCGCCTTCTGGTCTTTACGGCGGCAAGCGACCACACATGCCACAAATGACATTTGAAGTTGTCACTTTTATTTTTGGTGCGATCATGTTGAGTAGTATGAGGGAGTTCATACTACTTTTTCTGTAAAAACAACTTCAAACCTCATTTCCCACAAATAATATTTTGGCGCTTTAGAATTATTTCCTTTCCACTGACGATATAATCATGAGCTGAAAATTACCTCATAATTCACTTTTGTGAGGGACACCAAAAACCGGACGACAGCCTCTTGGTCGATTTCGGCCAGCGGAGAACTTGTAGGAGCATTGGCAAGCGTGCGCAGAGTTGGCAAGGTTGCTTTCTATGAATAACACAGAATATGATATAACTAGGTGACCCGGCGAACTTCGTTCCGGTTAAAAGTAAAAAATCTACATAAAAACTCAAAAATTATACATAAAAATCTTCCTTTTGTATCATTATTATCACATCTATTAAAAAAACTGAATTAAAATCCGCAGCGTAGTTCTAAAGATCTAAGTGTATATAGGGACAGACAGTGACAAGCGACTTCGTTTTATACTATGTAGTGATAATTATGATTAACGTAGTGATAAAAATTTAGTTCTATCGACTGAAAATTTGAGGATTTTTACTGATAAAAAAAAGCTCGCCCATAGTTAGCGAACAAAGAAAAATCGGCTAATTGAATAAAAGACAGACATTATGAACTGGTAAAAGTCACTCAATGGGCACATACAAAAAACTGTTTTTTTCTAATCCTATTTATATAGTGAAGCTGACAATAAGTAACTGGGTTCTAATAGATTGTTAACCATTTAAGTACATAAAATAATTCTCAAAATTTTGTGTCCATAATCTTACAGGCTAACTCGATTGGTGTGAATTTTTGTTGTGAAATTTTTGAACAAAACATAAGAAAATTTACCTGAATTTGATCTTGAGCGCCGTCAACGCTGACAGGAAATGTTTGGAAGAAAACGCCGATGATTTGCCGGAGGTTGTCTTCTTCCACTACAATAATCAATAGGTTTACACTATATTAATAGTAGTACTACTGTACTGTACTTGTATTGTTAATATTACACATTTTTATTCTTAAGTAAATGTTGTCATTACAGTATGAACGATATCCCTACGTAATAATGTGCGTGGGCATGTTTAAATTTCCTTTTTTACATAACAAATGTGAAGTCCTTAGATTTCTAATGATATTTATGTTTATTTTTATTATAAATACTAGTAACTTGTAGAAGGAAAAAAAAACATATGTTTGAACATTAGCTGCATTATAATTATTTATGATATATGATTGTATATCTAACAATATCTCTTTTTTATAATCTGCAATGTTATAATAAAGTTTGGCAAAGGGAGATCTCCCGCCAGGCTAGGTGATCATGCCTGGGGAGCGGCCGTGCTCCGACAGCTGTTGTTCAGAACTTGTATATATGCAGGATTCTGAGAATATTTCGATAGCGTGTTTCAGAATACGAGTAGCGCCATCTCTTGATGAGTTGCGGGAGGTCGCCACAAAAGGATAGTAACAAGATAGAATATTTCCTACCTGTAGCGGGATTAAACCACAAAAGTAGTAGCCTGCTCAGTATTGACGGCGACTCCAGATGACCGAGGTGCAGAAGACGGCACAATCCTTCCACTATTATCAATCTGTATGTGACACACTGAAAGAACATGTAATACATTAGCGAGTTTTTATAATAGGGGGGTACACTACAGACCATTATTTTCCCACTGCTGGGCACGGGTCTTCTCTCAGAATGAGAGAGTTTCAGACCATAGTCCACCGCGCTGGCCAAGTGCGAATTGGTGGACGAGTTTTTATAGTAAATTGTATAAATAATTTAATAACCATTTTTATAAGATTAAGTACATGCAGTCTTAAGATACCTATTTCGCAAACGCAAAAACTACTCATGCTAGAAATGGTGTGGCGGTGGTATTTCACCGGGCGAACTACACTGGTTCGACCACTTCGAAAAGCAAGAAAAGCCAGAAATAGGTGGGGCGGTATCTATAAGATAGAACCAAACACATATTACATAAATTATCATTCTAAACAAATTCAAAAACATATCTTTAATATGAGTCGAATCTTTCGTAAAAATTATAGTAGTTCTGGTACCTTAAACCTGGTAAAAATTGGTCGAAATAAATAATTTAGAAGATTTTTATAGCTTGTTTTAGTTGCATGCAGATATTTAAGTAATTCCAGTTAACTTACGTCGCTATCCATTATTTTTAATAGTAATTCAATCACAGTGCTGTGCGTAGGGCTTAAGGAAATTGCTGATTCAGACACAGAAACTGAAACAGAAGAAGTGTTTATTATTTATTATTATTTTTTATTTGACTGAAGTAGCAAACGAGCATGCAGTCCACCTGATGGTAAGAGTGGTCACTGTCGCCCATGAACATCTATAATCAACTTCATACAGAATATGGGTTCCATCTGAAGTCTATCACAGATGCGTTGCTACTCCCGAGGACTATGATGGTCGCCTCATGTGAAAGTGTGCCGGCAACCACACCCTTCTATCGAAACGCAAGAAATGCTTCACGCTAGAAATGGGTGTGGCGGTGGTACTTCTCCAGTCGAACTACATTGGTTCTACCACCTGGTAAATTTATTTTTGGAAATATCTAGAAATATCCAGAGGTCAGGAGCACCTTAGATCAATTATATTTCATGTCGACTGTAGGATAAAAAATATGATTATTTTCGTAAAATTGAAGCAACAAATGTCCCCGCTATATATTACAAGTATTTCTTCCATATTGGAATGGGTATAAGCCTGCGTTGCCAGTTTTTTTTTACTAAGTCGGGATTTGGGAAGTTTTTGGATGAAGAAAAAGCAAGAATTCATTACTTTTTTTATCGACAAACTTAAGTTCCACTTATATTAGCATATGGCGACTTTTTTTTGCAAAAAT
Source organism: Spicauda simplicius (assembly GCA_949699795.1). Classification (NCBI taxonomy): domain Eukaryota; kingdom Metazoa; phylum Arthropoda; class Insecta; order Lepidoptera; family Hesperiidae; genus Spicauda; species Spicauda simplicius. The sequence goes on from OX453077.1 coordinate 7,431,917, forward strand.
CCGGGACTTCCCGAAAAGCGGGACTGAGATTTAATTTTGATGAAAAAATCGGGACGTCTGGCAACCCTGGTATAAAAGCCTTTGGAATATATCGCAGAGCCCGTCAAACTTCCAACTTAACACTGTTGTTACTAGGTAGAAAATTAAAAATGGTAGTGTGGAATTTAAAAAACAAATAACAGTGCTGATAATATGAGTATTACGTTTCTTTAAAACTTTTTCGTACCACTATCTTCCACAGGCAGTTTCTGAGTGTCTTTACGACGAAACGAAACCTTTAAAAGGTACACCGAAGCCTTGGGAGAGACTCCGGATTATGTGGGATTTTTACCCACTCAAACCTCCTCGGTGGTCTTCCTCTACGCTTTCAGGGGACCCCGGGATCTCCAACAGAACGCACCGGTGTTCCCTAGCGCAGCGCCCCTTACGGGCTCGTCTCTTGGGGAGCGTTACTGTCCCCTACGCCTTCCGGGGTATGACAATGTTGTTGGCTAGGCGGTTAGAGCTCCCACTCTAGCAGCCCGCAGCCCCAGAAGCCCAGCTACAGTAGCCGTATTCTACTCCCCGAATACAGGGGGGTTCCTTGATATTAGCCAACCAACATGTACGGCGATCACAGAATTAGCTTACACCTTTAAATTGCACTCATATATTGCAATTTAAAGGTGTAAGAACACATAAATGACACACAAACGGTAATCGTTCTATACAAACGTAAACTCTCTCACTAGGGACACTTACCATCGTCATCCACACATTCAGAGTGTCGCGTAGACCGCTTTTTGACATCTTTATCTTCTTGTACCGTATCCGTGGCGTCGTCCTCGAACACGCGAGCGCCGTGCACGCACAACAAGTCTATGATACACTTGAGCACCGTTGATACTATCGGCTCATTTGCTGTGTCTATTAACTGCAAACAAGATATAATAAAGTAGTAGTTAATGTATATGTTTGTATTTCACTCACCATTGGAAACAAATTATTTATTTTCTTATCTTAGGTTAAAGGGTTTCTTAGGATAGTAGAACCAGTGTAGTTCGAAAGGCGATGTAACATTGCCACACTATTTCTAGCGTGAAGCAGTTCATCGTCATTCGGGGGACGTCTTACGCTCCGGGACTTTCATATGCTAAGGCAATGTCAACATAAGGGCGGTGGGCAAGCAAATTAGGGCCTTGAGGGTTACCCTCTTTATACGGGCACTACCTCCCGGATTCTTAGCATTTATACATAATAATACAAGCGCCGGTGTGTTGCCGGCGTGTTGCCGGCATACTTCTATATGAGATGTCCATCAAAGTCCTCGGGAGTAGCAACACATCTGTGATTGATTCAGAGAGAACCCATGTTCTGTATGAAGTTGCTTACACATGTCCATGGGCCAGTGACCACTTACGATCAGAAGGACTGCATGCCGTTTGCTACATAGTAAAAAAAAAAAAAAACTTACGTTAGCGAAAAAGAAGGCCTTATTATCTCGCGTGAAGTTTTTATCCAGCATTCCATATAGCGCCACCGTTTCTAGCGCAGTGGGTAATATTTCAGGATTTTGGAATATATCCACCTGTGAAACAAAACAATTATTCAAAGAAAAACAATGACTATCAGAGACACATCCAGACAGTGGGAATAGATTTAATGGAGAGGTCACGCTTACTTAAGCAGTTTTAAGTCCGTGAACGTGAACTTAACAATATTTTATGACTTCCAACGTATTTTGGGGTAGGTAATCTATTAGTCTTCTTCAAAGAAAAAAGTTCTCGGAGGTGTGTGAAGTCCACCAATTCACACTTGGCCATCGCGGTGTACTATGGCCTAAAACTCTGTGATTGACGAAAACGTATTTTGGGGTCTGTAATTTATTAGTCGTAGGAAGCATGGAATATAGTCAACCTAAGCATATTATCAATGTGGTAGAACCAGTATGGTACAGCTGAACATATTAGCTTGAACTTTTCGCATATCGGTTGAAAGGTCAGCTTTCTGAAGATGGAAAACCAGTGTTGTTCGACCGGGGAAGTACTACCGCCACACCTATTTCTAGCGTAAAGCATTTCTTGCGTTTCGATGTAAGGGTGTGGTTGCCGGCACACTTATATGAGGCGACCATCATAGTCCTCGGGAGTGGCAACGCATCTGTGATGCACTTCCGATAGAACCCATGTTCTGTATGAAGTTGCTTAGTCCATGAGCTGCAGTGACCACTTACCATCAGGTGGACTGCATGCTCGTTTGCTACTTCAGTAAAATAAAAAAAATGTATATGTGGTGCATAGTGTTACTAAATTGAAATAGTGAACGAGCATGCAGTTCATGTGATTGTAATTGGTCACTGCCGTACATAGACTGATCGCCTCTTTACAACAACAAGGTAGCAAGTACAAATTGACCTTTTTTTGTTAAATTTCATAATAATCAGGTTTTTTTTAATTTGCCGGTAAGTCATTAGGTAATATTTATAATGATCGTATGAGATGCAGTGACCACCGGGCGAACTACACTGGTCCTAACACCTGTTAAAATATTCACATATAGTATTCACTTAGATATGTTACAACTATTAATATTTATCTTACCTCCAATTCACTGAATATCATTTGTAGCATTGGTGTTATAGTTTTGAGTTGTGGCGTATCTAATGCGCAGTTAAGTATCGTCAAACATTTGGTTAAAGTTGCCGCATCAGTCGGCTTTTCTTTAATGACCTGTGAGTAATAGGATAGTGTATGAATAAACTATATAACCATATAAAAACCTATGAATAATAGGGCTGTGTATTAATAAACTATATAACTATAATATCCTAAGGACACTTATCCACCCACCCACTTTATAGTAATCACCGCAGAGATGGAAAATTTTTAAAGCGAATATTGTAATTAATGGACAAAAGATTAATCAACTACTCAAGAAAGAGTTTATTAGGGCCGGCACTCATATGACGGAGCGCAGCGCAGCGCATTTTCTGCTGTCAAACTATTATCGTCATTGTCCCTTTAGAAATAATATCCAAAATTAAATAACAGCAATTTATTTCTGAGGAGCATGGAAGCGCATGCTCGCGCATCCGCGCGCATTCTCCCAGTAATTAGCGCGAATTTCGGCTAGTGTGTGATTCGTTAAGAAAATTTCGCGGGCATGCGCTGCGCTGCGCTCCGTCATATGTGCGCCGGCCCTTAATATTCCACCGCCGAGCAAATTAAATGTTAATATTTATCAGTGTTAAAAAAGTCGCGAGTAATTGCTAATATAATAGAAAATAAATATTAAAAATATATGTTTGTTTATAAGGGATAATCTTCGGAAATATTGAACCAATCATGAAAATTCTTTCAGAATCACAAAGCTACACTATTCAGGAGTGCTATAGGCTATATCTCATTACGATTGAACAAAATATAAGTAACGCTCAACGAAGTGGGCACGGGTCAGTTAGTATAAAATGAACATATGCGCACACACCCATGCACACAGCCCTGCATGTATGCAGATAAGCTCACACGTATGCACAGAAGTGAGATGCGACTTATTTTTAAAGAATAGAGAGAAGATATTTGTGAACTCAGATCTTGGCTATTACTTTTCTATGAATCATAGATTAAACGTGACAATTTAGTCATAAGATCACGAGTTTCGCGAGTTTATGCCATAAAGCGAACGAACTAGGTGATAAAGTCACAAATCAAAAATTTAAAGGAGTTTTTTTATGAATAAAGGTGCGACATGTAATTATAGTACTGCCTTAAATCCCAATACGATCGTTTTAATTTTATGTACGTAGCAAAGTTTACTTACAGGCAGAGGTTGTGGAGGCGGCGCTGCTGGTTGAGTATTTAACTCTTCTAACTTCTTTTGTATCTCTTCTACCTATAAAAAATAGTGATATGACTTTATACATATTTCTATCAGTAATTTTAATTATTTATCAATTAAAATAAATACCGTGAATACGTACTTTGGCTTTGCATTCGGCAGCTAGAGCGTAGTTTTGGTCCCTCACAGCCTCCTCTTGAGCTTCTATTGCTACATTTAGAGACACACGGAGACGTGCCCTCTGAAAAATAAAGTTTTACGTTAAAACCGGCGAATTTCAATACGTGATTTAAGCACAAATATTTTGAAAAAAATATTACAGTTAATAGTATGATAGTATAGTTTGCAGGTGGTAGAACCAGTGTTCGACCGGGGAAGTACCACCGCCACACCTATTTCTAGCATGAAGCAGTTCTTGTGTTTCGATCGAAGGGTGTGGTTGCCGGCACACTTTCACAAGAGGCGACCATCAGTCCTCGGGAGTAGAATCTGTGGTTGACTTCAGATGGAACCCATGTTCTGTATGAAGTTGATTACAGATGTCTATGGGCGGCAGTGACCACTTACCATCAGGTGGACTGCATGCTCGTTTGCTACTTCAATAAGATAAAAAAAATGATATTTATGAAATATAACATTCTATTATTTCAACAAATTGGCAAGTCTAAATAATAATAACATTCATCAGCCACCACTTCTTAAAGAAGTTTTTAAAGGAGTTACCAAAGAGACACCATCTTACTTTTGGAAGATCCAATACTATATTGATAGATAGAGAGCCTTCAAGAACATAGCATTGTGCTGTAAATACAAAAAAATATATTTTTAATCATACACCAATTTTATATTATTTATCAATAATGTGTTTGTGCTGTCGACAGAGGGCGTGGGGGTAGGTTCTTCGGGCACTTCGGGCATATCTCTCAACGCCGATACTATGTACCCAACGAGTTCTATAATTACTATTGATTTTTCTAGACACTAAGAACCTTCTAGAACAACACTACACAGATAACACAATTGTTAATTATACATGCAGTTTAACTTCAGTGTTGTCGACAGAGGGCGTGGGGGTAGGCGCAGGTTCTTCGGGTACTTCGGGTGTGTCTCTTAACGCCGATACGATATGCCCCACGAGTTCTTTAATTACTATTGATTTTTCTAGACGCACAGAACCTTCTAGATATATACAAATAAAATAATTGTTAATCATACATGCAGTTTATTTTCAGTGCTGTCGACAGAGGGCGTGGGGGTAGGTTCTTCGGGCACTTCGGGCGTGTCTCTCAACGCCGATACTATATGGCCCACGAGTTCTATGCGCGGCGACACATCGGGCACCACTAACTCTAACGCCGCCACGAACGCACGGATCACGTCCGCGGTTAACGGGCCGTATTCACCTGGGGATGAAAAATGTATTATATATACTGACTTCAAGAAAGGTACTCTTAGCGGAACTTTGTATTCGAATATCGAATTTTGCTTAGTAGGTTTATATATTAAGCACGCGTCAAACGGTTTTTCTTACAGGAATCTTCAAACACTTGTAAAGGTTAATTTTAAATCAGTTTTCCTAGCCTGAGTCTGGTCAAACCCTCCTAAAAGACATAGAGGCGTAGTTGATACACAACCAGGGAGACGTAAAATGTTCTATATTTTTTTCAAAATTTCATTAATAAGTACTACTTATAATAAATTATGAGGAGGCAATAAAGTTTTATATTTGAGATGGTTTAATAGCAAAAAGTATAGAAACGTTTAAAGTTGGTAAGTTTGGAGTGTCTTTTTACGGGACTTATAACATAACTTTAGATGAAAAGAGACGGTCCTTTAATGTAAGGGTGCTACCACACTGCTGTTTAGGAATGTTTACAAACATTTTCTAACACTAATACATTTACTAACAAATGTTAGGTATTGTTACATTATGTTAAGATAAATGTTTTATGTGCTCCTACACTGATGCGCCAAACACTAAGAACTAGACAAAAGTACAGTGAAATGAAATGAAATGTCTTTATTTTGCATAGGCCTTCGGGGGCACTTACAAATTGTCAGTTACATTTATATATATTTTTTTACACTACCACCGGATCGGAACACGACCTCAACTGAGAAGATCCGGCAAGAAACTCAGTGGGTTTGTCTTTTTTCTTTGTATACCTTTTTTTTATTTTTTTATTTGCCATCTTGTTTTTACATGGGTAACAAAAGTTACCCATGTAAAGATTATATCAAGGATTTGAGCATTTCATAACGAATGTTTACTAAAGTTTGTAAACATGTTTAAACAGCAGTGTGTCAGCATCATAAATAAGCACTACACGAAAAAGTTAAAGTTTGTTTCAAATGATATTTCGATAAGTTCCCTAACTTTCAGTCGGGCTAATATGAAGATATTTCTTACCAGTAAGAGTATCAGTAATGAGAGTTTGTAAAGCACTTCGCGATGTCGGATCCGTCGCATCGTAAACTTTTAACATGCTACCTAGCTCGTGCAGCACATATTGCCGAGTGCTAAAGCCGACCGGGTCTTCAGTTTCTGATGGACAGGGCGACTCCACGATACTGTAATGTTAAATTAATTTTAAGGACTCCCTTAATTTTATGGACTCCTAACATCTAAAATATTCAGAAGGCGGTGTACAGTAGACTCCGTATCGTACCGACTGCTATGCTATAGTCACAATATACATTTCAAAACTTTACTTTCTAGGTTACGTGGAAAAATAATTTCATTTTGGTTTTTATTGGGTTGTCGTAAGTTAGTCTAGCAGTGATAGCCTAATGGTTGAAACTTGCCCTCTCGATCGGGAGGTCCGAGGTTCAAACCCAGGCACGCTCCAATGATTTATGTGCGTATTAGAAATTAATTATCACTGCTTTTCGGTGAAGGAAAACATCGTGAGGAAACCTACACACCCGAGCGTTCTTAAAAAAAAAAAAAAAAGTTCTTGGAGGTGTGTGAAGTCCACCAATTCGCACTTGGCCAGCGCGGTGGACTATGGCCTAAACTCTCTCATTCTGGGAGAAGACCCGTGCCCAGCAGTGGGCCAATAATGGGTTGATGCGAAGTTAGTCTAACATGAGGGAAGAAGAGACCTTTCCAGCATTTGTGATTTTCCAAGTTATGATATCATAAATAGTATCATCAAGATAAACAAGAACGAGCATGCCATTCATTAGATAACATCATGCTTTTTATTTTATAAGATATAAATCTAGGTAAGGTGGTGATGGTCATAATAGAAACCAAATATCATACAAACTAAAGGCCGAAAGTTAATATTGTAAAAAATATGTATTTCATAGGCAAATGCATCCAAACTAAATATGCACTTATTTTTTGACTAAACCGCGCTAAAACTAGAAATAAAATACAAATATCAAAACTATAGCTAGCAACACTCACGCTCTAATATATCCAGTAAGCACCACCAAATCTGGCAACACTGACTCGAGAGTTTCATCATCGTCAATCTTCTGCAAATGTTCCGCCAGGTGGCGCCAGTACCAGGCAGTTTCTTTATTCAACTTTTCAGCTGGTATTAAACGTAATGATTTGTCGGTGGGCAACCATTCTAAGAGCTCAGAGATTGGAAGACGTCTGAAAGGTACGTGAGGAAAATATTTTTTTACAAAGTATTATTTTTAAAGACTAAGATGAAGCAATAAATAATGTTACAAAAATGCATTAATTCAGAAACATAACTAAAAGATATAATTGATATTGAGGCAAAAGGAGATCTTTTGCCAGGCTCGGTTATCATGCCTGGGGATCAGCCGTGCCTGGGCACGAAACAGAAACTATCGGAATAGCTTCTGTTAAAAGCCTGTATATATGCAAAATATATAGAAAAAATCTATAGCGTATAGCAAAAAACTAGTAGCGCTATCTCTTGATGAATTGCGGTCACTACAATATTCTTTCGTTTCTGTACAAGCTTTAAACAGAAACTATCGGGATAGTTTCTGTTAAAAGCTTGTATATATGCAGAATATATAGAAAAAATCTATAGCGTATAGCAAAAAACTAGTAGCGCTATCTCTTGATAAATTGCGGTCGCTACAATATTCTTCTTTCTCATCCTTTCGCCTCCCACAGCTAAGTATATTTCTCTTCTAATGCACGCCAATTACTTCGATTCAGGATTTTAGTTGTCCGACATTAAACACTAATTTCGTTATGTCGTTAATCCAGCAAATTAATTAAATGTTGCATGGTAGTATTATTTTCAAAGAAAAGAAAAGTTCGTTTCTTTCGCTTAGACATACATGTAATATATAAAATTTCCGTGTCACAATGTTAGTTACCGTACTCCTCCAAAACGGCATGACCGATTTTTACCAAATTTTATATGCGTATTCTGTAGGTCTGAGAATCGGCCAACATCTATTTTTCATACCCCTTAAGGGTTGTCCACCCTTAAATTTTTTTTTATGGCATAACAACGTTTGTCGGGTCAGTCTTTGGATAAAGCTACTTATATACCGAAAATATTACAGCTTCTTACTTGAACAAAGATTCCAGTAGTTTCCCAGCAACATACTGCGAATCCTTCGCGTCGTGTGCATTGTCCAATCGTATAGCTTTTAGCAACTGCACAATGTTCCCCTGGAAGGTGCTCAACCAGCCGGGTATTAGTATTTCTTCCACCACACGCTTCACACGTGGACTGCGTTCAGTTAGGCCCACCTGTAGAATAAACGCTGGATGATATTCATAGAAAAAGTATCTATAATCCCAGATGAACTCCTCCACCGTCTAGATCTAAAAAAAAACCTCTTACATCGCTTTGGCGACGTAAAATGGTAGAAACCTAAAGAGGATTTCTATCTTTGGCTTTATTAAAGCGGTCAGCTGACCCACCTAAAAATGGAAGTTGTAACGCCGCCTTAAGTAATCTGTTCGCTCGCGCCTTTACCTACGATGCCGCCGACCGCGAGTCGCGGTCGCTCGGGTCCCCCGTTCGCCAGACCGCTTTACATCGCTGTCCGATATGCACGCGCTTTATGCATCGCACCGTTCACGCCCTGATTTTATCTCCGACCGGTTATTAAATGTTATAAAGTCAAATAATCCATAAATAATGTGTCTTATCATACTTAAAATTGTAATGCTGAAAATTGTAAAATTACTAGTTTAATATTAGTTTTATGTTGTTGCATAACCAAAAACTAATATTTACTTTTCAGCCCAAAACAGAGTTAAAAAAGTCCATTGTAATTTACTATTTGTCATTAATGATCACGATTTCTTTATACGACTAACGATTCTAATATATGCTTACCTTAAGTGTCAACACTCTTTGTCGAACTCGCAGCTGAGTGACATTGATAGCTGATATGTATAGGAAAGCAGCACGCCGCACCGCTTCGTCCACGTCGCAGAGCCTCTCAAGCACGAATGGAACGTTACGAGTGCACTTTGCTATCACCATTAATACGGCTCTGTAAAAAAAACATTAAATATGTAGTAAGTTTGCAATTGTATGCGAGAGCAGTGATAGCCGAATGGTTGAAACTTGCCCTCTCAACCGGGAGGTTCAAAGTCAAGCACGCACCACTCATTTATGTGCGTATTAGAAAAAACAATTATCACTACTTTTCGGTGAAGGAAAACATCGTGAGGAAATCTACACACACGAGAGTTCTTTAAAAAAAAAAGAAGAGTTCTCGGAGGTATGTGAAGTACACCAATTCGCACTTGGCCAGCAGGGTGGACTATGGCCTCAAACTCTCACATTCGGAGAGAAGACCCGTACCCAGCAGTGGGACAATAATGTGTTGAGTTATCCAAATACCTTGGATGACTCGAGGCATTTCAATGTATTACCTAATTTATAGATTAGAGTGTTAATAAACAGCAGTAGCCACTCATCATCAGTTTCACTGTGTGTTGGTTAGCTTCTTCTATAAAATAAAATTGCCTCTTACCTTCTAACAGACGAGCTAGGGTCACAGCTCATATGAAAACGATATGCTCTCGTGACCTCATCGCCTGAATCGGTCGGATTCTGCAACCGCTGTAAGGCCAGAGCAGCACGACATCGTACAGCACCACGGGTATCTTGAAGACGCTGCATCTGTTTTACGTCACGAAAAATATCGGTTGACTGTAAAGTCGGTTTACTGACGATAGTTGAACGTGACCACGTCATAAGAAAATACTGATGGAATGGTTGCATTTTTGTATAACATCTGTCCACGCGCATCGCTCATTCAAGTAAGAGAGAGACGGTTCAGAACGCTGCAGAACGCGGAGGCCGATTGTGCCCCTTTGTCGGTCGTCCCGCGCTCCCACTTGCACTTTAAGCCTTAAATGGAACACCTCAGAGCGAGGTAACGCCGCATGAGTCCTGTTTTTTGGTGCGAGCAGCCAACTCCATCGAATTATAAGACGTTGTCACGTCAAAAAAAGACAATATAAAGCTGCATAAAATGTTGTTTTGATATTAATAAAAAAAATTCAATCTCAGCCCACACATCAGGATTTTTTCCTTTAACTAAAATATAAAAGTGTGAACTTAACATCCAACAGTAACAGAACCAACGTCGCCGCGCTGGTCCCAAAGGGATACTAAAAGTGTTAAATAAAGTGTGCTAAAATAAAGTTGTATATCTATTCTCCTAGTTAGTTCATATTATGTTACAGTTAATAAATAAAACAATAAATTAAATATAAAAATAATCAATGATATTATAATAACAAATTAACTTTCATTTGCCTTTCCGATTTGAAGGGTCAAGAATAAACACACAATTAAACTTAAATTTAACTCTTTAATTGATGTATACCTGAGATGCAAGCAGCTTATCACAGAGGTCATCATCGAGGGACGCATCATCACCAAGAGCAGACAGCACCGCCGCCAGCAGTTGACTTGCTCTGTACCTCACTGATTGACCGGAGACACATTGACACTGGATGGATAGAAAGATACATGAGATAAGGTTTACAAGTTTGCATCCAGACCAGATCTTATTTATTCATGAACCCATTATTGCAAAAATTCTGGGTAGTTTTCCTTTGAGAGGGTTTTTATATTATATACTAGCTGTACCCGCGGCTTTGCCCGCGTGCAAATCAACGTGTCACAAGTTTGTTTTTTTGATAAAAAATAGTAACATTAAAATCGGTTTGGCCGCTCAAGGATTACCTGGTCAAACACAGAGTGAAAAAACGAATTTAAAGCGTGTATTTGTGGGTAGGAACGTATTGTTATGTATTTTTTTTAAATTAGACGAATTCTAATATTGTAAACCGCTTTTTTTAGTGGTCTAATTCAAAATATCGGGATACTTTTTTTCAATCAATTCCTCCACATTTGAACCAAAACGTATAGATTATAAAGATTGATTTGAACTTTTCCGAATTGGTAAATACTATTTGAAGTAATTTTGGCGGATTCAAATTTCTAAGTAAGATTATAGGTAAACCTACTTTTAATATAAATCTGTGTTCAGGAGTTCCGGAAGGCGTTAAGGAATTCAAAAATTCTGTTGGATAATGTACTGCTTCCTCCATCTCAATGACTGTGTCTACCGAATAGAAGATCTGTGACGCTGCTTTAAACTTTGAAAAAAAATAAATCATTTATTTTATCGACACGTTCATTGGTGGGTGGGTATATAGACGTCTTTTGGAACCAATTTACAGTGTTATTGGTTGTATTAACAATATCGGGATATACTTTTTCAACCAACTCCTCCAACGAACTCCTTAAACGAAGACGTATCGATATAAAGATTGATTTTAACTTTTCCGGATAACAAAGAAATCATTAGAAAATTTGAATATCACTGAACAGCGACATATATTCTAAGTTCAAATTTTGTTTCATGTGGCCAAAGATAAGATCTTTTAGGAGGTGCATCGGGCTATTTGTGTGCGTAAATCCCGCATTGTTCTTTGTAAAGCAGAAGACATAATCAAAACACTTTTACAATTCATACGAACAGGGCGCACCCGCTCGCGGGGCGCTGCCGCACCCTGCTCGTTTATTTTTTATGTTTTCATTTATGATCCAACCTAACCTAACCCATCCTGTTTAAAAAGCTACAGCTGAATCCAACTCTTAACAATAACATGACAATACTCCTGCATTTTCAGGATTTAGGTATTCAAAGTGACACTTTTCATCACAATGTTCTCTCAGGAACGGGTTTTAATGTATTGTAATCAATAAGTACCAAACTCATACGGCTTAAGTAGGTTGTGTACTTAGATTATCAGGGTTGATGAATTGAAGTTTAATTTATTAACCACATTTCAGTTTAATGAGCTGTCATTAAACTTATAATATATACTAAAAACAACCGTAAGCATTATGTGACTACCTTTTATAATTTAGGCTTGCACTATCTCGCATCATCAGGGAGGAGTTGAAGGTAAAAAAAATCCCGTGTCTTTGCTTAGTATTCTTATTACTTATACGTAAGAACTTGCGAGCCAACTTCTATAGCTTGGGCTTGCAGTACCCTGCATCATCAGGGCTGAAGAGCTTAAGGTCGAAATTGTCATCATGTGTTTTTGCTTAGTAATTATATTACATCTCTCGTCAACCCATTATTGTCCCACTGCTGGGCACGGGTCTTCGCTCAGAATGAGAGAGTTTAGGCCATAGTCCACCGCGCTGGCCAAGTGCGAATTGGTGGACTTCACACACCTCCGAGATTTTTTTTTTTTAAAGAACTCTCAGGTGTGTAGGTTTCCTCACGATGTTTTCCTTCACCGAAAAGCTGTGATAATTAATTTCTAATACGCACATGAATCAGTGGTGCGTGCCTGGGTTTGAACCTCGGACCTCCCGATCGAGAGGGCAAGCTACAACCATTAGGCTATCACTGCTCATTTATATTATATACCCGAAAGCATTAAATGGCCAACTCCTATGGCTTAGGCTTGCAGTACCCTGCATCATCGGGCTTGAGGAGTTGAAGATCGAAATTTTCATCTTGTGTCTTTGCTTAGTAATTATATTACATACCCGAAAGCACTAAATAGCTAACTTCTATGGCTTAGGCTTGAAGCACCCCTGCATCATCAGGGTTGAGGAGATGATGGTCAAAATTTTCATCTTGTGTCTTTGCTTAGTAATTATATTACATACCCGAAAGCACTAAATAGCTAACTTCTATGGCTTAGGCTTGAAGTACCCCTGCATCATCAGGGTTGAGGAGTTAAAGGTCAAAATTTTCAACATGTGTCTTTGCTTAGTAATTATATTACATACCTGAAAGCACTAAATAGCTAACTTCTATGGCTTAGGCTTGAAGTACCCCTGCATCATCAGGGTTGAGGAGTTAAAGGTCAAAATTTTCATCATGTATCTTTGCTTAGTAATTATATTCTTTGCTTAGTAAATATCTTCTCAGTTGAGGTCGTGTTCCGATCCGGTGGTAGTGTAAAAAAAAATATATATAAATGTAACTGACAATTTGTAAGCGCCCCCGAAGGCCTATGCAAAATAAAGACATTTCATTTCATTTCATTTATTAAATACCCGAAAGCACCAAATGGCCATCTCCTATGGCTTAGGCTTGAAGTAACTCTGTATCATCAGGGTTGAGGAGTTGAAGGTCAAAATTTTTACCGTGTATCTCTGCTTGGTATTTTTATTACATAACCGTAAGTACCAAATAGCCAACTCTTACGGTTTAGTCTTGAAATACCCATACATCATCAGGGTTGAGGAGTTGAAGATCAAATTTTTGTCCCATGAATTTGTTTAACAATCTTATTATATATCCATAAAAACAAATTGACTTACTTCTACGGTTCAGGCTAGCAGTACCCCTGCATCATCAGGATTGAAGAGTTGAAGGTCAATTTTTTTAGGAAATATCTGCTTAGTAATCTCATACTACATTTAACCCAATTTGACTTAGCAGCTTAGGTTTGGCCGAGTATCGCTAATTCCGTTAATTTGCTTCAAAGAAATGGATCCTATGATCAGAACCGTATCAAATTCATCAGAGTACCCTTGAAGTACATTCTTTCAAATAGAGGAAAAATCGTCAAAATCGGTTGGCGGGAAATTGACTTATTCATCTATTTATCGCGAACATCGTTAATGCAAATATCAGACTTATGCGCTTTTCTTATGGATGCCACTGTCAAAAGTGAATTAAAAATAAATGGGGCCCCACCCTATGACACGCACTACCTTTCAAATGAAAAAAAAAATCATCCAAATCCGTTCACCCAGTGAGGAGAAATCGAGTAACAAATATAAAATAAAAAAAAAATGTTAAAAAAAATACAGACGAATTGATAACCTCTTCCTTTTTGGAAGTCGGTTTAAAACTATGTTGTAACATAAAAATCAAAGCGACATACTAAATTTTATTGAGGCGGCCTCAAAATTGACTGACTTTCCTACAAACTTACATCTCCTATTTGGGTTAAATTGGGAGGGGGGGGGATCAGAAAATTCATTCTTTACTTTCGTCTACGTCATAAAAGGAACCCCTAGTAAAAATCATATTCGTATCTTTAGCAGTTTAGGCTCTACGATGTTTATTCAATAGATTTTTATAAAAGTATATATAGATATAGAGATATAGATTTGTATAGTATCAAATAACATAGGTACACACATAACCAAAAATATTACATAACAAAGAAATACATTTTACAGACCATAACATGTTTAGTTTCAACCAATTCAACTATGCAGTTACTTATCTTATTAACACTTATCGAACACAGAATAAATACTGCGTAGTTTTAAATTGACATAACTTTTTTATTTATAAACCGATTTACATAAAATAAACACTAAATGTTAAGTGAAGTTTCCCTCAACACATGGGTGAAAATTATATTCAAATTGGATAAGCCGTTTCTGAGATTAGCGTTTTCAAACACACAGACAAACAGACAAACAGACAAACAGACAAACAGACAAACAGATAAACAGACAAACAGACAAACAGACAAACAGACAAACAGAAAAGATTTCTAAAAACCATTATTTTGGGTTCTATATCGTATTATAGACCTCTAGAAATGGTTTTCACCTAAATTTATTCCATGTACAGACAGCGACCTCTTACAGATTTATTATAGTATAGATTTTGAAATAAACACTTTCTACACTAGGTTTTTTTTTTCGGGGGTGCCATGGTCAAACACAACAACTACACAAACACTCAGACCCAGAACAATAACCTATATTTCCTAATTCAGATCAAGTAGCCAGCCAGGAATCAAACCCACTGCGTGTCAGACTGGTATGCTAACTGCTCCACATGGTTTTCACATTGAGGATATAGTACACTGGTTAAGTGCAAATTGGTCGACTTCACATTCACTATTGTTTTCTTTACTGTTATAGAAAGTAATAATATACTAATATTTTAGAAATATTAGAGACATATGAAAGACATATAGGCCTAAAAGTCAAACCTTAGACTTTCTAATTGAGTAGCCTAATTAGTAATTACAACAGCAAATTGCATGCTTAAAATTCAGCAGAAAATTGCACCTTTGACTCACTTATTCAGAAGCCCAGTTGCATTAACTGATAATACTTAAAACTGTTATTATTAGTCATAAATATGTGTCACTTTAACAACATTTTAGTACATACCTCAAATATAACATTGAAAATGAACATCAGAAACTCTTCCTCATCATCAAGAGCTGTGCAGAAGGATGCCACAAATTGCACCACTCTGTCCACATTTGCACTAGTGTCTCCAAATGTGAAGAGATACAGGATTGCATTCTTGAAGCTATCCCTGAAGACTTCTTCATCGAGCTGTCAACAGAGTTTAATGTTTTTTTTTATCTTACTGAAGTGGCATATGAGCATGCAGTCCACCTGATGGTAAGTGGTCGCCGCCCCCGTGGACACCTGTCATCAACTTTACACAGAACATCGATTCCATCTGAAGTTAATCACAGATGCATTGCTACTCCCAAGGACTATGACAGTTGCCTCGTGTTGAAGTGTGCCAGCAAACACACCCTTCTATCGAAATGCAAGAAATGCTTCACGCTAGAAATAAGTGTGGCAGTGGTACTTCCCCGGTCGAACTACGCTGGTTCTACCACCTTGAAAATGGTAACTTAAACTTGGTATCTTAATTAATCAAAGAAACAAATAACAAGATTATCTAGGTGTGGCACAACAATATTATTAAAAATATCTTATGTAAATAGATTTTTCCACCAAATCGCTCTTGGCCAGCACGGTGGATTATAGCCTAAACTCTTTCATTCTGAGAGAAGACCCATGCCCAGCAGTGGGACAATAATGGTTTATACCTCAATTCATAATAACGTTGTTTTAGACAGAAATAGGTGGTGTTCTGCCTCCGAAATCAAACAATGCAGGATTTTATATTTGATCTACTTACAACTTCAATGTGTATTTCGGACCTTTTTGTCAAAATCGACGGTAGAGAGATAAAACCTGTGCCCAGCAGTGGGACAATAATGGGTTGATGAGAGAAACAGATTTAATATAGCAATTTAGAGGTTTCTTTTCAACTTTACCAATTACTGTTTAGTGCAAATGGTGTTGTTTGCAAGATGGTAAAACAAGTACGGTTTGAGAAACCAAAAACTGAATTACATGAAAACTGCTTTAGTTCTTGTGTTTCAATGGAAAGACAGTTGCTAGAGCACTTTTATATGAGACTTTAGGACATTGTAGTCTTTAGGTACAGCATCTATGAATGGCTTCAGGTAGAACTACTGTTCTATAAAATCATTTACAATGTAAATGGGCTCCTATAAATAATCCGCCGATAAGTCTTATCTTAACGGAGGTTGGCAACAGATGCATTGTGACACTCTGAGGACGAAGTTGAAATGCTTTAAAATGTGTCTTTTGTACTATACCCTTAAAATTATAACAGCATTTAACACCTTTAGTATTAGGTAGAAATAAGTGTGAGCTGGTATCTCCAGACTCATATTACAAAAGCCTTCACCTTTTTCACATAACCAAGTAGCATAGACTTTAAATGGTAAGATCATAAACACAAAATATCAACTATATATTGATATTAAGAACGGTTATTTGAAATTTGTATAATAAAGTTGAAATTTACGTACCTTTTTATAAAGTTTTATCATTTCCTTAATATATTTTTTGTGTTGAACAACATTAAATTGTACATTCTGAAATATCTTAAACATAACAGGATTATTCTTAGGATTCGGCTTTGCCGCCGCTTGTGGAACTTCGGCATCAATTGACGGCATATTTATTAATTTCTATCGAATTTATTAACATTACAAAACTAAACTAAACACACTCAACTTTATTTTGATAATAAAAGCGACCGTTTCACAGCTTTCAATTCAAATTCCCAGCCGCGTAACTTTTATGTCAATGCAACAGCGTCACTGTCATTGTAACGTCACGGTGTTTTTATATAGTTGATATCACGCAAAGGTGCTGATAAATTTTTTGTACTGCCATAAATATACTTTATTATTATGCCATAAATATACTAAATTAAGATGATTAAGACCTACATCAAAATTATAACAGGATAATTTCTAACACTGTAAATTAACGTAACCTGGTCAAAACTTGTAACTTGATAAAAATATTTAAAGTTACTTTGTTGGTCAACTCTTTTGTAAAACTTGCGTACTAGATGAAAAAATATCGAGTCCAATTGTAGTTTGACTACCTAAAAAAACCTCACCAAATGTTACCTCCCATATAATACTTCTTTAAATAAAAAAAACTGAATATTCACTTTCGCATTCGCATTCGCGAATGTTCAATTATTGACATTCGTTAAATCATTAATGTATACGATGTTATGGGTGACGTCTCACCCCTAAGAATCCAACCGGTAATCTTCTATACCTACGCCCTGTAGTTCCGGGATCAGAATAGGGCTACGGCTTGTCATAAGAGGCGACTAAAAGGGGCTTCCGGGGTTGCAGACGGCTAGAGTGGGAGCTCGAACCGTTCGGTCAGGCAATCCCGGGAAGGACGGCAGTATGTGTGGTCGCATACCGTCGTAAAGACTAGACGGAGCGGTGGGCCCAGCCGCCCATCTGGGAGGAGCCCGATGGGGCAACGCGCTCGGAGGATTCCGGTTGAAGTCGTTTCGAGATCCCGGAGTCCTCCTTTTCAGCGCCGAGGAAGGCCACCGGGGGGGGTTTTAGTGCGGTAAAAATCCCAGTTTTAGGCGTCGGGTACCTTTTGAAGGTTCCCCCTTGAAAAAAAAATCTTGTATACCTACTTTTAATAAATTTGTAGATAGGTCAATTCTGTAGGTACATGAAATATATTTTTCCAAAATAACTATCAGGTGGTGATTAGGGATCGATACTGATGCCAAAAATGCAATCAGTAAAATTTTTGTCTGTCTGTGTAACCGTTATGGAAACAAACTTGAAACTTGGTACAATTATTTTTCGTACTTCTGAGCTGGTTATAGTATAATTTTCATCACGCTACAATCAATAGGATAGGGAAATCGGGAGAAGTTACTCCATTTTTTATGCTTCCGTCGCGTGTGCAACCATAATGGTTATAGAAATTATAACGGAAATATTCCTCATAAAATTTTATGAAAAATATCCCACGACAGTATTTCTATCTTTTAAGGTTGACTTACATTAACACATGTAACTCCCGATAGCTTAAGCATTTCGAAGATTTCTGATTATATTTGTCTACTCTTACGTTTTTAGCACTCTCAGACATCGGTAATTAAAGAAGTTACTTAGGCGGAACGAAATTCGCCCAATTAACTAGTTTAAAAATATTATAATCTCCTTTCTTGTACATAGAAAAAACTTGTAATAATATATAATAAACGTCATTGCATGCCCTCAACTTTTGCTAAAATTAAACAAATTTCGTGTAAAAGTTTTTTATTGTGCGTTTAATAATATTACTTATAATTATTAAATGATAAATTTTATTTCATTAGTGATTGAGAGAATTATATTAAAATATATTTACAAAGATTATTGACGTGAAATATCCACATAATTGAATTTAGGCATATTCATTAATAAATTGTATTGATAATGATATGATATTAATAAACAAATGTTTACAGAATTGTTATTTAAGCAGTAGGTAATATACTTCACCTCATAAACAATGTTTTCATGACAATACATTTATTATCTATGTACTTATAAAACGTATAGGTTTAAAGAAAAAATATATATTTATATAGGATAGATACGTAATTAAAACATGTTTATAAATAGAAATAAAGCAAAGTTGTAAGTTTGTACCGTTGAAAGATTTTAAAAATAGGTAATAAACACATCGTTTAAATGCAGTTACTTTCATTCTTTATTCACAGTATAATTATATTACCTATTTATTTCTTACCTACCTTCTACCTTTAGGTAATATAATTATACTTTCTACCTTTAGGTAATATAATTATACTGTGAATAAAGAATGAAAGTAACTGCATTTAAACGATGTGTTTATTACCTATTTTTAAAATCTTTCAACGGTACAAACTTACAACTTTGCTTTAATACAATCTCCTATTAAAATCTATATAATCTAGATTAATTATTTACCTTTTATCTATGTATAAGTCATTAATGTTGTTTTTATAATCGTAACGGGTCTTTTATTTATTTGTCACATGACCTCTGAAAAATAACATAATTGCCATGAAAATTAGGTCTATTTTGTGACATGATTCCTAATGAAACATTGCAAAATGTCAGAACGTGTGAATGTTGGACGCCTTCCAATAGCTACAGCTACATAAAAATTGAATTAGTTGATCATTTTATAAGACAAATAAAACATATCGATTTTTATTATGATAATATAACTTATAAATACGTATAATTAACTTTAATTAAGAAATTTAATATAGGTTTTAAGTGAATTAGGTACGTACGATAATTGAATTTTTAATTATAATTTTAATTGTAAGACCAATATGAAAGCGTAGCAACAAGTAACGTTAAACACGTATATTTGGCTTACAAGTAAGCCATACAAATAGTTTAATGTGTTTAAATTATTTGTAAAAATATTATCTAAATGAGGCGTGGAAAAAAACATTCAAGTAATTATTTTATATGAATCCAATATTTTATTGGGAATCTTATGCGTTAGAAAGCATGATTTAAAATTAAATCCGTGGGGTAATTTCCATTAATCCTCGGTATTAGCGCATTAGTATACCTACATACATTCGTACACATGAGTTTTGTCTCGACAATTACTCTTAACATAAGAAAAGTTATCAAATAAATTATTCGAGATCTTCGATTAAAGAGTCCAGTTCCTTTTGCAGTGTCATGGATTCTTCTCTCTGTTTAAGGACGTCGTCTTTCAGTCGGTCCACGTTGGCCATGAGAAGAGCATTGCCTTTCTTCAACGCGTTGACTCTGGTTTCGTGTCGCTTAAGTCTCTTCGCGAGATTGTCCTTTTTGTCTGGCAACGGTGCATCCTGTAAGTAGAGGATAGAATGTATCTTAAAAATCTTCAATAGGAAAGTGATTTAATAGGTATCTTAATATTTTCTTAATATAGTATTTCCTGAATTGGCATTATTATCTTTACCAATTATTCTAGACTGATAAATGCAGATCTCCGTCCAGAAACTACAGAAAGGCGTGAAATCAAATAGGCAATTAATCTCAAGCCTATCATATAATGCTAAATTAACTACCAAGCTACCTAAGCGCGGTATAATAGGTTTCATACACCATTTAGAATTGATGTATGATTTCCTATTTGATTGATTATTGGTTTCTTCTTTACTCCATGCCATAACGAACTCACACTACGCTATTAAAGCGTAGCGTGAGTTCGCGTCGTCTAGGGCTGAAGTAGAAATAGTTGACTCTCGTTAATAAATGTTTAGTAGTAATAGTAATAGTCTTTGATATCCGTGTCTCTGCAATTTGGCAATCAAAACAAAGGTACTCATATCTAAGGTAAGCAGTTTATATGAGGTGCAAGTTGACTTTCGCAGTTTTTCTTACAGGAAATATCCGATAAATAATAGAAAAAAAGTAGACCCTGTCGTCTTTCACGACGTGTCGTCCAGTGCCATGGTCCCCTCTTACAATTCGATGCGTTTACTTTTAAAACATACGTGGTCTTTATTTTATTTTCGCAGTGAATATGAAAAACTGTTTCATATTGTGATGCTACAAGACACGCTCTGTAGTCAATACTCGACACAGGATGTCGTCGAATAATGATTAAAGCGTAATATTGTATTACGTTAGTTTTATTAGCCAATAATCACACTCACCTCTGGTTCACTTTCACTTTCAGTTTCGCTTTCAGTGTCTTGTTCTGTCTCTGTCTCAGATTCTTCTTCTTCAGTCTCACTCTTCTTGGTGGCTTCAGAATCTTCTTCTTCCTCTTCTTCATCTTCCTCCTCATCTGAACCGACTTCCTTCATCATTGCCGCCATCTTGTCAACTTCGCGTTTCAGCTCTTTGTATTTTTTCTTTGCATCTCTGAAATTTTAATAGTATAGTGTTACTTATTGGTCAATTAGAAAATAGTCTCAAGTACTGAGTAGTTATGAAATTCAGGTTTGGACCTACAGATGTTAAGTTGATAAAATATGAAGTAAAAGGCACTAAAAGGTATGTTTATTATATATAGAGATGTAAAAGTTCTCTAGGTCTCTGGTAAAATCATAAAGGAAGTTTCTTACTTGAGTGCGGCTTGTTGGTTCTTAAGAGCCATTTTATAGCCCATGCGTTCTCTTTTCATGTTGTCTTGTTTCTCTTTCAGATGTCTAATCTTGTTCCTCATGTTTCGGATTTCTTTCTCCATTCGCTTTTGTTTCTTCTCTTCGGTCTCTTCCTGTAAGATCAAAATATATTTTATAACATATATAATACGATTTACATATCATAAACCATAGTAGAGTCACGATAATCTAAAGTCTATTTATTACGGCTCTGTTATGGTTTAGGCTCCAGCTATACAACTTAAAGACGTGTGTTATCAAAGTTTTTTGATGACAGTAAACAGTCAATTTTTTTTTGTTGTTTCACTAAAAGTCTTTTACAATATACTATTACATTATTATGCCATTAAGTCCTTCTTTTACTTAAAGAATCTCCTAATTTCCTTACTATTTATCGGATTACAAGAATTTCTTTGACCTTGATAAAATTAAAATGCTTATTGCTATCTTAGCTACTCTTTTTTTGTTCATTAATAAGAGATGGTAAAATAATGACGACATGTAGGTCACATAACTCCTCCTCCTCCTCTTTTTATAGAACTCTCTGTTTCATAAACTTTATTTTTTATTCTTTATTGCCTGATGAATAACAAGAAACATAAATGTCTCTTGTTAACGCGAGATATCGATTATCGTCAAACAATGCTGTGGTCCAGAATTTTCGTTTGGGGTAGGCATGTTTTGCTTGATCTGTTTTTCGCCAACGACAAAGGAGGTCATGATGGATTAAGAACATAATATTAGGTGTTATCGGTCCTTTTCCCAGTTTTATGCTATGTCCTTTAGAACTATGGGTCTTTATCTCTGCTGTCGATTGATATTGATACAATTTACACAAGCTTTATAAACATTGAGCGTGTGTTTATGCTATCAATCAAAGTAACTTTGTTTTTTAAGAAATCTTACCTCATCTTCCTCCGATTCCTCTTCTTCTTCGAAACTGTCATCTTTGGTAACAGATAACTGTTTGATCGCGTGACTGGATCGTCTTGAACCAGCTGTTGTTGGCATAATTCCCTGAAATTTACAATTATTATTTTCAACTTTAAATTTTGATTATTTACTATAATTAGTATCCATGTCCTTGTACTGTATAGTAAGTGGCCAGCCACTGCCGTCCATGGTTCTTTATAATGATCCCCGGGTAGGATTAAAGTCCTACCTGAGATCTTGTAAGACTTGACACTTTCGATATTTAGAATAGAATTGTGTATGGCGATTGTGTCTTTGAAGTCGAACCACGAAGGGTATTTGAACAGAAGTTTTGTGTTCTTAAAAAATAATTATTCATAATTGTCATATTACTTATTGTTATAAAGCATTTACCTCGTCGTCAACATTATTAGTAAAAGCAGCGTTATTATTGTTAGCGTCGTTAGCCTTGCTTTTTAGCTCTTGGGCCTCCGGGGAATTTATATCTATATTCAATAACCTACACTGTTTCTCAAAATCAAGTTGTCTCTTTTGGTAGAAAGACAAAGGCTCTTCTGATGAAATAAGTTCCTCTAGTTTATTCTGCAAATTGGCAAGTAAGAAAAAATACTGTTAGCATTAAGCAGTTTTAATTTAATGAGTAGTTAAGTTAATTAGCATTAATAAGCTTATGTAACCTTAAGTATTTGAAGTCAAGTGATTTAAGTCTCTAAAAATACTAGTTACGCATTATACTAACCGACATAGCTTGTTCTAATTTTTTTTCTAGTTCTGCGTTTTTCCTTTTCAGTTCTTCTACTTCTGTTAAAGCATCATCTCTCTCTTCAGCCGCTTCTAGATATTTCTTTTCTAAATTATCTGCTGTCTCCTTAGCTTTTTCTACCTCCATTTTTAGATTGTTTACTAATCTTTCATCGTAAGCATCAGTAACTGATATGACGGTTTTGTGCTGTTCCTGTTTGATAATAGCACGTTCCCTAGCTAACTCAGCTTCTAAGTTCTGTATTCTAGTTAGAAGTCGTTTATTTTCTCTTTCTTGAGCCTCTTTGTTTCTGTCAGATGAAATAAATACAAAAGTTATAAATATATTGACCATCACCTTCATTATAACTGGATACTTTCTGTTTCTCTTATTAACCAATTAATTTATTTTCAAGATTAAATATTTCGATTTACCTGAGTTCAATGGCAAGGAGCTGCTTAGTGGATTGAAGGTCATCTCTAACCTTGTCAATGTCATCCATTTCATCAATTTCTTCTTCTTCTTGCGGTGCTGGTGCCTGTAAATTATTATTTTTAAAATTCTTTATAACGTGAAAAATAATTAATTAAATTCGAATAATTCATATGAGCTTCTGGCGTTTTAATTAATAAATAAATGATATTATAATTAATTTTATATAATTCTTTGATGTTTTAGTAAGCAAAAATAATAAAATCGTGAATAGTTTTAAAACGTACATCTGGTATTGAGACTCCGGAAGGAGAGGTGGCTAAATTGGCTTGTGACATCGATTTTTGGACTTGTTCCTCAATCGTCATCTGTCTTCTAAACTTCCTCAAGCCTTCTAAATTAGGCTTACTTCTATCGTTAGTCTTCACCTTCTTAAGCTTGATACCTTTAGAGATTTCTTTTAACAGCTCATTATGAGAGTTGGGTTTTTCAGACTCAAAAATGAATTGATCTTTGTTTTTCACAACCGTTGTTTTTGCTATAATAGGACTCGACCTATGAAAATATAAATATACATAATTTATTAAATTAGGATTTTAATTGTTAAGATAACCTGACCAGTTTGCTATGGAGATGGTTTTGAATCTTTATTCAGGTTAGTCTGAATTTAAATTATTAAATGTAAAATTTAAACTTCGATTCTGGCTTTAAATTTTTGTATTGTAGGTTTCGAGTTTATCGTATTTATTAAATAGTTACTTACCTAATTTAAGTGTGATTTTCCTGTCATGGCTTAAAAACTTACCTGTCATTACAAACAACATGTTTTAGTTTCCTCCCTTGCTCTACTTCCTTCATCATGTCGCTCCAGTCAGGCCTCTTTCGGGGCCTACTACGGAGCTGCTCTATTTTTTTCAACTTTGTTGGGTCCAAAGGTTCTTTTTTAAACTCAGGTGGTGGTGGCATCTTGGGTGGCAACGGAGGAGGCATTGGTGGTGGGGCGGGCTTTAGTAAGCCTGAAATTACAGTAAGCACATGGTTTCACAATCTAGAAGTTGTAGATTAATATTAAAAGTATTAACGAGTTATGTTAAATCGATATTTTTACAACACCTTTGAAAGGGTTTTCGTTGCCGTTTATTCCAATCATTATGACGCGGATAATATTTCGGCACTACCAAACCTTGCAACATCAAAACCACACAATCTTCATTTTGGTAACTTGGTATATTTTATAATTTATCACAAAAATGTCTATTTTAACTATAATGACAAGTACTAAAACCAATAGATTTTAGAATTGTGTTTAAGAACATGTTACGATATTTCGCGAATTTTATGCATTTGTTTGCACCTGATGCGTTCGCGTCGTATGCGGAACTACCCGAGACTATTTCAAACTAGACCACAAACTTGTCTAGCATACATGAGATCAAAAGGACAGGATTCGCGCAGCTCTAATGAGGTTTTAAGACATTCCTTTGGATAAACATAGACTTTCATTTATTTATTTTTTCAATACAATAAACAGAAATTATGTAAGAGTAGAAAGCTCTTTACTGTTGACTACACAAAATTTGAGAATTCATTTAGTCGTTGTTTTTCTAATTATTACAAATTAATTGAATATTAAGTTTTTATAAATATTGTTCAGAAGGTATCCCATTAAAATGTTGTATACTTATTAAGGTTCTTACTAAAGGTACAAATGTATATGAATAAAAAAGTATTATTTTATAGATTGCCGTAGTGTTATTCCGAACACTTACCTACTTAAAAAGAATTCACAATTCGATATTCACTAGAATCTTAAGACTGCTCGCTTATCCTGCGAATTTTATAATACCTTCTGAACCGGACAATGAAATGAAATGAAATGTTGCCAAATTCAAATTGATCGATTAAACACACATAATACATTTGAATGCATCATGTACTAGTATTGTGGTCTAATTATAGGCAAAACAAATGCTAGTGTGTCAATGTTTGTGTCACGTGCTATCAAATGGGTAAAGCGGCAAGTCTTTTGTTCCAACAAATACACCCACTTAATCTATTTCTTTAAATATATTAGATGAGTTTGATGTATGATTTCACTTCTAGAGTACGCATTGTCGATATAAATAAATTAATTAACCGTTCCGTTTATCTATAGGTAGTAAAATGAATAATTGCGACATTGTTCGTGAAAAATTGTGCCTGTTCAGTTAATGATAAATGTAATAAAGATGCTAATGTAGTAAGGATTTTGTCAAAGATATTTTTACAGTATGCACACTCCCATTATACTTTACTTTGTTGCTCGCTTCTTCGCTTAACACGAACTTGAGATATTCATACTTACAGCTATTTGATGGTAGATGATAAACCACCTAATTTATCAAATTGCAAACGTAGGTAATATGATACAAGCTTTTGCATATATTTCCATACTACAGTTCCATACTACTGCATGTTAACATAAAATTAAATTCAGTTTTTAAGATTAGCATCTTCGCAAGATTAGCATCTTTTTAAGATTAGCAGCAATAATTATCAGGCACCACGATGTAATATTAGACCTTCATTACATTAATAGCTTATATAATAATCATAATTTGCATTTATATGATTAGACAAAGTAAAAATCGTTATCGTCAAGTGAACTTGATGACGATTACTGACTATTTTTGTATTTTGTTCACAAATGATAATCTATTATTACGAGTATATGTACATATGTACATATACAAAATTCAGAAAATCATCACAAACAGTTCCACATAAACTGAGGTAAAAAAATCTTACATCAACTTACTTCTCAAACTTTCATTTTTGGTGAGAGTATGTCCTTTAGGGATTTCATTTGCTAGTGTCTTATCTATATTTTCCTTGACACGTTCGTGAAGTGGGTCTCTCCATTTCTTCAAACCGACGTCATCTTTCGACGGTGCCTTTTGCAAAGGTGGCTTTCGAGGAGGAAGCTGTAAAAATATATGCAACATTTGTTTTTGCTTTATTATACCTTTTACTAAAACCGCCCTTGGTGGCCGTCCTCGGCGCTACAAATCTCCGGGATCTCCAAAGGAACGCAACCGGAATCCTCTGAGCGCGTGGTCCTATTCTAATCCCGGAACTACAGGGAGAGTACTAAGATGATCGGTTCATATGTAAGGCAGCCAATATCTACTTTGTTTTAAACAAAACATCTGTTTTAAACAAAAAAAAAAGCTTCCTTCATTAAATTTCGTAAATGAGGTACAACGAGCATAAGTCGACCTGGGAGGTACCATCATTTCACCTATTTCTAGGGAGAAACAGTTCTATAGTTTCCATGAAAAGATTTGGTTTCCAGCTTATTTTCAAATGATGCGACCATTTCAATTTTCGGGAGAACAACGCATCTATGATTGATTTCTGGTAGAACCCCTGTTCAGTGAAGTTTTTTTTTTTTATAATTTTACCTAACGATAAGGCAGACGGGCTACCTGATGGAAAGTAGTCACCGTCGCCTATGGACATTCGCAACACCAGAGGAGTCGCCAATGCATCGCCGGCTGTGAAGGAGAGCTCTTTTCGCACCTTTATTGAAGAACCCCGTCATAGCGCTCCGGGAATACTTCAGGAGGAAGTTCATTCCACAATTTGCACGTCCGTGGCAAAAACGAGCGTGCAAACCGAACCGTGGAGGACCGCCACGAGTCCAGTTGGTGTGGATGGAACTTCATCCTTCGGCGAGTGGTGCGGTGAAGAAAAGGTGACGAAGGCACCAGGTCAAAAAGTTCCTCGAAACACTCACCGTTATAAAGCCGGTAGAACACGCAGAGGGAGCCTATATCCCTCCGCAGGCTTAAAGGTTCTAACTACTCGGTGATCCTTGGGTCGTTGATGATTCGGATCGCGCGTTTCTGCACGGAGTCAAGTGGGTTAAGTTGGTATTGGGGCGCCCCTGCACAGAGATGCGAGCAATACTCCATGTGGGGTCTCACTTGAGCCTTATAAAGCCGAAGGAGTTGCCCCGCAGTGAAGTATTGCTTGGCCCTGTTCAGAACGCCCAACTTTTTGGATGCCAACTTGGCTTTGCCTTCCAAATGACTCCAAAACTGCACATCACACGAGATGTCAACGCCCAGGATCCCCACGCTTTTGTCCACGGAGAGGGAGGTCCCTTGGAACTTTGGCGCCATGACAAATGGGGCTTTTTTAGCGGTAAACGCGCAGACTTGTGTCTTCGTGGGGTTGAACTCAACTAGGTTAAGTCGACCCCATTCTGAGACCCGCTCCAGAGAGTGCTCGATTTCAGACACAAGTCGAATTCTGCTTTCCTGCACTAGTATCCGAGAGGTATTTGCACGGCCCGTGTACAAGGCATCTCCCGTGCTGTCATTCGCATAGCAATGCATGTTACCGACTTGCTGCAACATATCATTGATATGCAGAATGAACAGCTTAGGGGAAAGAACCGAGCCTTGAGGAACACCAGCATTGATGGTCTTCATGTCTGAGCAGCACCCATCAACCACAACTTTAATATGCCGCTCAGACAGAAAGTTGCTTAAAGATGTCCTTGGGTGACAGTGACTTCATACCTGTCGTGAAATATATTAAATATTATTGAATAATATTATATTTATTTTAGGTCTTTATGTTACAGACGAAGTAGAACTGAAGTTAAGTCTAATAAAATATTTTGTAGATCATGCTATGTGCTTTGTGTGTACCCACGATACAGATAATAATCTCAGTGTACTTATGTGCGTAGAAAATATTGATATAATCGTGATTATTATGAATACATTTACTTACATCGCACAATAATCACTATTTTTTAATATATTTCTATTAATTTAAATTTCAATCATTTGATAATTAATATAGATATTGCCTATTTTAATTTTACCATAATTGAATGGCTGTTATATGCATTTTCTATATGGGACTTAAAAACTCACCTTTGATGGCGACTTATCTAACGGAGTCGGTGGTTTAGTGGCCATTTTAGATTTTTCTTCTTTTTCGGGAACCTTTTCCTCGGCTTTAGGTTTTATTGTCTTAGTATCAGGTTTAGTCTTTTCCTCTGGTTTAGTTTTAGTTTTTTCGTCTGTTTTAGACTTAGTAACGACCTTTTCTTCAACTTTCGGTTTTAATGGTGTCTTTTCCTCTACTTTTGTTGTTGGTTTATTTAACGAGTTTGTGGAAACCTTACCATTTGGAGTCTTTTCATTCACAGAACTAGCATTCTTCCCTATGTCATTTTTATCTTGTTTTCTGTCGACAATCGTCACTGATTTGTCTTTAGATTTATCATCGATTGTTCTTACACTTTTAAGTATAGGTCTTTCTGGGACTTTGTCGCTTACAGGTTTGTCTTCTGGTTTTCCCTTATCATTAGTTTTATCAATAGTTTTTACCGTTGATTTAAGAAACCTAGGTTTTTCATCAGCTGGTTTGGAAGCCTTATCAGCAAGCTTTGCTGCTGAGGGTTTTACAAGCTTTTCTTCTGCAGGCTCTGATACACCGTTTTCAGATTTTTCTTTTATTGTAGCTTGTTTCTTCAAGGCAGCTAAAAAAAATCATTCGTTACGTATATTTCTACAATTCTATCACGGGTATAAACCAGTAATTAAAATAATGGCTTATATATGAATACCATTATAGTATTAAGACAACATAGTACCTAATTATTGTCATTATTATTGTCATTTTATGTTTGATTTTATTTAACTACACAAGAGTTACTCATTTGAAGCTGTTTTAAAACTACCACTATTATTATAACTAATTTGATAGTTTTTTTTGATTTTGACGTCTCAGTGCAATCTATAAATCACTCTAATCTTTGCTTAAAAAATTTACGAATATCATGATATGAGTGTAATTTATCTTTAAACCAATATTTCTGCAATTCATTATATAAACATTCGGTACACGCGTTGTACAGTCATAAAATTACGTGTTATTTTCAGTCTTTTATACATAGAAACGATTATAAGCTAGTCCTTGGTCATGGAAACAAAAACAATGCTTCGATGGTTAATTTACGAGTTTAGAAATTGATGGAAACACGTGCGTCTCCGCCGTACGACTCTATGCATTTTGATGGCATTCGCGTTCGTAAATAAACATGGCTACTGCCAAGATGGCCGACCTTCGCTATTTTCATGTTGTTGCTGACAAGTGTTATAGTTTTGATCAATTAATTAACTATAACGTGAGCTTCTCTAAGGAAAAATCTTTCTATGAGGTTTCATGATTTTATATATAATTTGTTTAATTTATTGGTTTTCTTTATACCTTAAACATCTCTTGAAACATGTTATGACTGTGTAAATTGCTTACTTAAATAAGCTTAACGATATATTTTTTAAGTTTTTGACTTTAGGATATTAGAACAATGATAAATATGATTACGTTCTGCTGTTATTCCCCTTATATCTTATCCGATTACTTGTTACACCAATGCCTCAGTTTTTTTTGTATTTACATATGTATTTTCATATAATTTAGAGTTAATTTGACGTAAGTCTGGAAAACATTTGCCGTAGGATGTTAGAGTGGGATCTCCTATAAATCATAGCGTTACCCCAACATCTCCGTTTATTTTGTAAAATGTCCGTCCTCTCTAAAAATATCACGATTCGTTGGCGTCGACTGGCTTGGAATATCTCTTAACAACTCTAAAGTTTATTGAATCACGCAACCAAATTGTGCCACTAAATATCGCTACCATTATTCAGCAAAATTTGGGAAATAATAGAAAGTAAATAAAGTTTCGGTCTCATTCTTTGACAAACCATCGAACACATTATTTGACATAATGATTGATGATATGATTAGGTAACAAATTCTCAACTAGCTTATACAATATTCGGTGAATATATGTAGATTTACATATGAAGTTAACTATTTTTAAATATAAATTAATTTGTAATCACATGTAACGTTTATTGTTGTAGTTGTTACAGATTTCTCATGATCAGAATATAAAAAAGTATTAAAATTTTACGACGTCGTTTAAAGACTTGTATCAATTTAACAGCCGGAGGAAATGAATGATAACATCCTAGACAGTATAACTGTATTACTACTACGATTTATAAGTTTTTCACTACATGTTGTATTTATATGACAATACAATTCCGACATTGATTTTTAGTTCAAAGTAGCAATTGTTGGTGTGATTGCTTATATAATTAGTATTCACATGATCATATAATTAATAGTTTGGAATAGTATGAACAAAAATTGAATATTTAAACAAGACCTTATTACACCACAAATGTTTTATCCAATCCGACTCTACCTTTCCACAAAGGACACCACAGAAACACTTGTGCAACACACAGTAAAACACAAAGCAGTCAGTATCAATCAATCACAAAAACTGCAAGTAATCTCACAATATAATTTTCAAAGTCCAACACACAACGCATCACGCGCTCCGAATCTCCAGACTAGTAAACTTGTGAACACTTTGGGAGAGCCGAAGTGTTAGAACTCGTGTCCCTGCCAAAGTTTCGAAGAGGTGCTGACGTCACTATGTAGGCAAATATATGAACCATCACATAATATTATAAATGTAATTTGTAGACGGACATATTGGTTATTTCACTTTTTAGTGTCTCGATCGAAAAGTATATACTATGTATATGAACTTCACTAATGACGATCGTTTGCAAACGCTAACTGCGCAACAGTCTATTTATTATGAATTACTAGCATCAAATAATAAATAAATAGAATATCCAAAAACAATGAATACATCTATAATAATAATAATTCACGAAGGTCGCGGATTGAACTAAAATTTGGAAACAACACATCAGTAATGGTACAATATAAACAACATAGCGATAGATCTTGGTTATTAAATCCAAAAAGCTCAGAAGTGAAAGTCAAAAAGAAAGAAATATAATTTAAAGAAGAACTTAATAAATTCTAAATACCAAGCCATCGTTATCGGTAAATAAACCAGTAGTTAACAAAGCTGAAGAATCTGAAAAACTGAAAAATAACAAACTTGTTAAAATTTTGAATGCAGTGGAAGTAATATAGGAGAAGATGTATTGAAAGCGTTCGATCCACATAGAACTAGTAGAATCATTCATGATGCGCAAATACATAGTGTTACACTTATATCTACTACGTTACGCTTTACTACAGAATCATAACTAAATAGTAAATATAAAGACATGTTTCGAATAATTTGTTTTCTAAATTTATCATTGGAAGATTTAAGATTCTACACTAAAATACGATTTTCTTAACAAGGTCAAAGAATTTTAGAAGTATTTAACTACTACAAACCTTCTAGTACCAGTGTAAACTATGTTTGAAATACTATTCTTTGATAGCAATATCTTAAAACTTCTCAAAAGTACGAAGAAACTACGAAGAATCACAGTATCATGCAAACATCCACGTCAAACTACCCTTGGGAGAAATCCCAGTAGTTCTCACCACGTTTTGGAAAAGCTGGAGATGCCAATAAATGTGATCCATCATCAGGACCTTGAGGATTGGATGTTGGTGACAGGAGGTCATCGAAGCTTTTAAGCTGAGTCATGATCGTCAGCAATGATGGACCGACTGAAGAACATTATTATAACCAATTAACTAATAGCACCCAGTTTTCAAACAAATTCTTCAAACTAATCTTTAAAATAATTAAGAGCAAAATTAATATTATGCTATGAAATGTGAAAATGTTGATGAAGTTTCGAAGTGCACTAGACAACCTACTTATTTGTTGTGTAGAAAGCATCTATCCAAATTAAATTAATTAGTTGAATATTTTGTTATTGAAGTCGTATTTTTTTATTATAATATAGGTACTGTTGTGATTTAAATCGATGCATTTTGCAATTATGACTATAACGATATAATGACTAAAACAACAATGTTATTTATTTATCACTTTAGTGCTATAGAACATTTTAAACAGTTTTTTTTACAGCATCTTTAATTTACACGATCGCTACAATGTTTCGGAAGTCAAGAAGATGAATATCATGCTATTGATGTTAAGAAAGATAAAGAAGAATTGGGCGAATTTCGATAAAAACACGGCAATTTAAAGAAAACTCACGTTTCAATGGCTTTGCCACCGGGGCTTCAGCTGGTTCAGTAGCAGGTTTCGATACACTTTCTACTGGTTTCAGTTTCCTCTGCGTCCAAGGCGGAGGTGCCTCTGTGTCCTTTTCTTTCACCCATGGAGGTCTGAATGTCTCCCGTTTAGGGGCTGAAGTATCCCTACTTACGTTGCCGATAGGCATTGTGGAGTCTGCGGATAAATTTTATTTTAAATTGTATTTATGATTTTTGATAACTGCAAATGGAATAGAGTAAGTGTTCTGGGTGTATATGTAGATGAGCAAGATGTATGAAAATTGTATCATTAATTTACGTATTCAATTTTACTTTCGCAATTGTAACACTATTATTGCTGGAATTTGCTAAAGAGACCTAGATTCTAGGTATCACACGTACTAGAGAGACGTAAATAAGTCAGTAACTGCTACAAGTGTCTGCCGAATAAGATTTCGATCAGATCTTCCAAAACCCACTAAAACTATAACACGATTCATTCATTCAATAAGCTTTTAATGCGAGCCAACAGCCGTCATAAACCTTTGGTGCGTTATTTTCAGCACGTGCAAACAAAAATCGCCACTGTTATTATTTTATCGTAAACACACGCCTCGTTCAAATACTTCGAAAGTTGTGCTGAATGTTATTCATTTATCTTTAGAAGTGTTTATATGAATGTATTTACGTTTAAACAACTGCTAGTAAAAAACTGCGTGACATTTGTCTGAAATTGATGATGCTAAAATGAATTATCGAGATATTCTACAAGGTTTTGGGACTTGCTGTGGAGTGAACTCTGATGTCGGCTCATTAGTTGAAATAGGTCATTGCAAAGTTGTGAAAACTTTTACTTTTCACATCACGAGTGTCCTCGGTTCGCTAATAGTGCGTTGGAGGGTCGCAAAACACTACCCACGTCTTTAGACATGATGTTAATATAGTTATCTTTATTTTATTTTATAATTATCTGCTAGATTATAACCGTGGTAGTGAGTAAGCAAATAGTTGGCACGGTGTATTATCCTTACTCTATGATGTATGTGGTATTGCACATAGTTTTAATATAATTTATAGTTATATATGTATTATTGCTTTATTTTATAAGAAAATACAAAGTCCGAAGCAGACTGCTCTGCAGAAAAAAACTATAACTATAATTATACGTTATTTTAGCAAATTAATTAATACTATTTTATCATCGTAATTTACCGAAACTATTAAACTTTTTAAAATAATAATGGTTTCGCTTTATTATGCATCTTTTCATCGTTACTGAAATACACAATATTTAATCAATATTTTAGTAAATAATGGACAATATATTTTCTGATTCCAATATTTAAATTATTTTTTGAAGGCTAATTTAGTTAAATTTAAAGAAAAAAGAACACTATTCCAGTCCCTGTAATTAGTTTGTAAGTTGCATTAAAATTTTCTAAGCGCCCTTTCTTACAGTGTCTCTGCTACGCGTGTAAGTGTATCGTGTGATGTTATCTGTAAGCACAAATATTACGCACTTCGACAGAACACCGATCACAGCACAGAAAAATCAACCGATCATTATTTTGTATAGAAATGTGTCGAACTTCTGCTTAACGAATTATATTTGTATTTTCCAAGGAATTTAGGCAAGACGCGTCGCCGGGCGCGCGTAGCTAACGACTAGCCACGGAATTTCATGTTCTGACAATCCTCTGGAACTTATAAATAGGTGCGTCAAGACATGTACGTACCACGAATAATTCGGGAGCTGTTCCCTCTGTTAGATTATTATCTCGCGCGTATCCGTTCAAAAAACAAAATAAAATCGCGGTTATTTTTTTCAGTGACGTGCTAAGTATAGGGCTTAGGCAAGGTTAGATATCGGTCTTTATTATTACGCGTTCGTTGCACGTTTATCAATTTTGTATATTAATTTTAATTTTACTGAATAGGTTTTTTAAAATCTCTAAATCGGACTTAGACTTTTTTTATCTCACTGAAGTAACAAACGAGCATACAGTCCACCTGATGGTAAGTGGTCACTGCCGCTCATGGACATTTGTAATCAACTGCATACAGAACATGGGTTCCATTTGAAGTCAATCACTGATGCATTGCTACTTACGAGGACTATGATGGTCGTCTCATGTGAAAATGTGCCGGTAACCACACCCTTCCATCGAAACGCAAGAAATGCTTCACGCTAGAAATAGGTGTGGCGGTGGTACTTTCCCGGTCGAACTACACTGGTTCTACCACCTGATTGAAGGTCATAGGTTTCTAGCAGAATGAGGTTTAAGTTGAAAGGTTCGTATAAGTTACTGCGCTAATAACTATGCGAATACCGTTAGTGTTTCTACAATAGATCGGTAAAGAATTGTACCAACATCAATAAGAGCGCCTCAAGTCACATTATTATAGTCGATTAGGAATATTTGTCCTTATACATTAAATTAGCTCCTCCATTTAAAATGCATGAGCTTAAAATTTCAATAAAACAATAATTTTGTGGTGGAAACAGATTTTTTACCGTGAAACACATATTGCACTTTGATGGAGGGTGTTGTCATCCAGTATGGATGTTCTACAGTTGAGACTATAACCTTAGATTTGGCTTCAAAAAGCATTTGGAGTTAGATTCAGATCTTCATGGGCGGCTTTGGCTACTTACCATCCGTTGGATTTCATCTATAACATTACATCTTTGTGAAACTCTGGCTTTTGAAACAGCAAACAGGCATGTAGTCGATTCGATGGAAAGTAGTCACTACCGCTTTCGTACATCTGTAATCAGCTCTAAATAAGATAAATCTCACATAGGGTTAGCCACTTGCTACAATGCAAGGAAGTAAGAAGGAAAAAAAAACCTCGAGGAAGTAGGAATTCTTGGGAAAAATACGTATATAAGTTACTATACCCTTTAAACCAAACCACCACAGCGCTTAACATTGCGATTTGGGCAGAAATACGTATATTTTTTTTTTTTTTTTATTTGACTGAAGTAGCAAACGAGCATGCAGTCCACCTGATGGTAAGTGGTCACTGCCGCCCATGGACAACTGTAATCAACTACATACAGAACATGGGTTCCATCTGAAGTCAATCACAGATGCGTTGCTACTCCCGAGGACTATGATGGTCGCCTCATGTGAAAGTGTGCCGGCAACCACACCCTTCTATCGAAACGCAAGAAATGCTTCACGCTAGAAATAGGTGTGGCGGTGGTACTTCCCCGGTCGAACTACATTGGTTCTACCACCTTGAATTATATATAAAGTATTGTATATCAGGCATTTATAGCCTAAAAGTTGAATCTTGCCCTCTCGACTGGGAGGTTCGAGGTTCAAACCCGGGCCAATGATTTTTCTAATATTATGTGCATATTAGAAATTAATTATCACTGCTTTTCGGTGAAGGAAAACATCGTGAGGAAACCTACACACCCGAGAGTTCTTAAAAAAAAGTTCTCGGAGGTGTCTGAAGTCCACCAATTCGCACTTGGCCAGCGCGGTGGACTATGGCCTATAACCCTCTTATTCTGAGAGAAGACCCGTGCCCAGCAGTGGGACAATAATGGGTTGTACCCAAACTTACATCAGTGATGCCATCGAAGTCGAAGCACAAAGGGTATATAATAATATAAGGATATAACCTTCGACTCTTAAAAAAATACAATGTTAAAACATTAAGCCCATTTTATCAAATTTATTTAGACGACCGGGCGCGTTTTAAATAAAACTGTCGACGTCACATGTCTATTTCGGAAGCTTCCCGTCTCGCAGTGCCGAAGCCGTAATACGTCTATGACATCGGATTTATTCATACAATCCACGAGTTTCCGCATGCGGGCCCACCCAAATGCACCCCCGTGCGTAGATTTTCATTCACAAGCGGGATATTTAATCTTTTTTGGAGTAAAAATAGGCCAAATCCTACGGTACGATGTTTTTATAAAATTTAAATAGCATACGAGCGCGCACTCCATTTGATAGTAGGTAATTGGTCACTGCCACCCATGGACATCTTTAAAGAACTTTATATAGAACAGTTTTAATTGACATCAGGTCAATTACAGATGGGTTTCTCAAGTTATTATTATTAACGTTTATTGTTACGTTAACATTTATTAATTAACAATTTAACATAAAAAATAATTTACTAAAATTTTAAATATAATAAATAGAAGAAATAAGCCAAATCGCTGCCCCGTGGACCCAAGACACTAGCAGCATTACTTCGCTGAA
Source organism: Spicauda simplicius (assembly GCA_949699795.1). Lineage (NCBI taxonomy): Eukaryota > Metazoa > Arthropoda > Insecta > Lepidoptera > Hesperiidae > Spicauda > Spicauda simplicius. The sequence continues at coordinate 7,468,829 of OX453077.1, forward strand.
TTGCTAATTAATTTATTAACGTTATTTTTAATAGACTTATAATGGAAAATTATTAACTCGACACGTATGTATGTAATATCATTGGAACTGCGTTATTTTTATATATATGTAAGTATTATGATTATTTTGTATAATATTTGGCAAAGAAATATACTTATACTAGCTGTTATATGTTATCTTATACAAACGTTGTTTTGCCATATAAAAAATAAAAAAAATGTTATGGGTGGACAACCCTTAAGGGGTATGAAAAATAGATGTTGGCCGATTCTCAGACCTACTGAATAAGCATAAAAAATTTGGTAAAAATCGGTCAAGCCGTTTCGGAGGAGTTTGGCAACAAAAACTGTGACACGAGAATTTTATATATTAGATCTATATATCTAAAAAATTTATGGGCATAGTTTGGTATGTATCTAGTGAGGTACGTTTCTCCAGGCCTTCTCCAAAAATCTTAATCATGTTGCGACATTTTTTTATTGCTCCAATTTACTGAACTTAGGAAACAGTACACTGTCACAACGAGTTCAGTAGTTTGTATGATACGGATGAATAAGAAAATGTATCACTAAAAACGAAAAATATGTAAGTATTCTTCTAACAAAATTTTATTCTACTTCAATGCTACAAAAAAATTGGTTTGTGACTATGCGACGTTAGCGATATCGAAGTTTTCTGTTGTCATGCTAAAATTTTCTGAAAGGCGATAACATGCCTGCCTTAATTTCAATCATATAAATTATGAATGTTGTTATTATCGATTACAGATGTCATGTAATTCCCAGTATCTTCACTGATCTACTTGATATATATTTATTGTTTCAACGCCTGCTTAGCGCTTTCCTAAGGAGTCTTAGTAATGCTACAATAATTTTAGTCAGTCAATATGAAACATTAATCAAAAGAATATTAAATATCCTTCTGTTTAATATTAAGAGGTTTTAATTTGAATTTTACAGGTGGTAGAATGTAGTACCTACCGTAGTAGTTCGACTGGGAAAGTACCTACCTACCACCGCCACAGCTATTTCTAGCGTGAAGCAGTTCTTGCGTTTCGATGGAAGGGTGTGGTTGCCGGCACAGTTTTATACGAGACGACCATCTTAGTACTCGTGAGTAGCAACGCATCTGTGATTGACTTCAAATAGTACCTATCTTCTATTTGAAGTAGCTTACAGATGTCTATGAGCGGCAGTGACCATTTACTATCAGGTGGACTACATGTCCATTTGCTACTTCGGTCAGATTAAAAAAATATGTAATTCTATTCAAATATACCTACAGAGGTTAAACCTACATGCTTGCGATTCTTTGGACTAAAAGTCTTCATCTTAATTTTACAAAATCAGCTGTATAATTGGATGAGACTTTTTCAGTTTTCCAATTGTTTTCTTATGTTACTTCTTTCTTTTTGACTATAGGACGGAAAATTTGGACTATAGAAACTTTTTAACAAAAAATCTCTACAGACTGCCATGTCACAGAAAAGTAAAAAATAATTTAAATATATTTTGGTTTAGAACATACTCAGTATTAGTAGTAGTACTAGTAGTACTAGTAGTACTACTACTAGTACTAGTACATAGTTCTGATATACTACCTTTCAAATAAAAAAAAAAACATCCAAATCGGTTCAACCAGTCCGGAGGTATCAAATATAAAAAAAAAGTCCACCAGGTAACAAATATAAAAGAAAAGAAAAAAATACAGACGAATTGTGAACCTCCTCCTTTTTGGAAGTCGATAAAAAATACAAAATAAGTGTTATAGTTATACTTCAATTTACGCTACTCCGATTTACGCGAACTCAGTGTAACGCGATTTTAAATTTACAAATTTTTGAAAACTAAAGCTCCAGGGAAATGAGTATTTCTTGCACAAAACAAGGATAAAAATATTAGCATATTATGATGAAATTTTAGGGGAGAAGTAAATCTTTATCATAAAGCTACCCTGAGAGGTTTGATTAAGCATTCTATATACAAATTCATTCGGTTGGTTATTTTATATTTCAACTAGTTGATCCGGGGAACTTCGTCCCGCCTAAAAGTCAAAAATCCAAAATTATCAGTGTTTCTCCACTATATTATGCATGTATTATACATAAAAATATTCCTTTTGAATCACTCTATCTATTAAAAAATTGCATTAAAATGCGTAGCGTAGTTTTAAAGATGTAAGCATATATAGGAACAGACTGCAGGAAGCGACTTTGTTTTATATTATGTAGTGATATGTTTACATACATACTCTACACCTACATCCACTACATCCCGTATCTAAATTACTAAGGAAGACTCCATGTTTTTTGTTATTTTTATATACTAAACAAATAGATTAAAATAATACACTGGTTTTATAACAAATGTATATTTACCAAAACCTTTTATAATTTAATTTTCAGATTTTTATCCTGCAAAATCGACAAAGAGCAGCATATTAAGAGCAAAGCTCACTCATACGCCTTAACGTGTAAAACGTGCAATTATTTTTCTCAGTATTTTTGAGATAAACTATAAAAACAAACTTTTGCTTTCGGCATGTTGTAGCATTTTTAAATAAACATTATACGATTTATAAGTGGTTTATGACTCGATTTTACTGAAATGGGAGTGACTAATGTAACATACTGAGAAATTATATTAGCACATACATATCACACTAATTGTGTTTGCATTTTATGCCTAATGCCTATTTCACAAAACGGGGAATTTTCTACAGGCGCAAACAACAAGAATATTTTCAATTAGGTATATTTGTAATTACTAAAGATAGTAAATTTAGGTAGGTATAGACACTTATCTGTGTAATATATAGTTTTAGGTAAATAAAGTAAGTTTCATTAAACAAATCTTCCTCTTCGACGAATTGAAGTATACTTTGTAACTGTATGGGGATTAACATAACACATATCGCATATGTTTAGGCTATGCTAGTTTAAAAATGACAGAGATTACACTAAACAGTGGGGTTGGTTGATTTTATTAGGATTTAGACATTATTTGAACAAAATATTAGCATTGCGAGCACCTTCTCTTCATAAACTACGACCGTGCAAAATTTCATACTCCTCCGTTCGCGGCAAGGATCTTAAAAACGGAACCCAAGTTTTCGCTTCACATGTTAATATATAGATATCAGATGCGTTGTTACTCCCTAATACTAAGATGGTCTGAGATGCTCGCCTCATAAAAAGGTGAGTCGTGTGAGTGAGGGTGTCGTAGATATTCACTTTTATACTGCATCGTATCTTCTTTCCTCTTCATTTATTCTTCAGGGATAGCTGTATATCTGTGGCGGACCTCACATGAAAATTTAATCTTATCATAAATTGAATATAGGTGTTTGTAGGCGACAATTGCTACTTATCGTTTAGGTTCTATCGAATGCTATTTCTGTAATATTATAACCGGCTAAGTACGAGTAGAATCCGCGCATGAAGCGTTCCGTACCATTGCCTATAAAATATGCCAATAATAATAATACTTTATTGCTGCACAAAATAAATTAATGTTCAATACAAGCTTACATCTAAGTTATCAGACAACTTCGTGCACAAAGAAGAAGTCTCAGCTTCTGCTAGTACGAGTAGCCCTGTAGTACATCGTGTAGCACTGTAATATTCGAGATCCCGGAGTCCTCCTTTTCAGCGCCGAGGACGGCCACCGGGGGGGTTTTAGTGCGGTAAAAATCCCACATAACCCTGCGTCGCTCCCACGGCGTCGGGTACCTTTGGAAGGTTTCCCCCTCGAAAACAAAAAAAAAAGTACTGTAAGATCATGTTTATTATATAGGAGCGACCCTTAAATGTTTCGTTTATTCTGTTTTTAGTATTTGTTGTTATAGGGGGAACAGAAATACATCATTTTTGAAGAGTTCAACTGTTTCGCTACCACGGCTCATGAGATACAGCCTTGTGACAGACAGACGGACAGCGAAGTCTTAGTAAGTCTTTAATAGGGTTCTGTTTTTACTCTCTGGGTACGGAAGCAGACATACAAAGGGTAAGGATAAAAGTAACTTCCTCATATTCATAAGTGGAGAGCCATGCTCAGAAGTGGGACAGTACGCGGTTGACGACGAAAATTGGAAGATTTTCAGATAATTCTACGGGATTTACTGAACGTAATTGTGAATCATGTAGGCAATCCATCAATATAATATTATTTACTTCCGATACTATCAATGACGTCTAATTGCGTATATCGGCGATTTGATAAGGAGTACACAAGAGCTTTTGCGCAGGCGTGGAAAATAACCGTTTATCTTTTATATGGTATTCCGATCCGGTGGTAGTGTATGAAAAAAAATGTAACTGACAATTTGTAAGTGCCCCTGTAGGCATACACAAAATAAAAACATTTCATTTCATTTCATACGTACATTACATATTGTGATGCGCTACTGTGTTATTTTGTATTTAAAAAATATGTACCATTTCTTATTATCTATTGCGCTTTACATATAGGTGTTTTTTTTAAATTGCATATGTTTTTTCGATAAAGAAATCACCACGTCGAGACCTGATAGGTGTATATTTAAGCTATTGCATAGCTTTTTATCGCAGTTTGTGAGAAAGTATATAGTAACAAAGAAAAAACTTGAATTAATATCAAAGAAAAAAAATTCATAAATAAATAATTATAATTGCATAAGTTGATAAAAAATGCTATGCAATAGCTTTACCGCAAGTAACAAGCGAGCATGCAGTCCACATGATAAGTAGAACAGGGGTTTTATGTAATGTTAATCACTGATGTGTTGCTACTTCCGAGGACTTAGATGTTCGTTAAGAATGTGCCAGCAACCGCACCCTTCCATCGAAACGCAAGAAATGCTTCACTTTAGAAATAAGTGTGGCGGTGGTACCTACTTTCCCGATCAAACTCCACTGTATAGAAAACAATTAAAATTTTTCAGTGTATGAAATCTACGTATTGCGCTTGGCCAGTTCGGCCAGTCTATGTATGGCTCCTCTTATTTTGAAAAGGGACACAGGACCAGCCGTGAGACAATAATGTTATCGCATTATTGTCATGTTATTTTAGGTTAGAAGACTCTATTTAGTTAAATAAATATTAGTTACAAGTTAAAGTACCGACTGCTACTCGTGGACATCTCTTATTAACATGATACAGGATTTGTGATTCCTACCCTGAGGGCTAATATGCAACTGTTCATATAAGTGCAGCAAAACTAAATCAGCGCTTAACACTGCAGACATACGACAGGTGTGTCAGATTTGCTCCGGGGACATAATAAATATATTTCTGATTCCAAAATATACTGCCAGTTCCACATAATATCGTCCCTGTAGCTCCGGGATTGGAATAGGGCTACGGCATCCCCTGCCTGTAAGAGGCGACTAAAAGGAGCTTCCGGGTTTGTCGGCGGCTAGAGTGGGAGCTCGAATCGTTCCGGCAGGCGACCTCAGGAAGGACGGCGGCGTGTGTCGCATATCATCGTAAACGTCGTAAACCTAATTTGATTCTATAAATTTTGGCATATCAATGCAAGAGCAAATGCAATTCTCGATAAAAACTTTAACCATCCCACATCAACTTTATTTAAGCATTGCCAGTTTATTTTTATTACAAACTTATTATTAACTTTTCAATCCAGTATCCTATTGAGCTTAAATATGGAATTTAATTCTATTAACAATTGATTTTATGATAATTAAAAATAATCTACATTTTTGTTAATCCAAAATGGCTATTGCAACAAGAAGTTCATATTTTTGTAGAACATTATACTTCAAGCATATTTGAAAAATACAGGTAACACGACGCGAAAATACAACTCAAATTCAAAACAGCAGTGATCAAGGGTGAAACAGCAGTGATAAAGCTTATAAGTATAATATAAAATTGTACAATGCAACAAATTGATGAGTTCAACTTCTACAAAGTTTTTCTTCTTTTCCGTGCATTGAATTAAAAGCTATTTAAACATTACCAGTGAATACTTTAACAACTACTTGTATGAACGTTTTCTAGCATACATGCATTCAATGGAGAACGTTCTTTCTCCGTGTGACATATTTGTCACACGGAGGTAATTCCCACTAAACCCTTACTGAGACACGCGTATTATTACGTCAAATTGAACGTCCATTATCGAATTAAATATCGTCAAATTATCTGCCGTTGATTATATAAATACAGAATCTCTTGTCTACTTCAGTATTAATTATCTGATCGAAGAAAAGGCGCACGTTAATTTATTACTTGTGTTTTTGTGAAGCGTATTGAAAAAGGTGAGCTTGATAATTCATTTTATACAATATTTATTGCTTATTTTGTTTATTAGTCTAGTATATTCGTAAAAATACTTTCAATTGATAGTATATATAAAATAACACGATTTTTGTTCATTAAAAAAATACGGAAATAGTTATAGAATTAAAAAAGTAGAGTCATATTTGATGTATTATAATAAGGTAAAAATGTTATATTTATGGGTTATTTTGCTTACTAGTAATATTTCAGAATTTAAAAATAATAATTACAACAACTTTTTATTGATATTTCAAATAAAAATGCATGGTTTTTGATCATTAAAAAATGCCCGAATAATTGTCAAATTAAAAAAAATAGAGACTGTGATTTATGATAATCTATTAAACCTGATTATTTGAGAAATTTCTATTGTGACAAAAATAAAAATATGAAATGAATCATTTGTTTATAAAATGGACCCTTGGCGGACCTCTAATGACTTTTTAAACAAAACCTTGTATGACAACTATTGTAACAAAATAATAATCGTCCTTTGTTTGATATTATTATGAAATCTTTAAAAATAATTATAATACAGATTACATGCTCTTATCACTTTGATCATAATCTCGTATTGATTTTTGGTTATTAATCATCGGCACGTAATAAGTTATTTACCTAATATTTTTAATGTTTCAAATTCAATAATAATAAATTAAGTTAAACTTTAACGCTATTAATACCTGCTGTCAAGTGGTCATGATAGCTTTTCGTCGTCAAACCATTACTGTCAATTAAGAGTCTTGGATCGTAGTCCACAGCGCTGTCCAAGTACCAATTGGTAGACATCACACACCTTGGAGAACATTTTTTTTAAAGGACACCCAGGTGTATAGTGTTTCTCATGATGTTTTCTTTCACCGAACAGTAGTAATGGTAATTTCTAATACGCACATCATTTTATAAAAATCTTTTCTGCCTGTATTTTGAACCTCGAGCTCATGATTAAGAAGCCGAGTTTCTATCATTAGGCCATCACTAATTAATATTAATACTGCTGTTAGTATGTAGAAATAGATGTAAAGATATTAACTCGCCTCACAAGGGATCCAAAAACCAGTGTACCTGGGTATTGATTTTATGCGTTTAATTCTAAATGACTTGTCAGCTTTTTTCTTGTAATATGTAGTAGGTACTCGGACATATATGAGCTATTGTTCCTAGTGCAAATATGGTAAAACTTTAAAATTAACTATAAATATTTTCAGTGCTAAGTTTAACGCTATGATACTTAGCAATTTTGTCTAGATATTTGAATTTTCCCAAGAACGTGTACTACGACTGTAGATTAGATACGCAGGTCTCTTAAGTGTAGAATAACAACTCAATTAATAGTTATTAATTGAAGATGCCTATATTCATGTAAATTTTATTGTTTCAGTACAATGACGAAGTTATTATTCGCCGTAGTATGCTTAGTCGCCAGCACATTCAGTTTGCCGGTACCAAAAAGTTACGGTAAGGACCCATTCTTTATTAATATCCTTAAAAATACACCTGTTTAACCGATAACCGCATTTTTTAAGGTAATCTATTACTGGAGCGGCAAAATTCAACTAGCGCTAGGTGCGACACTTTTGGAAGCACGCAAAACCATTTTATTTGTCATTTTTTTATATGTGATTGAAGTAGCAAACGATCATGCAGTCCACCTAATCGCAATTGGTCACTGCCGCCCATGAATATCTGTAATTAATTAACTTCGTACAGAACATGGGTTCCATTTGAAGTCAATCACAGATGCGTTGCCACTCCCGAGGACTATGATGATCGCCTCATGTGAAAGTGTGCCGGCAAACCACATTCTTCTATCGAAACGCAAGAAATGCTTCACGTTAGAAATAGGTGTGGCGGTGGTACTTCCCCTATACTGGTTCTACCACCTTGAATGACCTGCCACCAATGTTCTACCACCTTGATGTAATTGTAAAATGGCACTACTACGTTACTATTAAAATCATTTGCTTTTTTATCTGTAACTTTACTCTGTAATTTTAATAAGGTTGCACAAATCTAAGATATTCCGACTTAGTAGTCAGATGCAGCACCTGTGGCTAATTTCTGACAGGGGGAGGGGGTGCACCTATTATTGTGCTGGGCACGGGTCTTCTCTCAGTATGAGAGAGTTTTAGGCCATAATCCACCGTGCTCGCCAAGTGCGAATTGGTGGATTTCACACACCTCCGAGAACGTTTTTTTTAAAGAACTGTCGGGTGTGTAGGTTTCCTCGCGATGTTTTCCTTCACCGAAAAACAAAGATAATTAATTACTAATACGCACATAAATCAGAGGTACGTGCCTGGGTTTGAACCTCGGACCTCACGAATGAGAGGGGAAGTTTCAACCATTCGCTATCACTGCTCTACAGATCTCTCTGACAGGACTTTAATCTAATCAATGGGTGATCGCTGATAGCCAAGAGTGGCCATGGCAATTTACTAGTCGACTACAAACTAATTTGCTACAACTATGTTAAAATCCAATTGTAAATGCTTTATTTCCATTCCAGTATATGACAACTTCCAGTTCGTATCACGAGACGAATGGGGAGCTAGACCACCTACAGAAGTAGCACACCTAAATCTTCCAGTGCCTTTTGTGATTATCCACCACACCTACATCCCAGGCGCATGTTTCTCGGTAGAAGAGTGCTCTGCCTCCATGAGAGCTATGCAGAACAACCATCAGTTGACGCAGCAGTGGGAAGATATTGGATACAAGTGAGTTTTGGTTATATCTTTTTGTCTAAATTTACACACGCTTTCTACACTCATAGCCCCACATTAGGATTTTCTCCTGTGTCGTGGGTACTATGGACGCACACAAGACGAATACACAAACACTCAGACCCAGAACAGGAATCTAAACTCATCATTCAGATACCTGTTTGGCCGGGAATCGAACCCGGGACCCATTGCGCGTCAGACCGGTATTGTAACCGCTGCGCCACGCGGGTCGTCAAAATCAATGTTGTCTTACTAATAAGATTACAAAGGTCATTATATGAAGCAATCATCTTAGTTCTGAAGCAACGCATATGTGATTGACTTCAGATAGAACCTTTGTTCTGTATGAAGTTGCTTGCACATGTTCATGGGTGGAAATGACCACTTACCATCAGGTGGGTCGCATGCTCGTTTGATGCTCCAATGTTATAAAAAAACATTTTTCGATCGTTTCAGCTTCGCAGTCGGCAGTGACGGCGTGGTGTATGAAGGCCGAGGATGGGACGCAGTGGGTGCTCATGCTTTTGGATACAATAGCCGAAGCATCGGTATCGTACTTATTGGCGACTGGGTTTGTAAGTACCTACAAGATAAATATATTTATTCATAGGAAATTAGCTTGTAGTTTATTGGATGGTGAATTGTCACTGCTACTTCTGAAATCAATCCCAGGTTTAGAGGCCTGCCTAGCAAAATAAATGCGTTCATACTCTTGAGTATACAATTATAATACCTCATTTGTACTAAATTGTAGCTAATATAAATCTACTAGCATCTCTCCGCTATCAATTTCTTCAAACCAGAATGTAACAGCGTCTTACGCTTATGTTGTTAGGTAGTTCTGGGATTAGAATAGGGCTACGGTATCTCTTATCTGTCGTAAGAGGCGACTAAAAGGGGCTGACGGGGGTTGGGGGCGGCTAGAGTGGGAGCTCGAACCGTTCGTTCTGGCGACCCCGTGAAGGACGGCGGTATGTGTGGTCGCATACTGTCATAAAGACCAGATGGAGCAGTGGGCCCAGCCGCCCATCTGTGGGGAGTCCGATGGGTCTTTGTAGCGCCGAGGATGCCCACGGGGTGGTTTTAGTGCGGTAAAAACCCACATCACCCTGCGTCGCTCCCACGGTGTCAGGTACAGGTTTTGAAGGTTTCCCTCTTGACAAAAAAGGCAGGGTTGCAGTGGGCCGCCGCCCACGGTCTCGCACTTACACGGGCCTAGCGAGGCCTCTTTGAAGGTGGCGGCATTTTAAAGGCCACCATCCAATGGAATCGTGCAATTTGTTTTTTCTCTCTATCATTCGACCGTGTCAACGATTTCGGTGTTCTCCTTCTATTTTTTTTTTTGTAAGATAAATAAGACCTTTTTCAAACTCATGACTAGATAGATTGCCTTAAAGCACGTTTGTTAAGTTAGATTTACTGGATAGATCTTGGGAATTAAAGAGAAGAGGCCTCGTTGATAGGAGTTCGCCCACGTCTACATTGGTCCGCGCTACGCCACTGTTATTTAAGAAAAGAAATAGGTGTGGCAGTGATACTTATGTTTGACATCATCCAGACATAGGTCAGACTGAAAATTAGCGTCATAGGTTTTCCGAGCAATAACATAATAGCAATAGCATAATGCTAGATACTAAGTTCGAATTGCATTACATATTTTAGTTTATTGTGTTTTATTTCTGTTATTTGACAAAAAAAATGTGTCCAACTTGTTGTTATTGAACGTTATAAAATAATTTTAATATATTAAGGATATTTTAGAATTTATCATTTACATTATTGTAGATTGAAATACACAATTTTAGATAACAATATACAATATTTTGTGTTTCACTTAAAGGATCACAGAATGTACCTACTTGAAATAAATTATCGCTATATTTACGATTATCTATTAATAAGATAGGTATGCGCTTCCAGTTGATTACTATCTTATTGATTGCAAATAGTGATACCGTATTAATAATAGATTATGTTGATTGATTAGGTAAATGTGAAAGTGATAAAATCTAAAATTTATGCTAAAAATAACCTTGCTTACTTTGATCGTAAAAGATAGAAAACACAACAAAAAAAAAGTACCACACATATTGAATACCTACATATATGTATTTACATTAATATCAGGCATTATTATACATTAATAATCAGACTAATAAGTATTCGGAAAGGTAGTAGAACCAGTGTAGGTCGACCCGGGAGGTATCACCGCCACACTTACTTCTAACGGGAAGAAATTCTTGCGTTTCGCTGAAGGGTTTGGTTGCCGGATCACTTTTATATGAGGCGATATGAGGCGTCGTCAATGTCAACGCATCTGTAATTGGCTTCAGATAGAACCCATGTTGCGTATATAGTTGCTTACAGATGTCCATGAGCGGCAGTGACCACTTACCATTACGTGGACTGCATGCTCGTTTAGTACTTCAATCTGATAAAAATATATATCACAGAAGTTATACAATTTAATCATGTTATGCGGTTTTATTTTGCCGATATTCCTGCAGTCTCTTTTGAATTGTATGGATCGTAGTCACGGCCAAAATGGTACCCTTTACATTATTAAAAATTCATAGATTCGTCGTGAAGATTTGAGTCATGGTACATAAAATCTCGATGCCATAATCCACCAAGGAGAAACAATAAAAATATATATGCAATTCAGAAAATGAAATAAACATGCAGTAGCGAATTTACAGCAGTAGCTATGGTATTACGAGATATTACATTATTTTTTAATTTTGCTTACCTTTCCAGCTGAAGTTCCACCTACAATACAATTGGAAACCACCAAGAGTTTGATCGCGGAAGGCCTGAAGCTGGGGTACATCAGTGAGAGCTACGACCTCATCGGCCACCGCCAAGTCAGGAACACGGAATGTCCCGGACAAGCGCTGTTTGATGAGATTAAGACCTGGGACCGTTTTCAGCCTAATGTATAAATATTAATGCATTATCATAAGGAACTTAGTTAATATCTAACTTAATAAATAAGGATTGTAAATAGTTCGTTGTTTTTCTATTTAATTAATTAGTTTTATATAAAATACGGATTTGTAAACACACATTAAAAAGGATGTAAAATAAGGAAATGCACTAAACGACCATTCAAAATTATATCATAACAGAATTTTGTACAGATTCATGGTTAATGTTACTTTATTACAAAAATGTCTGCAATAATATTCTAAACGCATACAACGATTTAGTTGTAAGGATTACTACATTCGTTGTTACACTACAATAATATTTACTTAAGCTTTCCAAATACAATTGACCATTGTTTTATTGTTGAACCGGATGAAAGATACTAATTGTGAATAAATTTGTGGAAAAATAAAATAAATATCATGGTTAATTTTTATTTCAGTTTTATTAGATAGGTACTTTTAAAATAAGACCATTGTCACAGGCAACAACTAAATTTGTTAGTGTTGTTTATGTCAAGTTCTAAAATTTTAGAAAAAAATATAAAAGCAGGGAGCAGAATCGCTTTAAATATATAACATGAAAGTAACAAACGAACATGCTGTCCACCTGAAGTGGTCACTGCCACCACATATTGACATTCCTAATCAACCTTAGATAAAAAAAAACCCCGCTTTCTACACTCATAGCCCAAACTAGAATTTTCTCCTGCGTCGTGGTTACCATGGACACATACAAGACGAATACACAAACACCCAGGCCCTGGACATGAATCTAAATTCATCATTCAGATACCTGTCTGGCTGGGAATCGAACCCGGAACCCATTGGGCGTCAGACCGGCATGGTAACCGCTCCGCCACGCGGGTCGTCAAACATAAGATCTGGTTGTTATTTGAAGTTAGCTACAATTACGTTGTTACTCTTCAAAACTACGTTGCGATGTGTCGAATAGGTATGCCCTCCTAATCTCACTCTTCTCACTCACAACCCGCGTGGTGCATCGGTTAGCGTACCGGTCTGACATGCAGTGGGTCCCGGGTTCGATTCCCGGCCAGACAGGTATCTGAATGATGAGTTTAGATTCTTGTTCTGGGTCTGGGTGTTGGTGTATTCGTCTTTGTGTGTGTCCATGGCAACCACGACACAGGAGAAAATCCTACTGTGGGGCTATGAGTGTAGAAAGCGTTTTAAAGCGTTTTTTTTTTTATACATAAACCTGAAGGTAATGCAGACAGACTACCTGATGAAAAATAGTCATCGTCGCCAACGGACATTTGCAACATCAGAGGAGTCGCCAATGCATCGCCGACATTGAAGGAGATCACTATTTGCACGTTTTTTGAAGTGCCCAGTGTCATAGCGCTCCAAGAATACCTCAGGCGGAAGCTCATTCCACATCTTGCACGTCCGTGGCAGAAACGAGCGTGCAAACCGAAGCGTGGAGGACCGCCACGGGTCCAGTTGATACAACTTCATCCTTCGGCGAGTGGATGAAGTTCCATCCGCATGGAACATGAAACTGGTGTTATTAGGCAAACATAGGTGTAGCAGTGGTATTTCGGGAGTCGCACTACAAACTGTTCTACCACTTTAAAATTTCTTTACTACCGTAATATAAATACAGCCTTGTACTGAGTAGTTAAGCATTTTAGAATCCCTCATATTATATAATTCCGCTGCGACATGCACGTCTGCATTTGAAACCAACTTAACATTTCGTAAGACATATTATTAGAACATCCGAGACAATAAATCTCGACTAGTAACGCTCTATCGAGTATTGGGCCTCATAACTAGGCGCGGCATTACATGACCACAGATTTATGAAAACGTACAGATTGTTCTTGGTAATAGAAGCTGTTTAGGCGTTTATACACTAGACGTACAGATTGTCCATCATAACACACGCTGTCAAGGCAATTATTTTAAACTAGCATTTCCCCGTGGTTTTACTCGCATTGAAAAATATCTACTAACGTGCCCTATTTGGTGAATTGAGAGTTTTGTTAAGAGCGATGATAAAGCCTCCGCTTAAAATAGTGCTTGGAACTAGGCCTATAAATACGTCGAAACTCGGCATAAAATGTGCCGGTTTCTTAGAATTTTTCACCCCTTAATTTGAAGTCTTCATTTGAAGACTTCATTTATTTAAAAAAAATCGTTATCTAGTTAAAGTTTATTGTAGTAGAAAACAGTGATCTTCGTTTTAAAGATTAGTGAGTAAGTACTACTTATTTTTAACCTTGTAATGTACAAAGTGGCAAATTTTATATCATTTTTATTTTCCTTCCTACACTGGCCTTGTGTTCTTCTTCCCCAGTATTACATTTGTTTTTACAATGAATTGACTCACAAATTTACACTTTGTTTTTGTTTTGTTATAGATAGGTACTCAATGTAGAGTCTTGTCGCTATTGTGCTTCAAACCTTGTCAAGTAAATAGTTACGTATAGGTATGTAACTATTTACTTGACAAATTACGTTACGTTATACTTATATTACATATCGCTTTTCCGTGGATTACGTACCTATATATGACGCAACCAAAATAATATTGTAATTAGATGAAACCATCTGTAGTTTTTCCTAATCTAAGTTCACAACCAAAATGCAGGCGCGGCCGGAAGAACGGCGCCGCAATTGCGACTCCATTACTGGAAGACGTATTAATTATTTTAAATGATATTATACTTAACTATCAAGACAATAGACTTTGCTTAATCGTACATATTGTTGTTATTACAAGCAGGGGTGTAGCTACTGCGGTATCTACCGCATCCCGGACGGCACCTTAGGCTGTCAACTTGTAGAGACGTGGGAGTAGTTGAGTTGGCAACCTTTTTATCGCTGAAAACTTTTCCAAGTCGATTTGAGGTACCCTATTCATTTTTTTGGAACAATACTTTACATTTTTACCCTTAACGACGTTAAATTATGTATATCTTACGGATAATTTTATGAAAAGTGTTTCAAGTGTTCAATTTCCGTATTATCCTACTAAAATTTCATTTTTTAAGCTAAGAAGTATTCTGTGAAAAGTAACAAATACACTCATCCTCACAAAATTTCGCATTTATAACATAAATACCATTAGCACCAAACCTTAAAGCAATTAATCATGATCGTCATTAATAAAAATACTTGAACTATGTATGAAGCAGGCGTATTTTTTATATTAAATACTATATATTTTAAACCGGTCTCATTCTAATAATGTTTAACGTTTCTATTATAATAGGAACGTTAAACATTGTTAGAATAATCCGATGATAATTATCATCGGAACTAAGAGAGAAATGAGTCGTTTCTCGTCTCAATATTAGATAGATATGATAATGATTGAATAAAGTTAGGATTTGAAATTAAAAACGTTTAAGTATGTGGGTGGGTCTCCAATTAATAAATGTATAACCTCAGAACTCAAACCCAAAAACGTATTCTTGCGTTAGGTACTATATTGTCTTTGTTATTAACCTTTCTATATATGTATCTTATAGAGAATTATAATTAATTGCACTAAATTGAATTATAATTTTAATACGTGTAACTCTACAGGAATGGGGTGTTGGCATAAAAATTGGCGGAATTAAAATTTCTAACTTGTGCCGATGACACTACTCTTTTCGTTTCATTGGTAACGGAAATGAAAGAACTTTTACAGCGGCTGGAAAGGGCAAGTTTAAAGGCAGGTCTCGTTATAATTAAAAACAAGAGCAAAATAATTGACCGCCAGAAAATTCGCCAGCATACCAACTTACTCGTGGGCTACGAAATCGTGGAAGAGTTCCAGTACCATGGATCCGTCATAAATAATAAGGGCAGCTGTGAGCCAGAAATACGAAATCGCATCGCAATGTCTCAAACAGCAATGACAAAGCTAAAAATATGGAAAGACTAAAACATGTCCAACCGTACAAAAGTCCACTTAGTTCACTCGTCTTTTCCTTATATGGCGCGGAATCATGGACCTTAAAAGCCACAGACAGAAAAAGAGTAAACGCGTTTGAAATGTGGTGCTGGCGTCGCTTGCTGAGAATTCCCTGGACTGCGCGCCGTACAAATCTACCGGTCCTCAAGGTTCTTAAGATCTTGGATTTCCCAAGGCTCTCCAGCATTTGCCTGCACCGTATCCTAATATATTTTGGCCATATTGTTATATATGGAGAAAGTGATGGTGACGGGCAAAATTGAGGGCAAGAGACCTCGAGGCCGCATTCCCAGGAGATAGATCAGGTATCTAAACATCTGGAGATACCTGTCAGCACGACACTCCACCAAGCTGCCGATCGCAATAAGTGGAGAGGGCAAATAGAAAAGGCTTCACGTCAGAATCTATACTATAATAAATCTTCTATTTAATATTTTCTATTTAATTTAGGATTTTTAAAGTATCATTAAGAATTTGACGTCAATTTACTGACGAAACATTAAATATGTTGATTTTTGTCTTTGCAGCGTTATATTTCTCCAATCTTTAAATTAAAGTGTACCTACGATTTAATAAATGTAAGTCTGATTTTTTCCAAATTTAATGTTTGTACCAAAATGTTTAGGAATTCTCCCTGTTGCAAATAAATAATTTATTTAATCCATATGTTTTTTTTTCAAACCAGTACAATCGATAGACCTCTGTGTTTAAAAAAAGGGAGGTCATCAAAAGATCGGAATTATACAAATTTTAGTAGAAAAAAATATTTAACAACACACACTTACTTCAACAAAAAGAATAAAAAAAATCGCAAATCGTAAGTTTCCGTTACATATTATAATATACCAATCCCTCGATAAAATAAATCTAATTACATATTTCATTTTCACTAAGACGATATATTGTGTGACTTCCACCAAATACAGACTCCATCAAACTGTTAAATAATTGCAAAACCCTGGTAAAGGTAATTACCCGACCGGACCCTGCGTACCGTGACGTAACAACGAATCATCAATCGTAATATCTGGCCCTCAAATCTTAGTAAAGAACCGATAGTCTTATCACATCGTTTGGATTCTTATATATACAAACAATCTGTGATTCTTACCACTGATCGTGAGATACTAGGAAACGCGGCCGTGTTTTCTGTTTATTTTACTTAAATTACATGTAGGTATAGGATTACCTACGAAATCTATCTCATCTGTATGTATTTTTGAAAACCAATCTACCTCTTACAATTAGGTAAGTCTAACTTGTTTTTTCGTTTCTATTTGTCATGTTCATGGTCATTCGGAAGAAATCGCTTATTTCAAAGATAAGATAGTGACTCGCGAATAAACAAATAAATCTATTATTTGCGTTTAAAATGACACATATTAAATGTTAATTTAAAGACAAATTTTAATTACAATATAGAAAAAAAGAGCGTGCTTTTCACGAAATACATTAAATTGTGGAACTTTCGGAAAAGTCTTTAAAATTATGGTTTATGGTTTAAGATCTTTATTATTTCTCATTCAGAATTTTACAATTCACTTACTGAGAAAACACTTAAAAATTACAATTTTACGCGTACAGAAAACAAAACTTTTACCTACTTAAATACATACAAGTTACAATTTGTGCATGCAATTGAATAAAACAGGGTAGTTGCAAAAAAATTTGCAGTATTACAAGGATGTATAGTGCTGCTGTACTGTAAAATTAGGGACGAAATATATCCAGTTTACCGATTTTAATACAAATATCAGTTTTTTTTTTTTATGAAATAATCCATTTCTAGTAAATCTATGTTATTTCTACTATAACTAACTAGATTACCTTACCCAGAAACCATCTTCAAATACATGGATTATGTATACGTAAGGGTTATACGAGGTATTTACAGCGCATGAGCATATATAATATCAATATCACCATCGTAATTACGTAAAGTGATTAATTGTTATCTATTAATCATGCCCACAATCATTACGTCAGCTTTTTTGTTCTCGAACTAATAGATATAGGCCCCGCCTATAAATTCGTTAAAAGATTTGAAGTAGACTGAAATATGCAGACTCATTGATAGAAGGAGAGGAGGTTGTGTTAGAGACTCCCACTTTATCAAACTCCTTAAAAACTTACTACTAAAACAGCAATCAATCCCCAAAAATAGATCCTTGATCAGGCATTTGTCCAAATTTGTAAAACGATGAAAATGTTAAGTGTCTTTATTACACACACATAATATATAAGTTAATTAAAATATTTTTAAGTGATTTAATTCGTATAAATAAAAAGAAAATATACATCGACGCCCCCGTGCAACAATCCAGTTATCGCAAAACACAAATTTTACAGGAAAAATGTTTTTCTGTTTTTGTTTATATTCTCAACAAGCACAAGCGTTAGAATATTGATACTAATATGAAATGAAAGCTAATTTTATGTGCAATCAGCCTATATTGTCAAATTTATATTATATACTTACATATATGTAGTAGAAAAAAATACATGTCACGTAAAATTACCTTATAACATTATAACAGAAAGTATGCGTTACTTTCTCTACTTCTTAAAACTTTTTCAGTAATATTAAGTTACGGGATTATTGCGGTGAAATTGGCAAATTTGGTAACACAGTAAGATTTATTTACTGGATTATTCAATGAACTGTTGTATGAACTTCTTTAACACATAAAGGAAAAAAAATGATACTTTGTATACGATTATTTTTACGATCTAAAGTTATTATTTTTATACCATCTATTTTGACGTGTCTAGTTATATACGACCATTGCCTTTCTCGATCAGATAACTTATAAAATGTATCAAATAAGTATTGTATTTTTATTGGAAATAATATTATTACTAAAATTGTCTGCCTCACAATTTACTGCAATAAACATGTAATTGCAATTACCTAAAACTTTGGGGAACTATTATACGGTAATGTTACTTAGACAAACAACACCAATGAAATTTATAAAAGTAGCATATTATAACCTTGATTTTGAAATAAAAATAAATTGAAGAACTTCCGTAAAATAAAAATGTCATAAGAATATTATTTATAAAATACAATAGAAAAATCTGAAAAAATTACATACGTATATCCGAACTCAGAGATGTCAAATTTAAAATTATATTTTTTTCCAGCAATAGCACATTACTGGGTTGTTGCACGGGGGCATATAAAGTACGTTTGGGTTACAATCACGTGTAACAAAAACGTGCTTAACACCAAATTTAATACAAATGTCAGATTAATAAATCTAAAAGATTCAATTTTGCTTTAATCAATTCAGGCATTAGCATGCGGTTTCGCCCACAAGCTGGTTTATACATTTAATTAAATAATCGGGGTAATATTTCTTTATTTTTTACTAGTTGCCCCGGCGAACTTCGTTCCACCTAAAAGTCTAAAATAAAAAAATATTAGTGTTCCTCCACTATATTTTGCATGTATTATACATAAAAAACCTATAAGAATATAACCTGTACCTATAAGATTTCGGTGCTAAATATCTGAAAATACATGTATTAAAAAATACGTTATTAAAAATAGAAAAATGAAAAAGCTCTGTCAGTATATCAAATTGGAATTTACTTTAGACTTGCTTGTTGGCTATAATTTACTTCTACCTTTACAGATTAAGTCGTTGATAACGTAATTTTCAAAACTACTCTCAAACTGGTCAGCGACCTCTTCATCCGGCGCCTTAATCGTTTATAGAGACGCGTATGGACTCTTGCCATTTTTTTTAATAAAATAGCCATTTTCAAAGTGGTAGAACCAGTGTAGTTCGACCGGGGAAGTACCACCGCCACACCTATTTCTAGCGTGAAGCATTTCTTGCGTTTCGATACAAGGGTGTGGTTGCCGGCACACTTTCACATGAGGCGACCATCATAGTCCTCGGGAGTAGCAACGCACATGATTGACTTTAGATGGAACCCATGTTCAGTATGTAGTTGATTACTGATATCCATGGGCGGGAGTGACCACTTACCATCAGGTGGACTGCATGCTCGTTTGCTACTTCAGTCAGATAAAAAAAAACATGTCTGTACCGTTTGTTATTCAACCGCCATCAACAAAAGCCCGAGTGATTTATATAACTGTTCATAACCTAAGCGACGAAATTAGATTACGCACATATATATATTTTTTTTATGTCGAAATTTTCCAATTATATCGACGCACAAAGGCGTAAAAATGCTTACTTAGATAATGATAACCGTCCACCAGAGCTGAAGACTATTATGATTTGAAGAGTTTAGGTGTCCATAAAGAAGTAACGTGAATTTAAACGTTGTAAAAAATCTTTTCATCGGAGAGCCATTAGAGTCGAACCATTCGACGCAGTTTTTTTTCTGATTCCTAATCTGCAAAAAAATAACGTAAATTCGGTTTACAGAGTTTCCGTGTTTTATGTCATCATATTAAATTTTGTGCGGCAATACTGGTTATAACTTCGTTTTCGAATAAAATGTGTTTTATATAGACACTAGTCTATCCCCGTGGTTCTGTCACCACCACACTGAGCAAACCACCATAATGAGTACCTTATATGTTAATCTAGATTATAAACTATTTGTGTCTTTCACCGAAATTTTAACAACTTTTTGCGTTTAAGAGTAATAAACATACAAACATCCTGACATCTTTCCCATTTATAATATAAATAGGATTATATTACTGAAGCAGCAAACGAGCATGCAGTCCACCTGATGATAAGTGGTCACCACCGCCCATGGGGTTCTGTAATCAACTTCATACAGAACATGGGTTCCATCTGAAGTCAATCATAGATGCGTTGCTACTCCCGAAGTCTATGATGGTTACCTCACATAAAAGTGCCGGCAACCACACTCTTCCATCGAACCGCAAGGAATGTTTCACGCTAGAAATAGGTGTTGCGGTGGTACTTCCCCGGTCGAACTACACTGGTTCTACTACCTTGAAAAAAAATTACTACTAGTGATGTAACGAATAAGAATTGTGCGAATGTTGAGTTAGCGATTTGCAAAAAAAAGATAGCTAAATCTATACAAATTTAATTCAAACTAAAGTTTTTTCAAAAAAAAATATATCCTCCGAAACTCTACATCGAGAAGTGGTTGCCGGCACACTTTCAAATGAGACGACCATCATAGTTCTCGGAGTAGCAACGCATCTGTGATTGACTTCAGATGGAACCCATGTTCTTTATAAAGTTGTTTACAGATGCCCATAGGCGGCAGTGACCATTTGCCATCAGGTGGACTACATGCTCATTTGCTACCTCAATTAGATAACAAAACATTCATTACATCACAAGTTACTACATATTTTTTAAGGCACGACTAATTTTTCGTGTGGGCGGAGCAACAGGCTAAAGCTGTACCCACTTTAGATAAAGTATCATAACTAAATAATTATAATGTTATCAATATAATTATCGTCAATACTTCTGTACCTTTATTTTATTTTGATCAAAATCTCAAGTAGATAAGGTATTTTCTAGAAACTGTGAAGTACTTAATTGACAAAGTAACAAGTCGATACTATATTTTTTAATCATTGGTTTAATGTATTTTTGTACTTTTAGTCAAATTGAGCCGAGTGGTTTTCCCTTGAATTAACTACGTTTTTATGCAGTAGAAAAAGTACCTACTACTTATTATATACTGAAGTCTAAAGTAAGTTTTTTTCTTCAAAGAAGTCTCAAAATAAGCACTTTGATTTGAAGGCTACTTTCCAACATAATATTTAAGAAATACCAACAAAATAGTAGAAAAAATATTAGATAGTAGAAAAAATATTTAGGAAATATCAACAAATAAACTATGAATTTTATTTTACTGATCTGGAAGACGTTATTTCGTTATCGCAATTATTATAATAATTAGGAATGTTATAAGACTTTGTACTTATCCAAAATTATTTATATTTTCAGTTGCAATGACTTTAAATGTTAAAGCAACGGCTGCCAGCTTGTTCGTGCTAGTCTGTTTTACTCCGAATGTGATGAACTACCCACACCCTAGAAATTACGGTATAATTCTTCAATATTCGTTTTGATTATTTAATATTAGCTTAAAAAGCTATATAACTGAGGAAAAAAGACTTTACCCAGTCGAAGAATTACTTGATATGTGTGTTTCTATTTTTAAAACTTGGCCAGCCTCTTAAAGCTATTTTTAATAGTGTTAGGATAGTAGTATAGTTAAAATGTACAAAGAAGTGTAAAACAATTTTATCCCTCTCAGAATTAAATTGCAAGTGGTAACAAATGTGTTACCACCTGAGGACCGAGATAATGCACAGACAGGACTGCAGATAGCACCTTTTTTTTATACTTAAACCTAACGATAAGGCAGACGGGCTCCCTGATGGAAAGTAGTCACCGTCGCCTATGGACACTTGCAACACCAGAGGAGTCACTAATGCATCGCCGGCTTGAAAGGAGAGCTCTTTTCGCACCTTTTTTTAAATACGGGAATACCTCAGGAGGAAGCTCGTTCCACATCTTACACGTCCGTGGCAGAAACGAGTGTGCAAACCGAACCGTGGAGGACCGCCACGGTTCGGTTTGCACACTCGTTTGTGTGTGTATGTCTGTTGTATGTGTATGTGTAATAATATTACAGACGTCTAAGTGCGACATTGAACATTCACCCGTAACAAGTATAGTAAATAAGTAAATAAATAAATAAACATGCAATTTGCAATTTTATAAAAAAGAAATTTACGTATAAAAAAGAAATCTGTTTCACAATATCTATTTACCATATTGGGTCTAATTTCTCCTAACCTATTTTTATTTCGAAAATATTACAGAATATGACACATTCGTCTTCTACAGTCGTGAACAATGGGGTGGTCGAGAGCCAACCGGCATCACGGAAATGGTGACGCCGGTGCCGTACGTCGTGATCCACCACACCTATGAGCCAAAGGCGTGTTTCTCGTTTGAAGAATGTTCAGAGGCTATGCGATTCATGCAGGACTTCCATCAGATACAGCAGGGATGGAATGACATTGGTTATAAGTAAGTTAAATGTTGACTACTCTTATTGTAACTTAGGACAAAAAGCTTCCAACCACACTTTTCAGCAGGTTTCCATACTTGTCTGCCCAAACGCAAGAACCGAACTTTTACTAGATACAGGTATGACAGTTGTAACCTAAATTGAAACTGAATAAGTGGTTCTCTAGTTGTTTAGAAATTCGACCGTAATTCAAAACTAAACTTCATAAATGTCCAAAGTAGCACAAATATTTCTTTAATTTAAAGGTAAAAAGAGGTTTAATAACTAAGCTGCATTTAAAAGTAATAGCAGGTATATTTAGGTACAAAGACATCTGACATTTTTGACGTTGACGCTATTTCGTTATTATGTATGTGTTTGTGTCAAATGCAGGGTAGTGAATGTAATGTGTTTTTAGTTGATTTTATTAATGTTTTATGTATTATTTGAAAAAAAAAAACATTACGCAATCCTTCTATACATCAACTATAGCCGTGCGTAAATATATGTATAGGTACTCCTCCGCCTGCGGCAAGTATCTTGAAATCGAATCACAAGTTTTTGCTTCACGTATTAATATATAGAGATTTCTTTTGTTATTCCTTATATCACGGGACATATATGTATGAAATCAAACAATTAAATAATTTAATATTCCTACTATACCACTTGTCAACAATGAATAACACAAGCCAGTGAAACATTCAGAAATAGTCGAACTACTGGTTCCATTTGTTAAATGTGAATGTTTCAGTTTCGCGGTGGGCAGCGATGGTGCGGTATACGAAGGTCGTGGCTGGGACAGGGTCGGCGCTCACGCTATCAGCTGGAACGCCAGGAGCATCGGCATCGCGTTTATTGGCGACTGGGTTTGTAAGTATTTCAAAAAAATAAAATCTTTAACGTGATTTCTACCACGTCTGGTTCAACTGGGAAGGCAAGCATAAATATATCGATTTGCATTAAACTTTGCTCTTCTGTTGAAGGCTGTGGTTGAAGACCCTTTGTCATATGAGGTGACCAACCTCGGGAGTAGCAATACGTCAGTGATTGACTTCAAATAGCACCCCTATTCTATATGAAGTTGCGTATATCATGGACGGTACTGACCACTTACTATGAAGTGCTCGCATATGTTGGCGTTACTCCAGGGGGTTACGGGTTCGGAGCCAATTACAATGAAACATCACATGGAAGATAATTTCACACGTTTATATCAACACGAATGCCAGTTTAAACGTAATAAATTTCTCACAAAAGTGGCCATAAGTATTTATAGCCAGTGTAGCGGAAATTACCATTACAATAAATAATTCAAACATTACATAACAAACCTTATAATGTAGTTAAATATTAGAAATTAATATTATAATTAATTTTAAGTTCCTACGAATGTTTTATTTTACACAGATAACATTTATTTGAATAAACCACTTCCTCCATTTCTTACAAGTTTACATAATTCGCCAACAGATGGCGCTGTCAGTAAAAAGAGTCAATGCAGTGTCTAAAAGAGATTTACGTAAATAACAGTTTTGTGAATATGAATTAATGTTTAAACAATAATAATAAATATTTCCGATACTTTTTAATAATATTATAATGAGATAGGAATTTGCGCCCATATATACTAGTTCAAAACTACAAAAAAGGCTCTAGGTAAGAACTAATGGTCTTTAAACAGCTTAAAAGCAGCTTAACAGCTTTAAATATGTCCATTCTTTATTTGAAGTTCCAAACACCTTTGATCAAGTCCTGTTAAACAAAAATAAACCTAAAATAAAATCGATTCTTCTATTTAAAAACTACAATGCCAGATACAAATGCACAAATACCTATAAATTTCAATTATCCATCTCATATATGTCAAGGGTGCCGTAGACAAATAAAAATATAACTTTAGAAATTCGATAGTTTGATTTTTAGGCGTTCAATCTACTTGTTTGATTTAAATGATTGGTTTTATTTTATCATTATGCATAAACACACATCTCGGTTTTAAAGGTTTTAATATAATATAGCGTGACAATTTTTATCGTATCTTATCTTACTATTAACAGATTTTGATCCTCATAAATAACAAAACTACTTATGCAGGAGGCGCTACGCATGAACTATGATGCGTCGCGGTTGAATTATGATGTAACAATTAATAATTCAGTTTAATTTTTTTTTCAGCTGAAGTCCCACGCCTAAAGCAGCTGGTCACCGTGAAGAACCTGATAAACGAAGGTGTGAAACGCGGATACATCAGTCCGGAGTACGACTTGATCGGACATCGGCAAGTCAGCGCCACCGAATGCCCTGGGCAGGCGCTCTTTGAGGAGATTTCAACCTGGGACCGCTTCAAACCGGACGTTTGATAATTGACTGACTAATTTATCGATATAATAAATAATGTGTTAAGTGAATCGTGTTATTATTTATTCATTTATTTGTTGGATTACTAACGCAAGAATCAGCAGATACAATCTTTATATACAGAATGTCATATATGGACTTTTGCTAACTGATCTCACAATTACAAGTAGGTAATCATAACATGCATTGTAATTTGCCTATGCCTTAATTTGTTACATTACAAAATTAGATAATAATTAATTAATAATTTTACTATATTTACTTTTACAACTACATTTTTTTTTTCATTTGACAGTTCTTACTAAAATTTAATTTAATTTACTAACATTTTATTGTTTACTAATTTTAACAGTGCTTACTAAATTTGAATTTACTAATTTTCTTATTATTTATCAACATTGTTATTATTTACTAACATCCATACTATTTATTTTAAATTATTGTCGTCAGAAGAAGGGCGATATTTGCGCTTGAACACGAATTCCACATTTTTTTAGTAATAAAGGACATAGCATAATTACTGGATAATCGGTGGCAGGAAAGTAGAGGATACAATAATCTGTATCGAACTACTAACATGTACATATACAGAAAATGCTTATTTACATATCCTGTAAATCAACATATCCTTCTCAAATTATATTATGCTAAACAAACATATAAAAAAGGATAAGAATCAAAAGCGATAAAGTTACTAAACTTTTTGTTTTTTGTAGTGAACAGTCAACGACAGTCAAGTGGACTGTCGTTGACTGATGATGGACATCTGTAACCAGCTTCATACGGAACAAAGGTTCTATCTAAAGTCAATCACAAATGCGTTGCTACTCCCGCGGACTAAGGTTCTTGCCTCATATAAATGTGGGCCACACCCTTCCATCGAAACCTAAGAATTGCTTCACGCTAGAAATAGGCGTGATGATGATACCGCCCCATAAAATGAAAAAAAGATTTTTTTTTTATTTCATTGAAGTAGCAAACGAGCATGCAGTCCACCTGATGGTAAGTGGTCACCGCCGCCCATGGACATCTGTAATCAACTTCATACAGAACGTGGGTTCCATCTAAAGTCAATCACAGATGCGTTGCTACTCCCGAGGACTATGATGGTCGCCTCATATGAAAGTGTGCCGGCAACCACACCCTTCTATCAAAACGCAAGAAATGCTTCACGCTACAAATAGGTGTGGCGGTGGTACTTCCCCGGTCGAACTACACTGGTTCTACCACCTTGTAAAAATTACAACTACTTATATTTGTACTTATACTTGTACCTATCTCTAAAAATAAAAATTATGTTTAATCGACATTTTGATAGAAATCTTAGTTTCGAAATAGTCGGAAATGGTAATGGTACAACTAGATCGGGAAAACACATTTTAAATATTTTAATCTCCAAAGATTAATTAAAAAGTGAAGATATTTGGGCTTTCATAACGTCAGGTCTTTGCATGATAGGCACAGACATAGGCACAATTACTAAAACCAGCAACAAAAAGCTTATTTAAAATTAACTTCAGGTGCGTATCCACCGAAATTGTTGGACATTTCTGTGATCACCAACGTTTGTTTCAATTGTGTCTCAACCCAACGTCTCCACCGAAAGTTGTTGTCACCAATAGGTACGCTTTGACAATACCAAAGTTGAAAACACTTGTTTGGAGGAAACTCGGCTTAAATATTAGGTAAAACTACCTATAATTAACAACTTTTAAGCCAACCAATAAATCATGAATGACATACTAAAATAAATTAAAATTTGTACCACCGCCAAAAATTATCACTGGATTTACTGCAATAAATCAACGCTTTACATAATTTACAATGAATTAATCTTCACGAATTAGCAGTGATCAACACAAAGACGAAAATAAAGCATCAATGTTTTTTCACCATAATATTGAAGAAGATAAGCATGCAATACATTTTATTGTGAGTAGCCATTGTCGGCCACGGAAATAAAAAAAAACACGCACGCTTTCACACTCATAGCCCCATTCTATGATTTTCTCCTGTGTCGTGGGTATCATGGACACACACAAGACGAATACACAAACACCCAGACCCAGAACATGAATCTAAACTCATCATTCATACCTGCCTGGCCGGGAATCGAACCCGGGACCCATTGCGCGTCAGACCGGTATGGTAACCGCTCCGCTACGCAGGTCGTCATATGTAATCATCCCGCATAAGTTGATAATACTTGAGGTCCCTCGTCCCGAGAATCGAATTGGAATGTCTCCAATAAGTATTTCTTCCTTACCACAGAGACAATATCCTAAATTTAACATAACATCTGTTTACGGCTGATTTACGGCTGATTTAGTAGTCAAGATAAGTCTAGTTAAGAAATACATAATAAACAAAGGGAAATTAAAAGTGAGCAGACTATCAGTTCATATGACGAATTTTCAAAACATCTTTTTAATTAAATAATAGTACTATTGTCGTTTGGCTTATTTGGGAGAAAGGTAATACATAAAAATATAAATAATAATAATAATAAATTCAAGGCTTAACTTAAGATATTAGAACGATTTTATCCTACATTATCAATATAGAGCAACATTTCGAAAAAGCACACCCACAGGTGTGCAAAATAATGAATTTAAGTTTAGAGTCGAATATCAATATAATTATAAAACCGATTTATTAAGTATTGAATACCACTTACGTTTTATTAGATTATATTTTAATACACAAATTCTTTCATATCATACATACCTACCTTAATATATCTAAGAGTAGTGTAGTGTACCATGTCGTCGCTAGATGTCGTTGACTGTCTTAAAGAAGGTTATCGATACTAACACTAAAGCATTCAGAGAGCCGTGGATTCTGCCACGGCCACAAAAAGAGTAGACGATAAAACAAGATAGTTTTGAAGGTGCTAGAACCCTTCGTGTCTTATAAAAACATGCAAAGTAAGAACTGTAAGATAAGCTTTCTACACTCATAGCCCCACAGTACGATTTTTTCCTGTGTCGTGGGTACCACAGACACATACAAGACGAATACACAAGCACCAAGATCCAGAACATGAATTTTAAAGACATTTTTATGAGACATTTTTAAATGAGAGGTGAATCCACTGGCGGATCCAAAGCGTGTTGTAGAGAGCAAAAACCCTTAATGGGAATGAAATGATACACGAGGTCTAAGTTTGAACGTTTAATCTTACTTCACCCTCCAAATCAGGACAGTGACGACCCACGTGGCGGAGCGGTTACCATACCGGTCTGACGCGCAACCGGGACCGGTTTCAATTCCCGGCCAGACAGGTATCTGAATAATGAGTTTAGATTCTTGTTCTGGGTCTGGGTGTTTGTGTATTCGTCTTGTGTGTGTTCATGGCACCCACGACACAGGAGAAAATCCTACTGTGGTGCTATGAGTGTAGAAAGCGTTTCAAGTATTGTAAATCCACATGAAAATCTTTTCCCACTGTACGGCCACATACCTCGACTCCATTAGAGACTTCTGAAAAGTCTCTGCTCTGATTGTAAATCATATACTATGACAATATAACTCAAACACAATATAAAATAATGGTTACTTAGTCTAATCTATTACAATTTAAATTATTCTGTACACTATGAATGTTAATGTAAGTCTAGCCATCTCCAGTAACTTTTAAATTGTATTCATCCCTTCCTCCGACATAAACCTATATATACATACATATGATAAAAAAAAACATGCGTGCGTACAAAGTACACATGTCAGAAGTGAAACTTCTTTGGCGAACTAATTTATAAATCTTGTTTATATTTATACAAATCTAAAACTTTAAATTTCCAAGATTAAGAGGAAGGGAAAAAGGCGTGATACGACGTTCGCTCTGTCTCACTTTTTCTCTCAATCTTTCTCACTCGCTTGCTCCCTACTCTCACTCCACGGCTAGTTGCTCATGCTACGTTCGCCCTGTCTTACTCTCTCTCAATCGGTCTCGATCACTCTCTCTCTCTCTTTTCCGACACTTCCGTTGCATACCGGCGTGACGTTTCATCTGTAAAAATTTTACCCTCATGCGCCTAAAGATGTTTCACTTCAAAATTTACACCCTTTCTGACACTATCGTGTAAAACACCGAACAACACCGAGCTTAAGCATGCAATCTTTTTTATAACCGATAAGCTGTCATAATTCATCAAAAGCGATATTGATCACTTTAGTGGGAAATTAGATAAAAAAGCCCTAATCGGAAAGTAAATTAATCCCAACGAATAGGGTACTTCCCCTGTCTATGTCTATCGATGACAAATGCTGACAATAAGCAGATAAAAC
The DNA here is from genome assembly GCA_949699795.1 of Spicauda simplicius. Lineage (NCBI taxonomy): Eukaryota > Metazoa > Arthropoda > Insecta > Lepidoptera > Hesperiidae > Spicauda > Spicauda simplicius. Next base: position 7,498,350 of record OX453077.1, read on the forward strand.
CAAATATTGCGTACAATCTATAATCACAACAATACCTTAATTTGATAAAAACTTATCATAAATAACATCAAATGTACAATCTGAACTGTGACGTCACGTAAACCCCAGGATTTTCTTGTAGTTATAATTACATACATCATATGGTATGTAAGGGAATTATTTAATTGAGCAATTGATTACAAATGATTAAGTATAATTATAACAATCCTAGATTGAATGTAGGCAACAGTTTAATATGAACAGATTTTCTTTTAAATCTGATCAGAAATACTCGGCTCGTTTTTAGTGATTTTGCACTTGATTCTTTTAGGTCAAAGTCATAAGAAAAAAATGAAGTCAGAGTCCTTTTAGCTTAAAATTCTTAAGATCAATAATCTTAAGAATAATAAGATCCTTTAGGTGTATACTGGAAATGGTAACAAGTCGAGGCTAAATTCCAAAACCTTATATTTACTTAATTAATAAAATATGTGGGTACATATATATCTATTCGTTACATTTTGTTTGCTTGTTTATGTCCTAAGTCAAATAGAGCAAGATCCCAGAGCCGTAAGATACTACTTATTATCTAAAGCATATAACTTTCGTTTATCAGTAGTCTCTTGTGTAGGTATTTTTTAATATGTTTGTGGGGCTTGCCAGGTGATTCCTGCGTATTAAAAAGTACACGAGAGAGTAATGAACCGAAGGTTATATGCTTTAGACAATAAGTTGTGTCTTACGGCTCTGGGATATTGGACTAAAAAGGGTTTGATAATTACGACTCCATTATAATAAAACTCGAGTATTGTTCGTAACGGACTGGCGCTTTTATTACTGTCAATTCTGACCACAGACAACAAAGCTTATACAGTTTTACAGGTGGCGCTAGTTAGTATAAAACTATTATTTTGATACCACAGATACATGTACCATAAATTCTACACATTATAGACTCAAATTTTGTAAAATTGAGTTGTCTCTTAAAAAACTTTTTAACAAAAAATATCTACCGACTTCCATGTCACAAAAAAGTAAAAAATAATTTAAATATATTTTGGTCTAGAACATACTCAGTACTTAGTACATAGTCCTGAAGTCGGTGCTCGATATATTTCGCTGGACGACGGTAACTACGTCCTATATGAGCACCGACTTCAGAACTATGTACTAAGTACTGAGTATGTTCTAGACCAAAATATATTTAAATTATTTTTTACTTTTTTGTGACATGGAAGTCGGTAGATATTTTTTGTTAAAAAGTTTTTATTTTACACTTTTTAGTGACTATATTTTTATGTTTGTATTTAAATAAAGCCTCTAAGTTTGCTTTGTGCATCTACATATTCACAAAAATTAAACATAAAACACTTTTACAATTCATACAAACAGGGCGCCCTCTCTGGAAGTACCCCTCCATCATCAGGGTTGAGGAGTTGAAGGTCAAATTTTTCATCTTATATTGTTGCTTAGTAATCTTATAACATATACGTTAGTACCAGGTGGCTAACTTCTATGGCTCAGGCTTGCAGTACCCTGCATCATCAGGGTTTAGGAGTTGAAGGTCAAAATTTTAATTTTGTGCCTCTGTTTGGTATTATTTTTACATACCCGTAAGCACCAAATTGCCAACTCCTATGGTTTAGAATTGAAGTACCCCTTCATCATCAGGGTCGAGGAGTTGAAGGTCAAAATTTTAATTTTGTGCCTCTGCTTAGTATTATTTTTACATAACCGTAAGCACCAAATTGCCAACTCCTATGGTTTAGGATTGAAGTACCCCTTCATCATCAGGGTTGAGGAGTTGAAGGTCAAATTTTTGATTTTATATTTTTGCTTAGTATTTTCTTTACATAACCGTAAGCACCAAATTGCCAACTTCTATGGTTTAGGATTGAAGTACCCCTCCATCATCAGGGTTGAGGAGTTGAAGGTCAAATTTTTCATCTTATGTTTTTGCTCAGTAATCTTATAACATATACGTAAGCACCAAATGGCCTATGGTTTTGGCTTTAAGTACCCCTGCATCATCAGGGTTGAGGAGTTGAAGGTCAAATTTTTGTCCCATGAATTTGCTTAACAATTTCATTATATATTCGCAAACATCAAACGACCAACTTTTATAGTTCAGGCTAGCAGTACCCCTGCATCATCAGGATTGAAGAGTTGAAGGTCAAATTTTTCATAGTAAATACCTACATAGTAATTTTATTCTATATTTTACTCAATTGGACTTCTCCAGCTAAGGTTCGGCCGACTATCACTAATTTTATTATTTTGCTCCAAAAAGTTGAAGATCCTATGATTAGAACCTTATCAAACTCTTATCAGACTACCCCTGGAGTACATCCTTTCTAATAAAAAAGAATCATCAAAATCGGTTGGCGGGATATTGAGTTATTCATACATTTATCGCGTACATTGAAAATGCAAATTTAAGACTTATGCGTTTTTCTTATGGATGCCCTAGTCAAAAAAATACTAAAAAAAAATGGGACCCTATGACACGCACTACCTTTCAAATAAAAAAAAAATCATCTAAATCGGTTCACCCAGTCCGGAGAAATGAGGTAACAAATATAAAAAAAAAAAAAAAAAAAAAAAAAATACAGACGAATTGATAACCTCCTCCTTTTTGGAAGTCGGTTAAAAAGATTTTCATATCTGAGTTTCTTTCATAAATGGTAAGAATATCGATTACACACACGTAGTGTGTTGTCGCTGGCTCAACATCTTACGGTGTGCATGTTAAAGTTACGGGGTGAAAAATTTCGTAGGATGCGGAACCGAAGACAAGATAGGAACCGGAATCGAAATCGGAAATGGGAGCGAAGCAACGACAACACAAGCTATGTTGTCGCTCGAGCGAAGTCAGAGGCATATAAGTATGAAGTACGGTATAAGTATGAACATCGGATCATGCGGCGATTATTCTGTTTTATAAGTAAATTTTGTGTTTACCCTCGTAGTTTAAAATTGAATGTCTTTATTATATTGTTAACAACACTGGTTTCTATGCAATCAGGAAAGAGCGTTCACCCCTAACACAAGTTCTGCGAACTTAACAGGGGTGTACTTCACCTGTAATAAGTCTATTTAGTTAATAAAGAATATTTTCAATATTTTCATTTTCAGTGTAAAATCGTGAAAAAAAAATTAACATTATTAAGGGCAGGGCTAATAAGAAAAAAATACAGCGTTATAAAAAAACCCGTGGTCGCCGCGTCACATCATTCGTTTTGTTTTGATCGACAGCGATTACACTCATAACTTCGCAACAGTCGGTTTTGGCCTTTCTATGTAGAACCTTAGAGGTTAGTCATATGTAGTTCACCGTCCTCACGAGGTGTTAATTGGTAGACTCAACACATCTTTTTTTTTTATAATACCAGGCGTGTAGGTTTCCTTATGGTGTTTTTCTTAAGCAATATCGTAAGCGATAGGTAAATATTTTTTAGTATAGAAATAATTAAAATAAATTAGAGGTGTGTAGTATTAAAAACTCGGGCAGTCTACTTAAGATGCTAAAACGATACTAGATTGTGACTGCCTTTGCACAATAAATGATTAGCAATTTAAATTATCTTTAAGGATAGGACCTGCCCACCTTAAAATTGATAAAATTGGTTTTGATTTGCCACCGCCACTTCTTTTTCCATCTTAAAGGCTACTCGCCCGCCAACTAACCGCAGAGCGCGCGGGCGCAAACCGCCGCGGCTGCGGCTGCCCGCGGCCCACGCGGTTCTACAGGTTGCCCGCCGGTGCAACGGGAGCCGCAAACAACCGCGCGCATCGCGGGCGAAAAACGCGTCGTGAGTATTGCTTTAATTTTTTACATTTATATCTGCATCCTACAGAAGCTGCGGGCCCGCAACCACGGCGGCCGCGGTTGATAATCGCTCCGTGAGTACTTAGCCTAAGTGTTCTGTCTTGAAAGGTGTAGTAAGTTAATATCAGGGGTCACCCTCTTGTGATTGACCTTAGCCAGGATTTTTGTCTTATCTGGGGTTGATCACAGGTTATTGAGCTTATCGCTGACAGTTCATCTATAATTGTTTTAGCTATTAGATACTTTCTGTTTGATCTGAGCTTTATAAGATCACTAGTTGATCCAGCGAACTTCATTCCGCCTAAAAGTCAAACATCTAAAATTATCAGTGTTACTCCACTATATTATACGTAAACTCTTTCCTCTTGAATAACTTTATCTATTAAAAAAAACTGCATTAAAATCCGTATCGTAGTTTTAAAGATCTAAGCATTGATAGGGGCAGACAGCGAAAAGCGACTTTGTTTTATACTATGTAACAAAGATAATTATGAACATACATAGGTACTTACCACACTACTTATTTTATCGTATACAAATAAGGAAAAATCGTGCGTAATACAAATATTTATGTAAGTTTATTTTAGGGACCTTACACGGGAGAGGCCTTTCTACCAAAATACTGAATCACCAAAAGATAAATCACAATTCAGGCGAAATGGTGACAACATTTTGTATGAATTCGGTACTGCACCTTTAACAGGGCCATACCTACGGTTGTCATCGTTTTGAAGTAAATAGTATTGTTCATCTATATAGGCCTTCGCCGAAATGCTTATATTCTGTCTGTTCTTTACTGTATATTATTTAATCCGATCTTTCGACCGTACCTTAAGCAACATGTCCAATTTCTCCACCTGTCTCATGACCGATCTCTTCGCTCCACTAAAAATCTTTCTCTCTATACTCTTTTCCGTTGTACTTTATAGATTATATGTTTATGGGTGGTAGAACCAGTGTAGTTCGACTGGGAAAGTACCACCGCCACACCTATTCCTAGCGTGAAGAAGTTTTTGCGCTTCGAGAGAACGGTGTGGTTGCCGGGACACTTTTATATGAGGCGACCATCTTAGTCCCCGGGAGTAGCGACGCATCTGTGATTGACTTCAGATAGTACCAGACTCCATGTTCCGTATGAAGTTGCTTACAGATGTCCATGGATGGCAGTGACCACTTACTACCAGGTGGATTTCGTGCCCGTTTGCTACCTCAATCTTATAAAAAAAAAAACAAATTACAAGAACTTCTTCCCTATTTAAACTATCCGTTTTTACAACTCCTACCCTGTACGTATAAGAAATGCTCAGTTCTTATACTCTTTTGAAAAAAAATTCAATCTCATAATCTCAAATTGTATCTCCGTCTTTCCTGCTTTTGGTCTAAGATCCGAGATAACATCGACCGTCACTGATCTGTTTAATGGATAGAAATTATTCGATAGGTAATAGGCTATTCGACAGGTTTTTAAAATCCATTTTATATTATCAAGCAGAGGTTAAGGAACCCAGTAAAAGTTGTTTTTTTAAATTTTGGTACATATTTGCTGAAAAATATCAAATTAAAAATTCAATATTTAAATAGCGTGCAAAAACGCTACTTTGACAATATGGCGGGTTGGTGACGTCACTTGCCTGTATTGTCATCTGTGGCTCATGTCATCCACATACATTTGTTGTAAACAAAGAACAAAAGTTTACAAGCAATTGACGTCATCATAAACCCGCCAAATCAGAAGCATTTTGTGTCACGTGACAAACGTTTAAAAAAATGCATTTTTATTTAAGGATTTTTAAATAAATTTAATTATTATTTTCAACTTATGTTAATAAATAACCATTCTTAAACTCATAATATATACGGATAACAGTAATTGACACTTAATTTTTCGCATTGTCAAATAGCCTATTTAGTTAATTAAAAATGATAAAAAACATGGGTTGCCTAACAAAATTTTGGCCAAGCTATAATTAGTTCAAAATTGAAAAATGTTTTTTTTTATATTTCAATATTGAGTTTAACGAAAAAATTACACTAACGGTAAGTACATAGCCTATGGGATATGCAAACGGAGGGTTGCCTATTCTTTTCCTGGCACCACGTTTAGGTTGCCAGGTGTAAACAGGTATTTAACTCGTAGTTATTTTCACCCATTTGTTTAATCTATTGACCAAACATAAAAATAAGCCCTGTTTTATTCTAAAAGAGCAACAAACACACATACATTCTCACAATTTCGCATTTATTTATAACATTAAGAAGACCTTATCAAAAAATATGTATAATTTATTGGAATGTAGAACTATCGTATTACATATCGATGAATGTCAAGTTTCCCAAGTCTCCCAAGTTTCAAGTCAAAAATCCCACATAACCCGGCGTTGCTCCCACGGCGTCTGGTACCTTTTGAAGAAATACAAAGAATGTTTCACGCCAGAAATAAATGTGGCAGTATTACCACGCCTTGTTTTACCATCTTGCACTTAAAGTGCAGTGATCTAGTAGGAACTTGGACTTTCAACTAGAAGTCCGAGGTTCAAATTACATGCACCTCTGATTTTTCAAAGCATTACTAATAATAATTACAAAATGTTACAAGTGGAGGAAAATTGTGAAGAAATAAACACGCACAAAAACATTTTATAGATTTTGAACCGTACCAATCCGCTCTTGACCAGTATGGTGTACTATGGCTAGTCTGAGAGATTACCGATGCCCAGAAGTGAAACAAAATATTGTGATGTGGCTATTATCTTCCTGTTGGGCACGGATCTCCTCTCACAGTGATAGTTTCATTGTAGGCCGTGCTGACTGCTGAGAACACACACGCTTTCTACACTCATAGCCCCACACTAGCATTTTCTCCTGTGTCATGGGTACCATGGGCACACAAAAAGACGAATACACAAATATCCCAGAACAGGAACTCATCGATCAGATACCTGTCTAGCCCGGAATCGAACCCGGAACCCATTGCTCGTCAGACCGGTATGGTAATCGCTCCGCCACGCGGGTCGTCGTCGGATAGAGATCACTATCTGTTCTTTAAATTTTCTCACCATATAACAATAAATTTCTAATATATTTGCCCTTGACAGATTCCCCTAACCTGCGCCTCTACAGCTGATCCTGAGCCATCTAAATTGCTGACTACTTCAATTGTTAAATAATTTCCAACACGCGTTTCATTTCAGAAAAATCAGTAGTGCTCGTCTGGAATTTGAACCTGGAACTCTCGATAGACAGGAAGACTATCAAATATTAGGCTATCACTGTTCTCGAAATACTTATATGCATCTTTATCGCTACTATGTTACACAATCTACATAATTATGAAATCTTATTTACCATCTAGTGTAAAGTATATAATGGCTTATCAATTACGATGTTACGTCTATATACGTCATCGGATATAATTTTATTAATTAACTGCTCTACGAGTAAGTTATTGTTTTATTGTATTGTAATATTATACAATCGTAAAATAATGATTATTATATTGTATCTGACTTTGCATATGGTATTTTATAACCCGATATCATATTTTGTCCCTCATTTACGGTGTTATTCGCAAGTATATACCTAAGGTTGTTTGGAAGAGATCGCTATTTAAGTGACAAGACCACCTGTTGTACTTTACTTTATGTGTCTTTTGTTTTGTTATTTACAATTATTAGTGTATGTCGGCGCTACACCGCGTATTTATGAAAATAACGGCGCCGAAAATAATTATTTTAGTTAGTTTAAACATCGAAAATTGTTTATTAAATTAGCAATATTTAGTGATTTTAAGAATTTATTTACCCTCCATAAATTTGTTATTGTCACCTCACCAAACATTGTTATAAAAAGGCGAGCGCCTGCCGGTAGAAAGAGATTCTTGTTTAACCGTCGAAGCGATCGGACCTCCTCAATTGTGAATAAATCGAAGAAGTTTACTCCTGTGTTTTACTTCAAATCTACAAGAATGAATAATAATGAAGACGCCTGACCTTTCTGACGTCTCGCATTCACTTCGTTATGTACAATAAAGATATTTTGTATTTTATTGTATTGTATATTTCCTTCGATGATTGATTTCAAATGAGCATGGAATCCACCTGATAGTAAATGGTCCCTTGCACCCTAAGACATCTGTTAACCTTACTTAGATTATAGATTTACCTGAAGTTGGCCTTGGGATCAACGTCACCTAATCTATTTTTGATATGCTGTTACCTCTAGGGAAGACGTTTTTTTTTTTCTGACTGAAGTAGCAAACAAGCATGCAGTCCACCTGATGGTAAGTGGTCACTGCCGCCCATGGATATTTGTAATCAACTACATACAGAACATGGGTTCCATCTGAAGTCAATCACAGATGCGTTGCTACTCCCGAGGACTATGATGGTCGCGTCATGTGATAGTGTGCTGGCAACCACATCCTTCTATCGAAACGCAAGAAATGCTTCACGTTAGAAATAGGTGTTGCGGTGGTACTTCCCCAGTCGAACTACACTGGTTCTACCACCTTGAAGTTGGTGCGCCTCGGATTATTACCCCTTACCATGGTGGATACACTACCTAAGAGAATAAACTACGGAGCCCAGAACACTTGGGCTCAGCCTTAATAGGCACGCCGCTGGGGGTGCTGGAGTAGAATGACCCCAAGTTAATCCAACAGGGACCCCATATATTAACGCGGAGAAGGCAAACGTCAGGATTTTAGTGGGTAGTCTAGTTTCTCAGGAGTCCCACGTACCCATTGGACTCCCCCGTGTTCGATGGGATGCATAAAGGCATTTTCCTGATGTTAAAAAAATATATCCCTAAGTATGGTATACCTGTAAACATAATGGTGGATACCTTCCATTCGGGTAATACACAGAATATATAAAGGCTGCGTCTAAGATTACGGGTACCAGATGATAATTGTATATATTTTATTTATCCGGTACCAGGTCAAATCATCACTTTGATTTATAAAACTCCTAGATTTTCGTTGTACTTTTTACAGTAAATCAAAAGCTTAGTCATAAGTAGGTACTTAACTTAAGATAACATGTTTTGTAGTTGAAGATTTCTTCATTGATAGCAAAAAAAACACCGTAAGTACATACCCTCGGTCAATAAAGTCAAGTGATACTAATAACAGTCATTATTAATATATCGTCAAGATAAATATGTAAAAAATAAAATTGATATCGAATACCATATTAAAGCATTACTTATTTACATAATTATTATAAGTCGATAAGTCGACTAATATTTCAAACCGTGAACAGCGCTTATTTTTATGTTTGGTTAATTGCTTAAACAAATGGGTGACATGCGAAATACCTATTTAAACCTAGCAACCCAAAAATTATGCCAGGAAAGAATAGGAAACCCTCCGGTTGCATATCCTGTAGGTTGTATACTTACCGTTAGTAAAGTATTTTTTTCATTAAACTCAATGGTGTAATTAAAAAAGAAAACGTTTTCCATTTTTTAACGAATTATAGCCCGGCCAAAATTTTATCAGGCAACCCATGTTTTTTATCATTTTTAATAAATTAAAATACCTATCTAATAACTTGCATCTATTAAAACAGATCGGTGAATATCAATGTTATGTCGGATATTAAACAAAGCGGTTTATCACAGAAAAGAGGATGGGAGAGGGATGATTTTTTTATTATCATAATAGTAAATATATCAAATGGAAACTATTGAACAATTTTTATTTTGTTATTTACTACTTCATAAAAAAATCTTGTTGCTTCACTTATATATATAAAATTGCATTTTGGTATATTTAATGGTAGTAAATAAACAAACTAATATTATGCACTTGTTATTTGAGAATAAAGATCTTTAAACCTAAACCACTAAGCACTTGTTATAATTCATATTTATTTTAGTTAATCTTACTTTAGATTAAATACTTTAGTTCATTTTAATCATATGTTAAATTATATTAATGATATTTCACGGTAATTATTTAAATTCCTTACAGCAGTGGAAGCATTTCAATCAATAATAATTCGATGTAGATAATTACTAATTCAATTATAGCGATCATGAATATTAATGCGTTAAAATAATCTTTGATAAAAAACGTGTTCAATTGTATGCATAATAAGTATGCTGTAAAGAAATTTAGCACCTTAAAATTGAGCATGCCAAGGTGGTAGAACCAGTGTAGTTCTACCGGGGAAGTACCATCGCCACACCTATCTCTAGCGTAAAGCATTTCTTGCGTTTCGATAGAAGGGTGTGGTTGCCGGCACATGAGGCCACCATCATAGTCCTCGGGAGTAGCAACGCATCTGTGATTGACTTCAGATGGAATCCATGTGCTGTATGTAGTTGATTACAGATGTCCATGGGCGGTAGTGACCACTTACCATCAGGTGGACTGCATGCGCGTTTGCTACTTCAGTCTGATAAAAAACCTTTTATATCTATTGTTATTAATTGAATAAAACTCTACATTTATGATAATCCGAATTGGATTATTACATGTAAATGTAATATTTTATTCATAAGATTAATAACGGATTTTATTGTATCCAAATATTTTAATCTATATATTTAAGGATTTTTACGTAATACCTACATTAAAATGTTTTACAGTTATCTAAATTTAAAATATTTATACTACGCAATCTACAGAATAAAAAAGTACAATGAGGTTTTCATCATCTTTAATGCTAGCTTAATTAAAAGTCCCGTCTCAATCAATATGTATTTCATATTAACTTATAAAAAGTAAGATACCCGTCTTTGCGATAATTTTGTTATTTTGATCTTTAACCTCTTGCATGCCTAAAACATAACATTAAAAAAAAACATATAATAAATAGCGTTTCACGAGTTTGTACGTATATCGCATATACGTATTTACAAAATAATGGTTGGATGAAAAAGAACATAAATAATAATATAAATTTCTATTATGTTTTTTAAAAATTCTGTAACTTAAATTTTTTTGTCTTTAAAATCCCATCAAAACTATTAATTGTATTTAAAGAATGCATAAAATTTACACCTACTTCATATTATGCAAAAACAATTATTATTCCTGTCTTGAAATCCATTTTCTTCATGTAAAGTTGGTGCAATATAAAATATTATTTTTTTGAGACCAAAATTGCGAGTATAGCTAGTTTAAAAAAACATGTTAAAGGGTTTTTTCCGTTTAAATTGGAATATTTCGTATATTTCAGATCTTAATTTTTCACTCTAATGAAGCCGGGGTGCTGCCGTCGCAAATTGTCCGTAGTAATTTCCAATTCTGAATTAGATCTGGTTATATTGGTAAAGAATTGCATTCCATTTATTTTTGATTTCCAGTTTACCTGTTTAGGTATTTCGAAGACACTGTCCACCTAAATCAAATTATTTTATTATCTACATTCGAGATGTACTTCTCAAGAAAGTCTCATTTCTAAAATCATTTTTTCAGTACTAATGTTATATGTGTCGCTATTATTACTAGGCTAAAATATAAGTATTTATAACTGTTAGCATTGAATGAAAAAAAATAATTATATACCTATACCCTATTTACGACTAAAATTGTCGTAAATTGGTTGACACACACACAATCAAAATAAAATTAACATAAAATTGTTTGAACAAATATTTTTCAAATCTCTGTATATCGGCAACATAGTTCACGGTTAATTGATTTGCTTGTACATAATTGGTCAATTTGATGGAATTCATTCGTTAAAGTATATCGAAAATAATTTACTTCCTGGAATCTCTACGGAAAAATAAATGTCACTATAATTAGGTTCTTCCCAAGCCACGATACGATTATGTTAATCAATGGTAAAAACAAGTATATAAATAAAGCTTAGTTATTTTTATTTTTAGGTTTACCTGAATCGAATTATATAGTAGTTTGATTACCGGAAAAACAAATAATTAATTGCAATTATTAGCCACGCGTGTGCTACGGTGAAAAACATTTTGTGCCAATCTTTCAACGGCTCTACTCGAGTACGTCATAATCCCTTTTCCTTTGCGATTATGTATATTTTGACATCAAAGATGGATAGCGTGGATAGCTAACTTGCGATTTAATTGTTTATCAATACTTCTAGGGAAGTACCGAGGGATTGTGATGTGAATATAAAGGAAAACTCTCCACAAACACATCAGTTCAGTTCACGAATTTACGCGGATACTTTCGTAATACAGTGTGCGTCTGCCTCAAAGTAATTAAAATGATTGGATTTAGTGCGCGTGTTGTTTTTGCAATTATATTTAATGTTTATCTCGTACACGGAGTACCCAGAACCTTTGGTAAGCAATTTTATTTTACCAAGACAATTGTTAAGTTTATAAATTATCTTTAAGATCATATTTTCTGCGTTTTTGAATTAGAGTATTACACGCGGTGTCATAGTTTCTCGATGCATTATGACAGACATACTTATATGTTACATGACGTTAACTAAGTTTAGCGGAGTTCTGGATCAAAGGATAAGACTTACACGGGGTGTTTCATGTTAATCTTCGGTAGTAGCAATGCATATATGGCTGACTGCAAAACTTTGAACCTATCAAGGGTTCTTCTTAATAGTGTATGGGCGCCAGTGACAAATATAATAATTTCACCTATAAATTATACCTGTAGATAACATATTTCTAACTATTATTATAGAAATTGATGTTGCATTTTGTGCGTCTTTAAAAAAATAACAAAGTGTTGTATTATAATAATATTTCGTTTTGTTTTTTAATACTAACTTGAGCGAACCGTAAATTTGTTTCGAATTTTACCAGTTTTCAAATAAACTGCATCTCAGCACGAATGCGCAAATGCACACAATAAAAGGAACAAATTATTTAAAATATTTTTGTTAATGGTATAACGCATCCTATAACCTCTATATCTTTTATAGGATCTGAAAACTTCCCCTTCGTCACCCGAGATGAATGGGGTGCGAAGCCCTCAACGGACATAAGGCCTATCAACACACCGGTGCCCTTCGTGGTTATCCACCACACATACATCCCTGGCGCGTGCAACACTGCTGCGGAGTGCATGGAGTCGATGCGGTCCATGCAAACCTTCCACCAGAGCATGGATTGGGGAGATATTGGATACAAGTAAGTGTTTTATTGAAGTGAAACTTCTTTATCGGGGTTGAAAAACAAAAGTGAAACTTCTTTATCGGGGTTGGAAAAAAATTTAGTGTAACATTTTTTCGTTACGCGCCATCTTTTTCTGTTACGCGCCATCTTTTTCTGTTACGCGCCATCTTTTTTCTGTTACGCGCCATCTTTTTGTTATAATGAAGTAGCAACCAAACTTTCAGTCCACCTGATGGGAAGTGGTCACTGCCGCGCATGCACATCTGTAATCAACTTCACAAAGAACAAGGATTATATTTGAAGGTAATGAATTGCTATTCACGAGAACTAAGATGGTGGCCTCATGTGAAAGTAAGCCGGCTACTGTGGCGTGGGCCTAAACACAAGAAATGCTTCACGATAGAAATGGGTGTAACGGTGGTACGCCCGGGTCAACCCAGCGTTCTGCTTTGCAACATATTTATCCAGAACTAAACAACATTGCTAACCCAAATGTACAGAATGAACTATTATGAGCATTTGTAGACCAAGGCACTTTCTACAAATATTTCTTATTCCGAGGACATTTTCGCTTCGTCGACGACACAAATGTGGTGGTGAGCGAAGCGTGATGGCGCCGGTCAGAGATCTATTTCTGTCCTAATGCAGGCACATGTGCTTCGGATGCAAAATTGCACATAACCACAGAATGTACAACTCAATCTAATAGTTCTAACGAGTGGTCTAAATTTTATTTATCGTATTTTATTAATGAGATGATATTTTTAAAAACCTGAAATTATGATTAAGTTTAAGGTTTTATTTGAAGGATTTTTTCATTCCCCTATTTTAGTATTTTTTTTCATACGGACCTTATTATAGATAATACGAGTATGACGGATTTAAAGTGCAGTGGTGAAGGGTCCAAAAAAATAGGCGTCCAGGCAAAAAGAGATTTAAGGAGATTAGACAAACAGTGACAATATAAGAAATAGCTCCATTAATTTGAAAAAAATGCCTTGATTCAGAAAATACGGTTCAAATTAAACGAAAAGAGAAAATAAATCTACACACTTATTACCAAGAGCTTCAGCTGTGGAACACTGTGATGTGATAGCCATTTTTACATGCACTCAATTTAGATTGTTATAGGCGGGAATAATTGCTGATTATTCATACATATTGACATTAAAATTTGAATCAATATACAAAAGTAGCTGCCGTCTCTATTGAATTGTTCTTACTCTACATGATTACTTCAGGAATGTGTATTTAATGCAATATTTAAATATATATACATTTACTTATATAAACAAGTAATTAAAATAAATCTACCGTAACGTAATTCAACAATCAGTTCTTTAAAATAATGACTATTGTATTTGCTAAACGAATTATACTGTCGATCTGAAAGCGAGCGACTAGCGATGAAACGATATTTTTAATAAATGGAATTATTCAAGATATATATATTTTTTTAATATTAGCCATTTTTCTTTTTAACCGACTTCGCAAAGGAAAGAGGGTATCTATTCGTCACGTATATTTTTTTTTATGCATGTTCGGCCTTTTTTCTTATTGTGTAGAAGTCGCCGTGTACAGTTCGACCGGGTAGGTAACGCCACACCTATATTTGAAGTTGAGTAAAATTGCGTGAAATTGTTGATACGTTTCGATGGAACGCTGTGGATGCTGGCACGCTTTCATTTGAGGCAACCATTTTAGTCCTCTGGAGTTCTGTTAACACGTAACGCGACAACGCATAAGTTATAGACTTCAAACAATACCCCTGTTTTATCTGAAATTGCTAACAGATCTCCATGGGCGCAAGTGGTCACCATCAGGTCGACTGCCTGCACCTAATTTTGCCAGGTGGTAGAACCAGTGTAGTTTTAGCGTGAAGAGGTTCTTGCGTTTCAACAGAAAAGGTGTGGTTGCCGGTATAATTTTATATGAGGCAGTTATCTCGGTCCTCAGAAGGAGTAACTCATCTGTCATTTACTTCAGATAGAACCTATGTTTTATATGAAGTAGCTACTTCAATCAGATACAAAATACGGAAATTTGTGCCAATGATTTCTATGACTTTAGACTTACTTCTATTCTTTTCAAATTATAAAATATTTATCTTTTCTTATGTAATTTATCTTATCACTATAAATACTCTTAACATTCAGCGATGTCATGATACAACGATCATTGTCATTGGTTAATTGATGGAGTTATCTATGAGTGTTACACGTCACACAATAAAATTAGAGTTATCTAATAATCATGATAGAACTACTTTATCGTGGTATTTTAAAGATAAAACGCTACGTGGTTCAGCTCGAGTCCACTAGTGGCACAACTTATTTCTGTTTTATAAGACTAGTATTAAGCATTGCTATAATCTGGTTTAAAGAGTTTGCTAGAATCACTAATAGGAAGGTGGTAGTACCAGTGTAGTTCAATGGGAGCTACCACCGCCACACCTATTTCTAGCGTAAAGCATTTCTTTCGTTTCGATGGAAATGTGTGGTTACCAGCATTCTTTTATATAAAGCGACGATCTCAGACCTCGGGAGTAGCATCGCATCTGTGATTGGCATCATATAGAACCTGTTCTAAATGAAGTTTCTTACAGATGTCCATGGGCGGCAGTGACCACTTATCATCAGGTGGACTGCATGCTCGTTTGCCACTTCAATCAGATAAAATGGTGAACTACATGCTCGTTTGTTACTTCAACCAGATAAAAAAAATACGAGATGTTCCAAGCGAGCCTAAAGATCCCGATATCAGTTTATAGTTTGATTTCTGTAATAGTTACGGAATAATCGCCTGTGCACACTTAACGATTACACTCTGTACATAAATTACCGTGACCAAAGCGAGCAAAACCGTGGGAATAACCTAGCAATATACGCAACACTCGTTAACTGGTTTAAAAAGGCGCGTGACTAGGGGAAGTACCAGAGAGACTTTGAATGGAATTGTACCAGATTTCTTAAATGGCAATTAGTTTTGTTGACTATAAAAACTAATATAAAAAGAGTACCTTGACCTCTAACTCAAATCACTGCTTCTAATGTCACCGAACCTGTGTCTGTCTTACATAATATAATGTCGAATGATTTGTTATCTATTTATATACATACATAATAATACGTAGACGGTAGCCGCTTTGCAAGATTTTAGAGATTTCCTTCCATGGATCGCGATTTTTATAAGATACATACGATTTTTTGAAGGTGGTAGAACCACCAACAAGGTGGTAGAAGAGTAGATGCGTTGCCATTCCCGAAGTCTGTGATGGTCGCCTCATATAAAGTGTGCCGGCAAGCACTCCCTTCTATCGAAACGCAAGAAATGCTTCACGCTAGAAATAGGTGTGGCGGTGATACTTCGCTGGTCGAACTACACTGGTTCTACCACCGTCATTGAAGCGCAGGTGAGAATCAGAGAGAAAAATATTATCCTGTCTCTACATCCGATTCTGTGATGAGTGTCAGGCATTTCAATATTAATTCTACGCCCCTAAGAATCGCTAATGTAAAAATTCTACGAAGCGAGTTTTACATTACGAACAAAATAGGTTCAAGTAGATTAGTAGATTAGGATGGATAAATAGGAAGTTAAGTCAATGAAGGTAATAAAAAGACCTTAGCATTTTTAACACCTAAAACAGAAAGTTCAAACGACACCTACCTTAGTGCATTTACATACTCGTAAACATACAAATTTATTAACTTAATGTCACCTTTAAAACCTTATAAATTATCTGAGTTGTTGCTAATGATGTGCCGGATCGTTAAAATAATAGATCCGCGGATACGGATACGAATACGGATTATTTTAGTCAAGATCCTGATCACAATTTTCTTAAAATTAATTTACTTGGCGCACGTGTTCTTACAAATGTTTTATTGACAAGTTTCAAACTATACCCTTAGAGTTTATTAAGCTCCATCAAAACAGTCACTATTTACGATTTTTTCCATAATTCCAAAGAACATTGTCATCATACACCATGACGTATAATTCTAATAAATAATTTTGAATTAAATAACAATTACAAAAATTTATATAATAATGAATTTATATGTGATGGAGATTTAATAATAGGTATAAGTTTATTATTATTATACTCGTATGGATCTTGTCAGATTATTTTTAAACACGCTTTCTAAGCTCGTAGCCCCACACTAGGATTTTTCTCCTGTGTCGTGGGTACCATGGATAAACACAAGACAAATACACAAACACCTAGACCCAGACTCAGAACACGAATCTAAACTCATCATTCAGATACCTGTCTGGCCGGGAATCGAACCCGGAAACCATTGCGCGTCAGACCGGTATGGTAACCTCTCCGCCTCGCGGGTCGTCAAATAAAATACAAAATAACAGATCCGTTTGAGATCCGTCTAAAAAGTAACGGATACAGATTTTTCTTGAGCCTCTGATATCCGCGGATACAGATACAATTTCCGGCACATCACTAGTTGTTACCATGTACGATGACTAGCGGAAGATTGCGTTTAGGGAAATAAACATCTATTTCAAGCAAAAATACGGAAAGAACTGTCAATGTTCGCTTTATCCTTGTATGAGAATATTTCGTCATTGAAGACGACAAATTATGGTCAGAAGGTATATTCCGCTTCTTGATATTTTTTATCAATAGTGATTATCTGTACTGGCTTGTGTTATTTTTGGTTCACAAGTAAGTAAAGTAGATTTTTGAAGTGAAACTTCTTTATCGGGGTTGGAAAAAAAATAGTGTAACATTTTTTCGTTACGCGCCATCTTTACGTTACGTTACGTTACGCGCCATCTTTTTCTCATCCCTACCACGCGTGATATTAGATAGATTATTATAGATTAGATTATAGATTAAAGTTGCATATAGTAAATTATTTTTTGAAAAATAACGTCATAAAGAAGTATCACTTCTTACGAGTGTACGCTAGTACACGCACACATTTTTTTTTATCTGACTAAAGTAGCAAAGAAGCATACAGACCAACAGCATACAGTGAAACTTTTGCGTTTGTATGTCCCGTGATTTGTAAGACCCTAACGCAAATTACATAGAATTGCCTGAACAATTGGAGTCGTAATACCGTTTTAAATTGCAGTCGTATGATGCTCGGTGACGTAGCTCGGGTTGATGCATCCTGTGACATGACTTGTATGCGCCAATTTATAATTCCTATATTGTCAGTCATAAGAGCAGTGATAGCCTAATGGTTGAAACTTTGCCCTCTCGATTGGGAGGTCCGAGGTTCAAACCCCGGCACGCACCACTGATTTATGTGCGTATTAGAAATTAATTATCTCTGCTTTTCGGTAAAGGAAAACATCGTGAGGAAACCTATACACCCGAGAGTTCTTAAAAAAAAACAAGTTCTCGGAGGTGTGTGAAGTCCACCAATTCACACTTGGCCAGCGCGGTGGACTATGGCCTAAACTCTCTCATTCTGAGAGGAGACCCTTGCCCAGCAGTGGGACAATAATGGGTTGACGAGATATTGTCAGTCAGCGAAAAATGAGACAATTTAAAAAATGTTCACACACCTTAATAATCGTGTTAATATATCGATATAATAAAAAAAAACATTTATGACATAAATACTTAACTAACATTTGGAAGGCCATAGAAAAAATTATACATTAAATAGTATAGTATAATAGTAATTGTAGTATATATACAGTAATTGTAGTATATATACGAACATTTTTTATTACCGGATTTGTAATGACTAAGTCGATATCGAGTTGATATCGAGTTGATATCGAGTATGCTTGAGTATTTGTTGAGTAGTAGTAGTAAGTAGATATCCGCCTTCTAGCCCTAGTGTACTTTTGCTGTATTTTGGTTAGAAGGGCGTAGGCGACAGCCTTACTTTTATGACTTATTCTATATCAGTCCTCAAGTGGTTACTTGTTAAGTGTAGTGGACACTTGAGATGGTTTAATATTTGTTTAGAGTTCTTTGTTTTGGCTTAGTTTTATAAAATCGAAGAATTGTAATCGAATTAAATTCATTAGATAGTAGAACCAGTTTAGTTTGACCGGGGAGGCACTATCACCACTCCTATGTCTAAGGTGAAGCAATTTTTACGTCACGGCGTAAGGGTGTATTATGTGATTGAGGTGACCATCTTATTTACTTGAGTAGCAACGCATCCACCAATCCGCACTGTCCACCAATCCGCATTTGGCCAGCGCGGTTGACTATGGCCTAACCTCTCTCATTCTGAGAGGAGACCCGTGCCCAGCAGTGGGCCAATAATGGGTTGATGAGAATGAGAACGCATCTGCGATTGACTTCAGATAGAACCTCTGTTCTTTATGAAGTTGCTTACATATGTTTATTGGCAACAGTAACCACTTATCTCCAGATGAACTGTATGTTCGTTTGCTACTTTACCCAAAAAAAAATTAGAAATTATATAGCATTTTTTATAAGATTGAAGTAGCAAACGGGAATGCAGTCCTGGTAGTAAGTGGTCACTGCCGCCCATGGACATCTGTAAGCACCTTCATACAGAACGAGGGGTTCTATCTGAAGTCAATCACAGATGCATCGCTACTCCCGAAGACTAAGGTCGCCTCATATAAAAGTGTCCCGGCAACCACACCCTTCTCTCGAAACGCAAAAACTGCTTCACGCTAGAAATAGGTGTGGCGGTGGTACTTCCCCACGCGAACTACACCGGTTCTACCACCTATAGAACCCTAACTATAGTATGATATAACTATATTAGACTTACAAACCAAAATCGATAACGCACTAATTTGATTAATTAAATATTTGGCTAATGCGCTAATTTATGACAATTTATTATTATTATTATTGTTATTATTAATATTTTATATTATTTATTGTATGTGACGAAATATCTCAATAATTGACACATTGTTTTATATTGATTTACAGTTGAAATGTTTAATACTAGTGTTACTATAATAATTTTATTACTGTATGACATTGCTACGCCCTTACAGGGTCTCATGCAACACATGATGCAATAAAGAATGATTATGATTAAAAATACCTATTTTTATCCATTGTAACAGTTTCTGCCTGGGTAGCGACGGGTCTGTGTATGAAGGTAGAGGATGGAGGAACATCGGTATCCATGCAACAAGAGCTAACAGTGTCAGCATCGGCATCTGCCTTATTGGTGACTGGAGAGGTAAACATCAATTGAGAAATATCTTCGTACTTTGCTAGGAAGTTTTAAATTTAAAATGCTTGAATTCTAGACAGTGAAATATTGTTTTCGGTATATTTTAAATACATAGAGCTAGATACACCAGATTGGTAGTTATTGAACCGGCCGGTTGCCGGCACACTTTCACATGAGGTGACCATCATAGCCCTCGGGAGTAGCAACGCATCTGTGATTGACTTCAGATGGAACCCATGTTCTGTTTGAACTTGATTACAGATGTCCATGGGCAGTGATCACTTACCATCAGGTGGACTGCATGCTCGTTTGCTACTTTAGTCAGATAAAAAAAAGGTACCACATATATTTATTTCTAAAGCGAAGTAATGCAGATAGAACCTCTGTTTTCTGTGAAAATGCTTACAGATGTCCATGGACTGTTGACCACATACTATATGATGGAGGGTCAACATTAATTCTATACAAAAACAATCATACCAGGCGCGAATGCGTTTGCTGCTTCAGTTAATCTGAAAATCTAAGAAACGAGCATAGTATTATTTTGAGACGACTTGCGTGGTGGTGCGGTTACCATACCGGTCTGACACGCAGTGGGATCTGGGTTCGATTCCCGGCTGAACAGGTATCTAAATGATGATTTAGATTCTTGTTCTTGGTCTGGGTGTTTGTGTATTCGCCTTTGTGTGTGTCCATGGCAACGACAACGCAAGAGAAAATCCTACTGCGAGGTTAAAAAAATATTTGGATTATCCTCTCTATCCGATCTCTTAGGATTTTTGATAGGAAAATTTCTCATTTTTTGTGACACGATAACCGCAACTCTATCGCCCTTGTAAGGCTTTAAATTGCTATGCGTATGAACTGTTCCTTAAACAGTTTTCTTGTTTCCAGCTGAGAGTCCATCACCAGCCATGCTGGCGTCAACAAAGGAGCTGATCGCGACAGGAGTCAAGTTGGGCGTCATCAGTCCAACATACCAGCTTATTGGCCACAAACAAGTCACACCCACCGAATGTCCTGGTACCGCGTTATTCAACGAAATATCTACATGGGATCACTTTGTTGCGAATCCGGATATATAGATAATTGTGCTTATGATCGTCTGCTACAAGTCAAATAGATTTTTATACAGTGTATATGTTTTATCATCGGAGATGTGTGAGGTTAAAACTAAGCTACTCAACTAAAATGTGCTTTAAAAATTATATACCTACTTTTTGTACATTAGCTCCTCTCCATATAAAAATAAAGCTGAATTACCAGACGTAAGCCGATCTATACAAAACAGTCAACTTATTGTTGGGTTTCACACAGTAGATAACTTACCACGCACATCTCGGATGGTAAGGTAAGGACTAAAACACATACATAAGATACAATATCGGAATTATGTCGGAGAAACTACGTGTAATATAAAAATCATGATATGTTGTCCCATTTTACTACGATATTTGGTAGGAAGACAAAACAGATGATGAAACCCAGAGAAAAAAAATATTTTCTGTTCCTATCCCTTCAATCAGTAGAACACGGTAATAATAATAATTGTAATTTCAATTTTGAACACAGCATATTATCAGGAGAACACGGTAATAATTTTTGTTTCAATTTTGAAAACAACGTATTGAAAATGTTTTACGTTTTGGGCATAATTACGTAGTTTTTTTTTACGATGACTGTAGATTTTAATGACACGACTTTAAATTGCTACGACCTTAGCACGAGTTTTTAACGTTTCCTAAATACAGTCATTGTTTATGTTTTAGCCCATTTTTGCAATGTACATAGCAAGTTTAAGTTTTAATAATATACTAGTGTATTTTAGTCCTTAGATATTAAAATCAACTCAACAAACAACAATTAAGCTAAAATTGTCGAAATGTTTAAACGTATCATACTTTGTATAATTTCGGAGATGGAAAAATGATCTAATCTTAAAACATAAAATATGTATAGCTATAAATATTGATTCATGTACAAGTAATCATTTTTACGCCTTGTCCTGAAATTACTTTTATTTCTTGTAATATGGTTAGATGTTAACAAGATTATCATATTGCGTAGGATAAAAATATAATAAGTATGATGTTAAATCCATATTGCACCTTGTGCAGTATGTGCCATGCTTCCTTATGAATATTCCTAAAGCAATAACATTATTGAGGTATTGTCACATATCAGTATTGCATTTTATATATTAATATATGTAAGTGTCCAAATATATAGGTACATACATTTTGTAGCTGTCTGCATATTATCGTGTTGTTATAGATGTAAAATATGAACCGTAATTCATACTCATCATTAATTTATATCATGAAAAAAATTACTTCATTAACTATTAAAAATTACTTATTTCATTGTTGATGTATATAACATTTCTAAATGACATTGTGAATATCAAAATATACCAATATAAAAATATTATTATATTTTTTGTCTTTTATTATCTAACTGACCCGGCGAACTTCGTTCCGCCTAAAAGTCAAACATCTAAAATTCTCCTCTACATTATGCATGTATTATACACAAAAACCTTCCTCTTGAATCACTCTATCTATTATAAATTTGACGACCCACGTGGCGCAGCGGTTACCGTACCGGTCTGACGCGCAATGGGTCCTGGGTTCGATTCCCGGCCAGTCAGGTATCTGAATGATGAGTTTAGATTCTTGTTCTGAGTCTGGGTGTTTGTGTATTCGTCTTTGTGTGTGTCCATGGCACCCACGACACAGGAGAAAATTCTACTGTGGGGCTATGAGTGTAGAAAGCGTTTTAAGTTTTTTTTTAAGTTTTATAAAACTGCATTAAAATCCGCAGTGTAGTTTTAAAGATCTAAGCATACATAAGGACTGCCAGCGCTAAGCGACTTTGTTTTGTACTATGTAGCGACAAAGAGACACTGAACGGTTTAAAACATAAACTATGAACAATTAAGTTTCTGTGGAAAAATCCTAAATATTCCTATTTTTATTTTGCCTGATTTTAAGTACTGATTACAATAAGAGTCTGTGACAAATACGTTGCTCTTGAATACTCTTCAATTAGATAATTTTACTTATCAATGCGTCAATTATCACTCGACCGTATGTGACGTGGTATATGACTAATTAAGTGTAATAATATTAATGGTATTAATATAAGTATATCGTGATTAGCATACACTACATATATAAAGTACTAGCTGACCCGGCGACATTGGTTCGGCCTAAAAGTCAAAAATGATCAGTGTTCCTCCACTATATTATGCATATAGTATACATAAAAACCTTCCTCTTGAATCACTCTATCTATTAAAAAAAATGCATTAAAATCCGTAGCGTAGTTTTACAGATCTAAGCATATATAGGGACAGACAGCGCGATGCTGTTTTATACTATGTAGTGATAAGTAGTACCTAAATAAATTTATAAAAGTTTTTGGTGGTAGAACGTTTATGGTTCGTCTGGGGAGGCACCTACGCCACACTTATTTCTACCGTGGAGCGGATCTTCCGTTTCGGTGAAAGAGTGTGGGTTCCGGCCTACTTTATACGCAACGAGTTGACCCGGCGAACTTCGTTCCGCCTAAAAGTCAAAAATATGAAATAATCAGTGTTCCCTCACCATATTATGAATTTATTATACATAACGAAGTGAGAGAGTGATATGTGACGTCAGGAAGGCCGGGAGTCTTCATTAGTGTCCATTCTTGAAGATTTCAAGTAAAACACAGGAGTAAACTTCTTCGATTTATTCACAATTAAGGAGGTCCGATCGCTTCGACGGTTAAACAAGAAATGTTTTTCTACCGGCGTTCGCTCGCCCTTTTATAACAATGTTTGGTGGTGTGACAATAACAAATTTATGGAGGGTAAACTAAATTACAATTCTAAAAATCATTAAATGTTGCTAATTCAATAAACAAACAATTTTCGATCTTTAAACTAACTAAAATAATTATTTTCGGCGACGTGTTTTTCATAAATACGCTGTGTCGCGCCGACATACAAAAAAACCGTCCTCTTGAATCACTCTATTTACAAAAAAAACTGCACACACAACCTTTCGCCCTTATAATATTAGTATGAAGTATGATATCTTTTTTTTTTCTTCTCGAAGGGGAAACCTCCAAAAGGTACCCGACGCTTTGGGACCAACGCAGGGTTATGTGGGATTTTTACCGCACTAAAACCCCCCGGTGGCCGTCCTCGGCGCTATAAAGAGGTCTCCGGAACCTCCAAAGGACCGCAGCCGGAATCCTTTCAGCGCGTTGCCCCATCGGGCTTCTCCCAGATGGGCGGTTGGGCCCACCGCCCCGTCTTGTCCTTACGGCGGTGTGCGACCACACATACCGCCGTGTTTTCCGGGGTCGCCTGAATGAATGGTTCGAGCTCCTATTCTAGCTGCCCGCAACCCCGGAAGCCCCAATTAGTTGACTAGTGCCGTAGCCCTATTCTGATCCCGGAACTACAAGGCGCGAAGTATGATATCTAGTGGAGTATTTAGTGTTTAAACTTTAAGGAAAATGCATGAAAGTCAAGTGAGGTTATTAACGTTAATTTACACATGTGGTCATTAATAAATATATTCGTACCTACCTACTACAAGTACTATTTAAAAAAATATACCTATTTATCAAAATAATTCTTTAAATTACTTGTATTATTTGCAGTTTTCATTCTTATATTGTTTATTGTCTAAAAATGTAGTGTACCTATTGATTAGGTACTATCGCTCATTGTTTTATTGGTTAGGTATATCAAAAACTAGTCATAAAAATGGCATTGGACAGCGAATAGTTCTATATCGGTATTGATGTCAAGTTTACCTATTTCCGATAACTGATGTGATAAATCAGTATAGGCATACAGAAAAAATCAAGGGACTTCCCTCATTGTGAACTTAATAGGGGTGATTAATTTTATGAAGAATTAGCAAGGATGTACCTATCATAATTATTATTTATGTGTTTGTACGAAATATGGTCAATATTATCCTTCTAATGGCTCTGATTCATACGCCTATTATTAAAAGTTACCTGACCGGAAGCAAATAGTAACCACATAAGGAAATATGTTTGCCTCGTAAATCATAGCAAGAAATTTTCGTAGTAAAACTACTCGTATATGATACACGGGGTATTCCGTAGCAAAATATTTTGTAATTCGAGTATTAATACTATTGTACCGTTCAAAAAACTTTATCGGTTTTGTACTAGTGTTTTTAGGAACCGCCAGAGAATCTCCTCCAGTCGCTATGACAAATTTCGCAAATTTCTGTTAATAAATAACCAACGTAGAGTTGAAAAGATCTATTTTAATAACACTACTTTTAGTTTAGTTACAAAACTAAATATGTATTTTATATGGATTTGATACTAGAAACAATAAACATATCTAGAAACAGCAAAGAGTCAAGTCTCAAAATATTTTTACAAATTAAGGATCTAAGAAAATAGGGATATGAAATGTTTATAACCGTGACTTATAGGTACTATGCGTTAGAAACTTCGTGCAACTACATAAAAAAGTGGTTAGCAAATACTGACCTAATACGCTGGTGCGAACCTCGATCAGCGAGAGCGTTTAATCATCAATTTAATTCTCTGTAATGAGTTTGACTTGTTGTGAATGAGTTATCATAATTGAAATCGACCTGCAGTTTGTCGACCAAATAAAAAATTCGCCTAATCTAGACCGTCCGGCCCAATACACCAAAAATTGAAAAAAAAATTCGCATTCGCGAATGTCAGTAAGGATTATTCGCATTTGCATTCGTATTCGCGAACGTTCAAATAACAACTTTCATTATATATAGCGTTATCATGAATTGTAATGAATTTTCTTACACCGGATCGGAATACGACCTCAACTGAGACGATCCGGCAAGAAACTCAGCGGGTTTGTCATTTTTGTCATTTATATTTTTTTTAAAATATAATTACAATCATGTTTTTTTACATGGTAATGAAAGTTAGATCCAGTATAATAAACTTCAATGGAACATAGAATCTAGGGAAACGGGCTATAAGAGGCGCAAAGTTAGTTCAAAAAATTATTTGAAAAAAGTCAATGACTGTCAAATGTACAGAATGATTTACAGTCGACTTGCTGTAGTAGCTGTCGAGCTTAGAAAATTACCATTCATAAAATTAAACTTTTTAATTAAAGAGTTTCATAAAACATAAGGGAATGGTTTATGAAACTCTTATTAAATAATAGTAAATTAATAAAATCTTGTTAATTGTTTCTATTAAAGCCTTATTTTTTAAGTCGTTTATACAATATGTTTATTTATTGTTGCCATATCCTGTCAACTGACTCGTCTTATAAGACAGGGAAGTAGTATTTTTTATAGCCGCTGGCTTACAGAAATACTTATACATTCTTAAACTGCATAAAATATTCATAAAAAGCCATAAAGTGGCTTACAAATACTTACAGTCATTAAATATTATCTTAATCTACGAATTCGGTTGCTTGAAACAAAATTTCATTTTATAATATACTCTGTATTACTCTCCATTTTACGTACATAATAACATTATGTACGTTCAATGGAACCGTAAAATTAAATAACCCGTAAATAATGAAGGAATTTTTATCCAATTAACTTAGTTGTAAGGTAACAATGAAGCATGAAACAAGTATTTTAGGAAATACAAATAAATATTCTACTTTGGAAAGCATGTTAAAATGGTCGTCTTATAAATTTCACTATTTTGTTAGAAAATCTATGGACATCATTACAGTGGATTAATGAGAAGAGTCATTGTCCACCACGCTAACCCTTTTTTAACGCAAAGAAATCCTCATGGATCCTCTTCCGCCCGGGTGAGCGTACTGATTATCTCTTACCAACTAAAACTCCACGGTGTTCCTCTGGACGATCCGTGTCAGGTCACGAGAAGACGTTAGCGTTACGTTCACAGCCCGGCCGGTGCTGATATAATATGAACGCCAGTGTCCCGAGAGTGATAGCCCCCTCTCAATGGTGTCCCTCATGAGATGTGTATGCAGAACGCGCACACGACATCTCGAGTCCTAACGACCAGAGTCAGCGCCCTCTGCGCTCATGGGGCTGGGAAAGAGTGTCTTTCTGCGAAAGCCGCTCTTCGGCGTTCCATGCGTCTGCGACGAAGCGGCTGAGGAGACGCATTATATTCCCTGGCCTTCTTCACTGCTTTCTTCGTGAGCATCACTGTTTAGCAGAAGGATCACACTGCTTGCCAAGACTAATCATCTCCGACCATGGCGCGAACTACGATCGGAAGCGATCTGCCCATAAGACCCAGCTGAGCGCGCTGCGCTCCACACTTCCGGGCCACGCCCCCACCGAATGCCGTCTCGTCGAGGCAAGACGTCGATAAATGATGGCAGCTGGCAGTCGGATCCATGTCCTGAGTACCTGAGTCAGATTTAAAGCAGCGTGCCAAATTGTACAGCGTGCCAAGTTGTATTGTGGCTTTTTGTATCTAATTAAAGTAACGTACGAGCATGCAGCCTACCTGATGGCAAGTGGTCACTGTCACCCATGGACATCTGTAAGCAACTTCAAATAGGACATGGGTTCTATCTAAGGTCAATCACAGACGAGGACCCGAGGACTATGATGGTCGCCTCATTTAAAACTGTGCCGGCAACTACGCCCTTCCAACGAAACACAAGAAAATCTTCACGCTAGAAATAGGTGTGGCGGTGGTACTTCTCCAGTCGAACTATACTGGTTCTACCACCTTGAAAACATGTCTACTCAACCACTCACTATCCTTGTATAGGTTATTGATAACGTTATAAACTCAGGTAAGTTTCTTACAATGTTTTCCTTTAAGTCAAAGTAAGAAGTAATTCGTTTATAATACGTTGCGCATATTTTGCAAGTCTTATAACACTAAACACTTTAACGGTCCTGGTTTTGAAGCCGAATATACAGCAACGAAGGAAGAAGAAGAAATTATTATCTATTATATTTATTATAAACTGGCCGTCTCCTGGCCACCTGCTTGAGCGTTAATTTTATTTTTGAGATGCAATTATGTTGTGTAATTCTTAGTATATACTAAGTTTTATCAGGTTCATTGTTTAGAATTAGTTAATAAGTTTATACAAAAAAGTACTTTAAATAATAATAATAAATAAATTAATTTAATATTAATCCATTTCTTCCCGCTCCCGCTTCCCGACGTGCAAAAGCGACGTGCAGCAACAGGCGTCTCCAGCGTCGAATAAAATTATAACAATGTCTCGTATTTATTATTTTAAAATACCTATCTCCTAAATAACATAACCAAATAACATAGTTTACATACACAATACTTAGAATATTTACTTCGAATATTTAAATTATTTTTTACGTTTACTACTTGCCTTTTTATCAGACACATATTTTCTGTGTACATTGCGCATTATAGACAATAGACAGACGGGCGCAAAAATCATTTTTTTTAAATTATTTTTATGTAGACCCCTTTTTTGTTTTTATTTAATGTATAGATTTAAACACTTCTACAGTTTTATTATATGTATGTATCATACTTCTTACTAATAGGTACTTATATTATAAAGGCGAAAGTTTGTGAGTGTGTATGTTTGTTACTTGTTCACGTGTAAACGGCTGGAGAGATTTTCATAAAATTTGGTAGGGACTTAGCTGATACTCTGGATTAACAAGGCTTTATAATGTGGGAAAATATCTTATTCTCACGGGGCAATCGATTTGTTTAACGCGGGCGAAGCTGCGGGATTCAACTAGTATTAAATAAGGGAAATAAAAAGCAAAAATCCGCATGTATAAAGAGATAAATGATGTCTTCTTAGAATCCTCGCTGTCAGCCTTTTGATTTTATGTCCATATTGTGGTGTTAAAAAAAATCTGTCCGAAGTGGTCATTTTTCTCCCAGCTGCTATGTTTATTTTTTAACGTCATCTATAAAAACACTTCGACTACTAAGGCGAATCTAATGATAATACCTTTGATAAAAACATCCGTCTAGCGTTTGAGAGATATGACGTAATAAATAAACATTTTAGTCCAGCTCACCTTCATATAAGGCGACAATCTTAATCCTTGAGAGAAGCAGCGCATCTTTGATTGATCAGGGTAGCCAGATGTCCCGCTTTTGGCGGGACCGTCGCGATTTTTTAATCAAAATCAAATGTCCCGCCCGGGACAGGCTCGGCCCTGCTTTTGGGAAGGACTAGACTTTTGCAAAAAAAGGTCGCCAATTGGAAATATAAGTGGAATTGCAGTTCGTCGACTAAAACAAAAAAGGTCGCGTAATCTAGTTCGTCGACCAAAAATAAAACGTCGCCAGTCCTCCGGGCCATTCTACACCAAGGAAATTTTTCCTTTGTGTCTATGAGGCCTTTGTTTGTACCGCTAGGGCTCCTGTCCCGATTTTTTACTCAAAACGTTACTAAATTCCGACTTACTAAATGCACACAAAATTCTTGTTCTGTATTAGGTTGCGGGCAGTAGCGACTTGTTAAGGGAAACATAAACATATTTATCCCATGAGGAGTGATGGCCTTTTTTTCAGGCACACACCACTGATTTTTCTCAAATTATGTGCGTATTACAAATTAATTATCACTGCTTTCCGATGAAGGAAAACATCGTGAGGAAACCTACGCGCCCAATAGTTCTTTAAAAAAAAGAAAGTTTTCGGAGGTGTGTGAAGTCCACCAATTCGCACTTGGCCAGCGCAGTGGACTCTAAAACTCTCTCATTCTGAGAGAAGACCCGTGCCCAGCAGTGGGACAATAATGGGTTGACTAGAAGAAGGGTGTGGTTGCTGGCTCACTTTTATATGAGTCGACTATCTTAGACCTCAAGAGTAGCAACGCATCTGTGATTGACATCAAATAGAACCCAAGTTCTATTTGAAGTTGCTTACAGATGCCCATGAACAAAAGTGACCAATGGATCAAGTGGACTGCATATTCATTTACTACTTCAGTCAGATAAAAATTATGACCTATCACAGGACACAGGATACTTACTCGTTGATGTTGTAAACGTGACGGAAGGGGGCGTGCCGTGGGAATAACCTAATATAAAATAAAGATATTCAAGGTAGAACCAGTGTAGTTCGACCGGTGAAGTACCACCGTCACACCTATTTCTAGCGTGAAGCATTTCTTGCGTTTCGATGGAAGGGTGTGGTTGCCGGCACACTTTCACATGAGGCGACCATCATAGTTCTTGGGAGTAGCAACGCATCTGTGATTGACTTCAGATGGAACCCATTTTCTGTATGAAGTTGATTACAGATGTCCATAGGCGGCAATGGCCACTTACCATCAGGTGGACTGTATGCTCGTTTGCTACTTCAGTCAGATAAAAAAGAAATATAAATAAAGACGCAACAATCTTGTAAAGGTACTCGTAGTTCTAAATGCAAATATTTCAGTTGTACAGTATCTCATTACCAACTAAATGTTTGTCCTATACTCAAATGTATTATGCAACGCATGCATTCGAATCTGGTTTAACGAAGTGCACTCGAAACGAAAAGTGTTACCGGTATATAGTCAACAACAAAGGTTTACTGTATTTTTCTCGATTTTTCTGGAATCTCAAGAGCAAATTCTTAATTTGGTAACAATGGTACCAAGCTTCTAGTATACTCTATTGAATTAAAGAAGAATCATTGAAATCGGTCCATAGTGGACGGAGAAATCAATGTACCTACATACAAAAACATAACAATGTACAATAAAAAATATAACAACCGAATTGATAACCGTCTCCATTTGGAAGTATGTTACAAATAATAATGTTCTTTAACAAAAATAATTAAAAGAACGAACGAATTGACCTTTTTTCGTCTATTTTTGTATCAACAAAACAAATATGTACGAAAAGCAATTTAGTATAATTTTGTAATGTTTTTTCTTCTAAAATCATTTTTAACCTTTGAGGAAATTAGTTTTTATCGTTGTAAATTTAAAAAGTGTGTTAAACTAAAGTAAATACTCCATTACATAGAGTACCCATAATAACGTGTTATAATTATGCAAGTCGGTGAAATGATTATTATTATGATTAATGACAAATTGTTTGAACGCATTGTAGCGGGCCGCCTCATTGAGCATCTTAGAGAGGTGGGCCCGAACCTGTCTGGCAACCAATTTTGTTTCCGTGAGGGTCGATCGACAATCGATGCTATCTTGCACGTGAAGGCCCTCTCGGATGAGGCGGTGGCCCAGGGCGGGGTGATGTTGGCCGTTTCGCTCGATATAGCCAACGCCTTCAACTCCCTGCCGTGGGCCAGCATAAGAGAGGCACTTAAATTTCACAGGGTGCCTCTGTACATCAGCCGGATCGTCGGAGCCTACCTCTCCGACAGGTATATTACGTACCCAGGGCAAGGAGGACACACACTCAGTCGGGAAATGATGTGCGGTGTTCCACAGGGATCGGTTCTCGGCCCGCTCCTGTGGAACATCGGATACGACTGGGTGCTGCGGGGTGATCTTCCCCCGGGAGCCTCCGTGACGTGTTACGCAGACGACACGTTGATCACGGCCCGGGGGAATAAATACGAGGAGGCTGCCCGTCGTGCCACGGATGCTGTGGCACTGGTGGTTGGCAGAATCGAGATGTTGGGGCTCCAGTTGGCGTGCAACAAAACCGAGGCCCTGTGTTTCCACGGGCCAAGGAGGGCGCCGCCACGGGGGTCCCACATACTCGTGGGTGGAACCCGCGTCGAGGTTGAGTCGTCTATGAAGTACCTGGGACTCACCCTCGACAGCCGCTGGAACTTCCGCGAGCACTTCACTCGCTTGGCTCCCCGGTTAATGGGCGCGGCTGCTGCGTTAAAGCGGCTGTTGCCCAATCTCGGGGGGCCCAGTGCGAGCAGCCGCCGCCTATACATGGGCGTGGTGCGGTCCATGGCTCTATACGGGTCACCCGTTTGGGCGGAGGCCCTGACAAGGCAGAAAATCACCCTCCTCAAAAAACCGCAGAGGGTGATGGCCGTCGGGGACATCCGTGGTTACCGCACCATCTCCTTTGAGGCGGCGTGCTTACTGGCTGGGTGCCCTCCATGGGATCTGGAGGCGGAGGTCTATGCTGCGATGTACCAATGGCGCAGAGCCCTCCGGCTCCGGGAAGAACACCCTACGCCCAAGGAGGAGGAAGCGCGGAAGTTCCACGCTCTACAGTCCATGACTGCTAAGTGGAAGGAGAGGCTGGCCGAACCTACGGCTGGCCTCAGGACTGTGGAGGCTGTCCGTCCAGTCTTCAAGCACTGGGCGGACAGCCTCCATGCGGCATGGGTCTCTGACCTTCCGGCTGGTGCAGGTGCTCTCGGGACACGGATGTTTCGGGAGGTACCTGTGCCGCACAGCCAGAAGGGAGCCAACCACCCAGTGCCACCATTGTAGCTGCGACGAAGACACGGCGCAGCATACACTGGAAGAATGTCCTGCATGGTATAGTCAGCGCCGTGTCCTCGTCGCTGCAGTGGGGCCAGACCTCTCGCTCCCGGCCGTAGTCAAAGCCATGGTGGAGAGCGAGAGGTCCTGGAAAGCTGTGAAATCCTTCTACGAGGAAGTCATCTCGCAGAAGGAGGCTGCGGAGAAGGAACGAGAGAAAACCTCAGACCTCCCTATCCGCAGCCGGAAAACCGGGCGTAGGGGAAGGGTTCCTCACGCCCTTCTTCTACCCCCATAACGGAGGCTTTGGCGCAGGATACGGGGGTATCCTGTGCCAAAATGACAAGCCTCGAGGTGGCGCGCGCGGTGTTCCCGCGTGCACCTCAAGACGGAGGGATGGAGAAACTCCAGCTCCATCCCTAAAAGAGACGGGCCCTGCCGAGGGCAGACGCCGCCGGGACCACGGACGACTGCTGCTAGCTTACCCGCAGTCCCGGCATTAGGGCGTACAGAGGAACACCGTGGGGTTTTAGCCGGTAAGAGTCCGGCATATCCTCTCAGCTGCCCCCGCGCAGAGAGGAACCCATGATGGGTTTCCCCACGAAAAAAAAGGGTTCCACGTTCGATGCCCGGAAAAACAAGTATCTTAATAAATTTAGACCCTTGATCTTTGTGTCTTTGTCCTTGTGTGACACTGGAAAAATCCTAATGCGAGGCTACAAGTAAAAAACGTTATATTTTTTTAATAAAAAGCGGGTAGAGTTCAGGGAAGTTCTAATCTTGTTCCGGTCTAGACTAAATCTAAGTTATTTTAGTGCAGACTTGAACTAGATTAAGTTGTTAATGTTAATAGTACTCATAAATATCATAATCAATTCGTTCGTCATTGTGTTGTTATTGTAAGTTAATATCAGATAAAGGTATTTCTCATTTGATGACGCGAGTGGGTCTGTACGGAGTCTCGTACGGGGATTCACTAAAATAAAACTTTCACCTATAAGGAAGTACTGCATTAGTCATTCAAAACTCACCGAATATTTTGAAAAAAAGTTCTTTAAATATTTATATAATTAATGATTATGTAAGAAGTATACATACTTATGTTATGTTAGCAAATTAATAATACAGGATAATTATTCGTATGGTATCATAAATGTCCACTTTAATAAAAAATGTATATTCAAATATACTTAATATTCTGAACAAGATGATAATCCTGTAAAAATCGCAAAATATACACAGACTCCGTTTACAACTGAATATAACTTCTTTCATACAATTATTTAATATTAACTATTTGGGCCCATCCAATTAGTACGTGATACTTAAGGATAGGGAAGATTCGGATCTTTTTAAACCTTACATAGGGAAGAAGAGTGTTCTTGACTTAATTTCACGTAATAACCTGTGTAAAGTTGCGACAAAACTTGATTTAAACGGTGCGGTTAGCAAGGAGAGGAGGGTTGAGACAAATCTCACCATAGCAAAAATGGTGCAAAATAATCAAAAAGCAAACACACGTAATATATGAACGCTCCCTTACGGCATTTTTAATTCATAACAATAATGTAATAGGTAATCGTAACGATAATTCATGACGATTATTATCATTTAATGTAATTAATTTTTTCGTATCCTCTTAGTATCGAATTATACGACAAGGCGCATTGCTAGTATTTATTGCATTTTTTTTTGCTTTGTAAATAATTTAATTATAGTATATAAATGTTTATAATTAAACGAAAAAAATGTATTTAATTTGTCCCTAAAATATTGCGTAGATTGATGAGCTGAGTCCAAATTATATACTCGTATTTAATATTTTATATTTTACATTATTTAATTATTTAAATTACAATTCTTCTGTTAATTAAAAGAGATAAAACAGTTCACGGATGATCAGTACATCTTTTTCTTTTGTTTTTTGATCGTTTTTTGTTTGATTTTTCATTGGCTAGTTGTAGTAGCATCAATAAAAAATATTGGAAAAAATCTATTGCTTTTTTGAAATTCATCTGTTTTTCTCGGTGACAGTACATACATATCTATAATCGAACCTCCGATGGAAAAATAGAATGGCGTCTACATCGACTATAACCATGGTCCTCTTCAATGATGTAAGGAAAACATACGACTCCAGGTATAACAACTAAGTTCTCAGGAGTAGCAATGCATCTGTGGCCGACCGATCCCACGTAGAACTCTTAAAATAGTTGATATGCGATAATCATGGTTAACTGTGGTCACTTACCATAAGATGAAAAAATGCTTTAACATTTCTATCAATAGTATATTTCTAGGAAGTAATGACATAGAGGTAATCTATTGGTTCTAGCAGACTGCAGACAGTACAGTATAGTGAAGTAGCAAACGAGCAAATGAAGCAAACGAACATGTGATCCACTGCTGGTAGGTGGCAACTGCCCATGGGAATCTGTAAACAACTTCATACAAAACAAAGGTTCTATCTAAAGACAATCACAGATTCGTTGCTGCTTCCGAGGACTAAGATTGTCGTTTTTTTTATAATAATGAAGTAGGAAACGAGCATGCAGTCCACCTGATGGTAAGAGGTTACAGCCGCCCATGGACATCTGTAAGCAACTTCATAAAGAACATGGGTTTTATCCGAAGTCAATCACAGATGCGTTGCTACTCCCGAGGACTGGGATGGTCGCCTCGTATAAAAATGTGCTGGCAACCACACCCTTCCATCGAAACGCAATGAATGCTTCACACTAGAAATAGGTGTGACGTTGGTCCTCCCCGTTCGAACTACACTAGTTCAACCACCTGGCGACTTTATACCAGTTGATGGCTAGTTAATTTCAACCGGAATAATCGTTTGCTACCTCATTATATTGAAGGCACAAAAAGTTATTCAAAGCCGCCATTATCGTTACATTCATAAATGGGAAGATGACCTTAACAATTTGGCAAGTGGATTAAGAAATATATTTTGATTTGTTGTTTATACTTAATAGTACTTATAAAAATCTATGCATTTACGTTATATTACAACATATTGGAAATTCTATTGATACAAATAAAGTTTTTATTAGGTACCTTTTCATTTGTTTTTGTTGGTAAAATATGAAGTTTTTAAACTACATATATAACCCAGATTATTGGCATACGATCCAATGCACTTTTCTTGTACAACAAATAATTTTGTAATGGATATATATTTTTAAATATTCACATCATTACAGCGTTTTCGCCTCGATTTATTCGTTTCTGTGGGGAAGAACCTCGCCGTACTGCTGCGTATAAAAACTAAACGTGTAAACAGACCTATATAGTAATACTGCGTCCGTGGAGGAAAGAGCTACTGTCTGTTTTTTTATTTAGTTTGAGTTTGCTAACCTCCAAAAGTTTTTTGTTTGTGTGAAATTTGAAAATTTGTAGGTAAGATTTCTTCAACGTACATAAAACTGGCACGTTTTTAAATAATTAGGTTAAGACTTGTTATCTGTAATTTTCTATTATGAGATTTTTGCGATACAGAGCAAACCACTCGACTTCATCTTTATGAAGATGGAATTTAGATAAATAGGAGTACTTATAAACATTTATTTAGTATTTATGTTAAAAACAGCTTCAGTGTTATCTTATAGTAAATACTTGAAGTAGGTACATTTCTCTCATTCATTACTTATCAAGCCGTATTTTTTCCTTATTTTTAATTAACTTTTAACTTCGTGATTGTACTATAGTAGCCTATATGTCGAAACGATTTCTGCTATTAAGGAGGTAAATAAAAGGCCACAAGTTACTACCTTTTATTTTGTTTTAAAGGACAAGAAATTCAATGTCGGAGTAGTAAATACAGATTTAGACTGATATCAGAAAATTTGGGTCTTCGCCAAAGAGATAAAATATATTTAAAGATATCGATTAATTCTTTATTAAGTTTCATAATTATTTATACTAAAAAATATATTCTATACCTACTATTCAACTATGCATCATGTCTTCATAATTGCTGCATTTGTACAAAGTTTTGGGTATTTCTGGGATACATCCCAAATTTGTAATAATTAATATAAAAAAAAAATAAGATTATATTGTACTACTGTTGATGTAGTTAGGAGTAAAAATTAAAGATATATTAATATAATGCATTTCATGCATAATGGAATATTATAATCAGAAATCATTTTATGCGCAATATTTCAAACATACTGAAACACCTATTAGTAGATGTAGTCATGGAATAACTACAATGTATCAATAATGATGCTGTCATCATGCTCTAATTACATATTGCCTCATGAACCTATTTAAAATATAAACCATGATAGTAATAAACAGTAGACTATATCTATAAAAATATGAAATAAAGTATTGCGTGTTAAATATTTTTGTTATATTATTTAAATGATAATTTGTGGACTCGTTTCTCTAAGATTTTACAACATTAGAATAATAGAGATATTAGATATAAAAATACAGATTTTCACGTTAATCAAGGGACAAATTTTGAAAAAAGTGCGTGTTAGTTTTAGTCTTTGTTTCGTTTTCGAATATGATTTTAATTTTATAAAATTAACCATTATAAATGACTGAATAATTAAATACATAATTGATCACAATTATTAATAATTGTACTACTGTATAATAAGCAGTGATAGCCTAATGGTTGAAACTTGCCCTCTCGATCGGGAGGTCCGAGGTTCAAACCCAGGCACGCACCACTGATTTATGTGCGTATTAGAAATTAATTATCACTGCTTTTCGGTGAAGGAAAACATCGTGAGGAAACCTACACACCCGAGAGTTCTTAAAAAAAAAAAGTTCTCGGAGGTGCGTGAAGTCCACCAATTCGCACTTGGCCAGCGCGGTGGACTATGGCCTAAACTCTCTCATTCTGAGAGAAGATCCGTGCCCAGCAGTGGGACAATAATGGGTTGACGAGAGAATTAATAATTGGAAGGGTGTGGTAGCCGGCACACTTTTAAATGAAGACCATTTTAGTCCACGAGAGTAGCAACGCATCTGTCATTGACTTCAGATAGAATGCATGTTCTATACGAAGTTGTTGATAGATGTCCATGGGTGTCTGTGAGTACTTACCATCAGGTGGACCGCATCTCGTTTGCTGCTTCAATCAGATGAAAAAATACGATCAATTATGGCAAATAAGTAAATCATAGCATAACTGAATCTAGAAAGAAGCAAAATTCCGCGGTTGATAGTTTCCTCTCGTTTAAACTAAACATCTGTTTATACTGGATAATTCTGTATTTGCCATATTTATATCTAGTGATATTGCAGTACGCGTAGAAAATTCAGAAGGAGGCCCATTTTCTTCGAATAATGCGATGTATTTTTTTCTTTTCACCCGTATTACGTTGAGAATCTTAAGTCAGTCCATCACATTCATTTTGCTCCTAAAAATTGCGAATCGAGGCTTTTTGCTACCGTACGTTTATTTTGTACGTATATTTCCAAAGCATATATATAATTTTAAGACACTGCTTAGAATTGATTTGTTGTAGGTACAAAAATTCTTTATCGTACACCAAATACACATATATATCACAAAAATTAAAAGAAATACCTATATAAAAAACTCTAAAGTGTCTTCCTTGGGACTTACCCCACATCGTAAAGCAGGCATTATAGGGGACATTATAATACATATTTAAGACCTCTGTGTCGGAGATCTTTAAAAACAAACTTTAGCCTACAATGATTACTACTGTGTACTATTATCACATAATAATCATAACAAACTTCTTATCATACGCTTTTAAGAATGTAGTCTTGATATGTCACCCATTTAATTTTTGTTCAGTGTCGTATATAAATAAGTGGGTTGCGGACATGTGGTCCATTATAATTAAAATTTCAATATGAAATAGTTTTTATTATAGGTTAAATTAAGTTGTGATTATTTAAAAAAATTATGTGGATATTTTTCGACTTCCAGAACGAAAGAAGAAGTTTATTTTAAACATCGAAGTGATATTAAATAACTATGATGATATTACTGGGAACGATATGGGCTTATTTAATTAGCCTCACATTTGGAAATCCTATTCCACCAGGTATTTATAATATTTCGCTTTACAAATATTATGTGTCTGTCTTTATTTACTGAATTACTATAATACTTAAACAAAGGTTTTTAACATAGGTTAATGTTGCTTTTAGTTATTTATTTATATATTTATTGCACCTTTATAAAAGTTACAATAGGGCAAACTTAATGCTTGAAGGCATTCTCTGCCAGTCTTCCCTGGGTGGCTAGAAAATTTACGGCAGGTTTTTTATTGATTTATTATTTACTAAAATTATTACATTCCTCATGATTACTTAAAACAATAATTGTTTTCATGTAAATTATAATGAAATAAGTCGATAATTTTCCTTTGTGAAATCGATAAAATATCTGACCAAATCCAATTTGCTTTTTTATACAATTAAAGTAGCATACGAGCATACAGCCCACCTAATGGTAAGTGGTTACTGCCGTCCATGGTCATCTGTAATAAACTTCTTATAAAACAGATGTTTTAACTGAAGTGTATTATTTTAAAGGTGGTAGAACTAGTGTATTTCGACCGGGGAAGTACCAACGCTACACCTATTTCTAGCGTAAAACAGTTCTTGCGTTTCGTTTGAAGGGTGTGGTTGCCAGTACTCTTCTATATGAGGCGACCATCATAGTCCTCGGGAGTAGCAACGCATCTGTGATTGAATTCAGATAGAACCCATGTTCTATATAAAGTTGTTTACAGATGTTCATGGGCGGCAGTGACCACTTACCATCAAGTGAACTGCATGCTCGTTTGCTACTTCAATTAGATAGAAAAAGTGAATTACAATGTTTTGCTATTCCCGATGCTAAGATGGCCGCATCATATGAAAGTAAGTGCCGTACTGACGACCCACGTGGTGGAGCGGTTACCATACCGGTCTGACGCACAACGGGTCCCGAGTTCGATTTCCGGCCAGACAGGTATCTGAATGATGAGTTTAGATTCATGTTCTGGGTCAGGGTGTTTGTGTATTCGTCTTGTGTGTGTCCATGGTACCCACGACACAGGAGAAAATCCTAGTATGGGGCTATGAGTGTAGAAGGCGTGTGTGTACCTACGTATTTACTACCTTATAAAATCTATACGAATAGTCAATATTGACAAGATATTCGTTTAAACTACTCAAGTTAAAGTGCCGAGTAACAATAGAGTTTTTTCGAACCAGATGAGCCATCAGAGAACGAAGTAATGACCTACGACTTCCCCTTCGTGAATCGTGCGGGATGGCACGCGAGAACTCCGAAACAGCGGCAACGGCTGACCATTCCGGTACCGTTCGTGGTCATCCACCACTCGTACCAGCCGCCCGCTTGCACCACCGATGAACAGTGCGCCCAGGCCATGCGTGTCATGCAAAACTTTCATATGGACGACAGAGGGTGGTGGGATATTGGTTACAAGTAAGTAGTTTTTTTTATGTAGAAGTTTGTGTGGATGTATGTGTGTGTGTTACTCTTTTACGCATAAACTACCGGTATGACTTCGCTGAAATTTGGTACACATATATTTTATAACCCGGACTAAGATATAGGATGCTCATTACCATGATAGAGGAAATAAAAGCGGGCAAAGCCGCGGTAAATAGCGAGTATTATAAATGTGAAAGTTTTTGAGGATGTACATATGTTTGTTACTCTTTCGTGCAAAAACTACAGTTCATATTTCGCTGAAATTTGGCACATAGATAGTTAATGACTTGTATTAACACATAGGATACTTTATACCATTATAAACGTGATTTAAGCGGAGCCACGGGAATAAGTAATACATTAGTGACAAACGAGCATGCAAACTGATAGTAAATGGTCAACCCCGCCTATGAAAACATATCTCGTCAAACCATGATTGTCCCACTGCTGGGCACGGGTCTTCTCCCAGAATGAGAGAGTTTTAGGCCATAGTCCACAGCGCTAGCCAAGTCTGAATTGGTAGACTTTAAACACCTCCAAGAACTTTTTTTAAAGCACTCTCGGGAATATATGTTTCCTTACGATATGCCTCTTTACCATATCAAAATAATTTAATATCTTATTAATAACAACGTAATTTATTTATTGCTCATTAAATACGCCAATAAGGAATTGAGAACTAATTGAGAATTACTACGAGTATATTAACGTTTTTTAAGTCTATCAAAAACTACTTTATTTTATTAATTGTTTGTCTTCGCCGGTTAATTCAACAGCTTGCAAATTAACATAGTTTTGATGGATATCTAACTTAAACATTATTGATTTTACAAACTCAGTAATAGGTACATTTAGCGCGAAAAGAAATAAGAGATCTCATCAAAATTGGGATAAGATATATAATTGAACTGAAAAGACAAATTAGATCTGTGAAATGTTTTTTGCGTTAGCCGTTCCTAGAGAGTTAATTGACACGCCTTGCAGTTTTGAATCACAGAATGATTCCAATCAGAACTCAGTTGCTTAAGCTCCGCCTCTTTGACGTATGATTAATTTATTATTACTAATGTTTATACATATAAATACGTAACTATGAGCAATTATATAGTTACACAAGATTTGAGTTCATACTTTTGGTTGAATATTTTATCCTGTTTATTATTCTACTGCAGTTTATGGTACAGTTTGAGAACAAATGTATTTTAACGCTCTTTTCAATGTTAGCTGAATACGGAAATGTTCGGAACACTCTTATACCCGTATTCAAGAACAATACTTTCATAAGTAATGAAACAATACTATGCAAAGAGCGATACTATCCTGTGCGTTCGTCATCTCAAGCCATCTAATTCATAAACGAAACTCTAGTAATACTTTGCTATGAGGTGCCATAGCGTTGGTTCGGACTCTGTAATTGGTCCATTTGTTGTAGCTGCATTCACTCTAGACTTTTTGACAACACTGACAAATCATTATTATTGCGTTACTCGGTAACTTGTAACCAAGTTACGTAAACAACGACCAACCGCGAGTCGGACTCGAGCACTAAGGGTTTCGTATATTTCATACATTATCTGTAAAAAAACATTTAAAAAATACGTTGGTTGTATGAGAGCCCCCGTAAATACTTATTTTTATTTCGTCTTTAGTATTTGTTGTTATAGCGGCAACAGAAATTCACCATCTGTGAAAATTTCAACTGTCACGGTTTATTACAGTTCGTTAGATACAGCCCAGACAGATAGACGGACAGACGGCCTGACGAACAGCGGAGACTTAAGTAATAGGGTTTTGGTTTTACACTTTGGTTACGGAACCATAATAAACGATGCTATGCGTTCCATAAAATAG
This sequence comes from Spicauda simplicius, assembly GCA_949699795.1. NCBI lineage: Eukaryota > Metazoa > Arthropoda > Insecta > Lepidoptera > Hesperiidae > Spicauda > Spicauda simplicius. The sequence continues at coordinate 7,540,058 of OX453077.1, forward strand.
CTCGACGGCTACTTTACCTATGCGTCGATTTTGACAAACGCATAGCGTTGGATTTTGCTTAAGTATTGTATATGAAATAATTTTACCCATCCTATGCGTTACCTAACACTATGAGGCCACATAGTATTGTTTGTGAATACGGGTGTTAGAACCACACTACGCAAAGGATAACGTTTTGACACAGAGCCAGAAATCTTTGTTGTTTTATAAAATTAAAATGGCGGCATCCTATAAACTAATTACTATCTGACATCTTGAAATGCATCTTCTCTTATGCCGGCGCCAGACATAAGCTCACATAAGTGTACACTTCTTTGAAAACTTTGCTCACATGTTTGTTCACATATTCTTGTACCTGCCACATATGTGTTCAAAGATTTAATCACACCTGTGAGCACACAGTTTTCAAATAGACTTCAGAAAATAAGGACGATGGTTTAGTTGGCGCAGTTTGCTTATATTATTTGTGTTTGGTTAATTATTTGACTTGGAAAATATAATTCAAAACAGGTAAAATAATATAATTTAAACTCGAAACTGCTTTTACTATCCCAGTCCATCATTCGTTCGTTTGGTTGTTTACGCACAACAGCTTTCAGTGGCGCACAAGTGTGGCAGGCTCTCAAACATTTGAACACTTATTCCTTTGATGTGCGTTAAAAAACCGACACGAAATGGCAAAGCGCACTTTAGTGATCAAATATAAGACAATAGTCTCAAATGCCCGTGCCATAGATATGAACACTTATTTGATCATGTAAGTCATGTCTGGCGCCGGCATTAGAGTGAGAGGGGTTTAGCACATTGGTTAAGTACGAATTGACAGACTTCTGATATATTTGAGATATTTTGTGGAAAATTAGAGATGCATGGGTTTTGTGCTTCAGATCTTCTTCGGACTGAGATGCCTCGTTTTACCCACTAAAAATATCTGTATGTAAAACTTTACCTTTATTATTTGATAATTCACCTTTTTTTTTTTATTGTATGGCTATTTTATTGATTGTTTATTTATAGAGTAAATTTAAATAAAATAGGAGTTATATTTTATTTACTTTATCATTTTTTCCTTAGCTTTGGCGTGGGTGGCAACGGCAAGGCCTACGAGGGTCGAGGATGGACGACAATTGGCGCGCACTCACTGCATTTCAACACTGTCAGCATCGGAATTTGCCTCGTTGGGGACTGGCGTTGTAAGTTGACATATCTTCTGTATAAAATTGCAGTAGTAAAGCATTTCATCCCGATGATAAGCGGTCACTACCCATAGACATCATTGTTAATTCCCATAAATCCTAATGCGTAAGAGTACTGCCTGATATCGGTTATAGATGCAATGCCTCTCACAAGATCATTGTCTCAAATGAGTGACTTGCAAAAGTCAGCCTACATCAACTTGTTACTTGAACACAAACATTGCTTCAAACTAAAAATAGGTTTGGCAGTGGATTTTCCCATTACCCGTTTTACCTTTCGTATCCATGTTATATTTACAAATTATTTTAAATATCATAGATACTTGTTATATATTAAAGTGCAATAAGTAAAGAGATATCTCTTAAAGTGGGCATTCACATTACGACGGTCGCACGGACTGTCGCACTCACTACGGTGGTATGCGACAAGTTCGATCGTAGATGAATTTGTCCTAAGGCGAACTGTACGACCAAGGTCATGTCGCAGGTGCGTTGAAGTATTCAACTTGATCTGTCGTAGCGACGTTCCGTCGGACGGTCCATGCGACCGTTGTAACGTGAATGCCCACCTTTATCAATAGCTCATTTTATGCAACTATGTCTAACCACTTATTTATGAATTTCAGTTAAATTACCACCAGCTGAACAGCTAAAAACAGCTCAAAAGCTGATCGAGCTCGGAGTGTCATTAGGCTACGTGCGAAATGACTATAAACTCGTAGGCCACAGACAAGTTCGGGACACCGAGTGTCCTGGAGACGCGCTGTTCAACGAAATCAAGACTTGGAACAATTACTCCCCGTTTCCACATTCGCATAAGGACCTCATGTATGTGAACGAACTCCCTATGTCAGTTAGGGAAGAAATGAGGAAGAATGCAACGAAACTTGATGATACAGGATGCGTTAAAGTTGTCCAAGTTTCGTAGATCAGGGTTCCAAAGTACGCGGTTTTTGAAGGTGGTAGAGCCAGTGTAGCTCGACCGGGGAAGTACCACCACCACGCCTATTTCTAGCGTGAAGCATTTCTTGCGTTTCGATAGAAGGGTGTGGGTGCCGGCGCACTTTCACATGAGGCGACCATCATATTCCTCGGGAGTATATTGACTTCAAATGGAACCCATGTTCTGTATGAAGTTGATTACAGATGTCCATGAACGGCAGTGACCACTTACCATCAGGTGGACTGCATGCTCGTTTGCTACTTCAATCAGGCAAAAATTAAAAATTTAAAAAACACTGAACTATTGGAGTTATCCAGTCCAGTAGTTAATAAAAGGGGAATGTGTCAAAATATACCTAGGGACATAAAATCAGTGCTTAGTTCGTTGTTATAGAAATTGTAGTAATGATGAATGCAACACCAGTTAGTAAGTACTGCCGCCAATGGATCTGCAAGCAACTGCATACAGGTAGAACCGACTTTCTGTCTATAAATAGAGGAAGGCTAGAGGAAGACTTTCTGTCTATAAATAACGTAATCAAAGGTTAATAATTCGAATACTTTATTAGAATTACTTTATAACTAATGCGACTTTATTTATTCAATGATTATTTAGTGTGTAGAATACTATTTATACATGTAACAAATATATAAAATGTATTTAATCTAATTTAAGATATAGCTAGTTAATTAATATACTTATTGAGTTCCTATACCGTATTTAAGATGAAATAATGATAAAGTTATTTTAGGTATAGAATTCTCAATATCTGTGTTCCTACATAATATAAATTTAGTTTTGTAAGATAGGTAAGTAAATTTAACTTAATTGTATTTATAGCATATATTTAAGTTCTGTGTATTTTAAATAAACGTAATCATTTTAGTAATAAAATAAAGCTTATTAATTATGCTATTATGCCAACATGAAACATGAGTATGATACAACAAAACAATACTGTAAATACATTCCTACATAAATTATTTTATTAAATAAATTTAACTAAGGTATTCGTTTCAAATATTTAAATAAAATAGATTATGAAACATGTAATAGTCAGTTTAATATATTTCTGATGTAAATGTAATGTATTTTTATTAATTCTCAATTCCCAATCCGTAAATTAGTGATGTGCAGTTTTTCTGCGGCGTCGTCTTGTTATATATTACGACCATGTGACGATCACGTGACAACCATGTGACGATCACGTGACGAACACGTGACGATCACGTGCCCATCACTGACCTTATTACAGAATTTTATAACCGTTAAAGATGTAAACGCTTAACTGAAAAGCAATGTTAATCACTCAATATAATAAAAACACAAAGCGCACCTTTGCTAGAAAGCCGCCCTGAACCATCCGTGTCAACTGTGCGTGTCGGACGGTCTATCTGTCTTAAGATTTGAAACCATTTTGTCATTCCGTACTGTAAAATGAGATGAAATGTAAGTGGTCACACGTTAATAGGTACTATTCTAAAAACCAATAGGAGCAAATTCTTGTCGCAAAGAACCTTTGAGAGTATAGACGAAGAGTAGAGGAGTACATCGGTTTGCAAGCATGTTTTTGCCACGGACGTGCAAGTTGTGGAATGAGCTTTCTCTTGAGGTATTCACGGAGTGCTATGACATGGGATTCTTCAAGAAAGGTGCGAAAAGAGCTATCCTTCTAAGCCGGCGATGCATTGGCGACTCCTCTGGTGTTGCGAATGTCCATAGGCGACGGTGACTACTTTCCATCAGGTAGCCCGTCTGCCTTATCGTTAGGTTAAAGTATAAAAAAGAGTATAAATCAAGATAAATTGGAAAGTAATATGCTAGTATGAAAAATGTACCTTTATCAAACCAATTTGCATACGTTAAGATTCCAATCTACATAAGTGAAGTGGCTTTAATGATCCAATATAACAGTTATCACTTATCGATTGTTATAGAGATAGTATCATTGAAACGATAATTTGCAAAATTTCCATTTAGTATTATAACTTCACACATAAAAGCTAGTATGTAACAATGTGATAAGAATATATAATGTGAAAAATGTATGATAATTCCCGGGAAAGTGAAATAAAACAGCAAAAGAAATGGCAGTCGAAATACACGTGGGCAGCTGGTTTTGTGATTGTTGTACTGGTTTTGGCTGCTCTGTGTGCGTGTATTGTCGTTTTCACCGTTCAAAGGACTAAACCTCCAGGTACTATATACTTTATTATGTAATAGTCTCGATTTTATCTGGTATTAACTCGCCAGCTGTCAGCGTCGATTAAAAACTGTACGCTTAGAATTAGGTTACTAAGTTTTCTAATAGCAAACATTGTTTAAAAAAAACACACACTTTCTACACTCATAGCCCCTTACTAGGATATTCTCCTGTGTCGTGGGTACCATGACACACACAAGACGAATACACAAACACCCAGACCCAGAACATGAATCTAAACTCATCATTCAGATACCTGTCTGGCCGGGAATCGAACCCGGGATCCATTGCGCGTCAGATCGGTTTGGTAACCGCTCCGCCACGCGAGTCGTCGCGTTTAAATTTTCGTTCATACATTGCAATATCCATTGCGTACTTATGTTTTGGTTTTCGACTATTTATTTTTATATTTAAATCTGACGATAAGGTAGCTGAGCTACCTGATGGAAAGTAGTCGACGTCGCCTATGGGCATTTGCAACATCAGACGAGTCGCCACTGCATCGCCGGCTTTGAAGGAGAGCTCTTTTCGCACCTTTTTTAAAGAACCCGTTATCATAACGCCCCGGGGATATGCCAGGAGGAAGCTTAGACCACATCTTGCACGTTCGTGGCACAAACACCAAAAAAACAAACAGTTTCAATGAAATAGCTGCTACGCAAAATATTTTTTGTACTTTTATATTATATCGAAGTATCATAAGCATAAGCCTGCCTGATGTTAAGTAGGTAATCACTACCATCCATAAAATAGGGTAGACTGGGTACGGTTGAAACAGTTTCACTTATAACGTCCATAGTTCTGCTTTTTATAACCCGAGCGATGAAGAAGATATGTTAAATAAAAGAGCATGTTTCTGTCTACTAATAGGCAATATGTTTTTAGTCCCAGGTGTGTTATTTTTAAAAGTAGATCAAATTAAAAAATAAATCGGATTTGTTGCAACCGTCCCCATACCAGGGGCGGTTGAAACAGTGAATGGGGTCAGTTGAAACACATGCGAATAATACAAAATATAATATTACAACACGTTTTATTAATTGTTTATTTTAAATCTAAGAATAATTAAGTAACTCTTTGACATTAGTAATCAGTCTTCAATATTTATATACTTGAAACGATATTTTTAATCAGCCTTTAATGTTTTAAAGCACACTATTTAAAATATATATTATCAACCATCAAAAAACTAAGTAACTACAAATTACTTAACATTGATATAAAATTTACGTAAATTAAACCAAAATCAACTGTTTGTTTTTTAATAGCAAACTAAACAATAATATTTAAAAAAAAGTTTGAAAGAAAACAATTTTTGGCTTTTTTAGTCCAATTAGGATAAGCCAAATTTAAAGATCAATCAGAGTCGCAATTCTGACAAATATCTGACAAGTCTATTTGCCCTCTCGATGCCTTTCTTACGCGTACTCTAGGCATCTAAAAAAACAAGAAAAAAATAATAAGTACACTGTTTCAACCGTACCCAAAAAAAATGTTTCAACCGTCCCCAACTCCTACTTTAGGTAAAATTCAGTTATTAGTCATTGTAACAATAATGATACACAAAAACTAGTCACAATGTCATATTCCGCGAGCTTCATTTCAAACAACAACGCACCCTCAATGCTGTCACTTGAATAAAAACGACAATAATTGGAAAAATCTCCAAGCAAAAATACTTACTTTTGGTTATCAAAACACAATAGGGTCCCCTAGAAACAGCCAAAGCGCGCGGAGAGTGACGCAACACTAAGATTCGTGTTTAGACCTGTCGTCCGCTTCGTTCTCCCCTTGGACCCCTCGCCGCCCCGCCAACGGTTTGCGAGATATTCGTTTTGTTTCAACCGTCCTTTGTTTCAACCGTACCCAGTCTACCCTACTTGATCCCAAATGACTTGCAAGTTATGAGCGGCCTAATATCGAAGTTGATCTTCTATACATTTCTAAACAGTACCGCCTAAAATAAACTAAGAAAATAACTTGTGTGTTTATAAACTTATATGTATACAGAGGAAATGTTATCACAAGTAACCATAATAATTGCATAACAGCAAATCTTAATAATAAAATAAATGTATAATATGCGTTTTTTTTTTTTTTTTAATAACACGTGAGGTACGTGCGGTCGCCTTCATTGGTCATCGATGTCATAACAAACCTAAAAATAATATAGTCCCCCGTACTCTGTATTACGTCAATTGTATAAGATAGTTTAAAGAGTGAATTATCAACATTGTGTCGATACGATAAATTAAACAAATAAAACAACACGATAAACAGTTCATTTATAATAGAGATAAAGATATTATGCATCGAATTTAGGTAATTTATTGTAATAAAAACTGTGTTTACGCAGACGCACATTTGAGCGAGAACGCGCGCTTTCTCATAAACACACAGATACACACAGATACCTACAGGTTTAGTAATCTCATTATAATTAAATAATAAATTACTATATGGATGACTATCCTCCACAGTTTTAACAGTTGGTTGTTTTACATTGTCTAAATATGCAATAGAATTTAATTTTGTTAAACTATCTATTAACTTACATGAGCTTAGATCCACTATAAGTTGATGGTGTGCTAGGAAGTCCGCACCCAAAATAGGTTGTTTGATGTCCGCTAAAATAAATGTCCACACATGCACAGGCGCATACACACAAACACACATACACACACGCATACACGCACACACACATATTTGCTTTCATGTCACTTCTCCCCTATTTTATTGTCACAATCACCGTATTTTATTGTCTTCAATGAAATTACAGATGACATCGATTACGAAGTACCTTCTTACAACTTCTCGTTCATTACGCGCGCGGGATGGTACGCGCGACCACCGGTGCAAACGACAAGACTCACGACTCCAGTACCATATGTGGTGATCCACCACTCGTTCCAGCCAGACGCTTGCAATACTACTAACCAGTGTATACTAGCTATGCATAGTATGCAAGGCTATCATATGGATCACCACCGCTGGTGGGACATCGGATATAAGTAGGTGTTGCTCCTTTATATTTTGAAGTGAAACTTCTTTAGGCGCATAAGGGTAAAATTTTTACAGATGAAACGTCACGCCGGTATGCAACGGAAGTGTCGGAAAAGAGAGTTCGCCAAAGTAGTTTCACTTCTGACATGTGTACTTTGTACGCACGCATGTTTTTTTTTTCTGTAAGGGATTAAAGTAGCTAAGGAACATGCAGTTCACCCGATGGTAAGCAACTTCGTATAGAACATGGGTTTATGTGATGATAAAAATAGCTGCATTGCTATTAAGACTAAGATGGTCGCTTAATTTAAAAGTGAGGTAGCAACCACACCTTTCCACAGAAATGCAAGAACTGCTTCTCTAGAAATAGGTGTCGCGATGGTACCTCACCGGTCAAACCATCGTTCTAACAGCTTTGACCCAACACCCTTTTAAAATATTATTTTAGACTACCACTTACCCGCGGCTTCGCCAGCACGGTCGGAGGGAATTAACATTAGCATTTGATAGCACACAAAACATCGATATTCTCATGGGAATGTGAGGGCGCGGTAAAAAGTAGCCTACGTCACTCTCCGCCCTCCTAACTATCTCAACCTATAAATCATGTGAAATAATAGCCATGCGGCGACGTGAAAGATAAACAAACAAACACACTTTCACATTTATAATATTAGTATGGATATGGATTGATATTTTCGCGGAATTGATGTATTTCGGTCTGTAACGGGTACTCACGATAGTGTGGTTTTTTACTTTCTTTCAATCGATATTACGAAGATTTCACCTCGCTACCACAGTTTCCCCGTGCCACCGTTTTATGCAATTGTGTCGAAAAAAAATTAAAATTGCATATCAAGCAACGACAACACTTAGGCTATGTTGTCGCTGATATCAAGAGTACCTACTCTTTTACTTTCTACACTCAATAAATTTTATAACTATGCCATCTAGTAGGTTTGCCGGTTATATGTTTACCGCTTATATTATTTATTATTAATAGACATATGTATGTTTTAGTTGTTATAAGTAAACAATAAATAGCGTTACTATTCTATTGAGATGAAATTTAACCCTGAAATATATGTATTTAACCAATAACTACAAAAAGCTAACAAAAACGGCTAATTATCAGGAAGGTTATAGGGTATATTTCTCATTCGTATGGGCATAAGACAGTAAGTAGTAACTAGTTACTAATGCCCATACGAATGAGAAATAGACCCTATAACCTTCCTGATAATTAGCCGTTTTTGTTAGCTTTTTGGAGTTATTGGTAAAATATAGTCTACACGATGGTTACTTATTACTGCTCATTTACTACATCAATGTTTTTTATATATTTTTGTATTCTTATTCATATTTTCAATCTTATTTATTTTTGTAATCTAATTTATCTTTGTACTCTCAAAGTTTTGCCATAGGTGGCAATGAGGCTTACGAAGGTCGTGGTTGGAGAAACGTTGGTGCACACGCGTTAAGTTTTAATACTGTCAGCATTGGCATCTGCTTCATTGGAGACTACAGGTGTAAGTTTAAAGATTGTTTAGTCTATATTTCTATAATCTAAAGGAAACTTTGGTAACCCGTTGTAAGACAAGTTTGGAGACACCCATACGCGGTGTGAAGGGCGTATGAAGTAAAAGACACGCAAACGAAGCGTTTCAACTTAGTCGACAGCGGTATTTTTTTTATCTGACTGAAGTAGCAAACGAGCATGCAGTCCACCTGATGGTAAGTGATCATTGCCGCCCATGGACATCTGTAATCCACTACATACAGAACATGAGTTCCATCTGAAGTCAATCACAGGTGCGTTGCTACTCCAGAGGACTATGATGGTCGCCTCATATAAAAGTGTGCCGGCAACCACACCCTTCTATCGAAACGCAAGGAATGCTTCACGCTAGAAGAAGAGATAGGTGTGGCAGTGGTACTTCCCCGGCCGAACTACACTGGTTCTACCACCTTTTAAATCGCATTTAGTGTTAGTTTTATGTAGGATTTAGTCATATTAAATGGTATCTGGGCGTAGTGGCTAAGACATATGCAGACCACTGAAAGTTGCCACTGGCAATCGCTAACATCCGTAATCAACCCACCTCTTAGTAGGCTAACCACAGTGCATTTCTACCCCTGAGGACCAAACTAAAACGCTTCGGATAAATGCTACTCATGCCATAAACTTCAAACTAAAAGCAGCGCTTAACACTGCTATTATTGATTACAAATATATTCAGTGGTAGGGTCGTCGTCGTTAACCCATTATTGCCCCACTGCTGGGCACGGGTCTCTCAGGATAAAAGAGTTTTAGGCCATAGTCCACCGCGCTGGCCAAGTGCGAATGGGTGCAAATCACACACCTCCGAGAACTTTTTTTTAAAGAATTCTCGGGTGTGTAGGTTTCACGGCTCACGATGTTTTCCTTCACCGAAATGCAGACTGATTTAAAAAAAAAATTGTGATGCGTGCCTGGGTTTGAACCTCGGACCTCTATACACCATATAAACAATTATTTAAATAATTTTCTAGACTCCCTTCCAACTGCTGAGGAATTGCTGATCGCTCACCAGTTGATTGAAGCTGGTATAGCTTTTGGGTTTGTGAGCCCAGACTACAAGCTCGTCGGCCACCGGCAAGTGACGGAAACTGCATGTCCAGGGGACGCGCTGTTTGACGAGATCAAGACTTGGGACCATTTCTCTCCATTCCCGAGCTCGCACGAAGACCTTCTGGATGTGAAAGAGCTTTCGACGTCCGTTAAGGAAGTGCTAAGGAAAAAGGCGATGGAAGGAAATTAAACAGGCACTAAGTACTCATGGTATTCAAAAGAATTAAAAAAGCAATTAAAATTGAGAGTTATCTAATGATGTATATATAACTATAAATGTAATTCTATAATAAGTATTGCTATAAACCTAATTACTACTGTTATTCAAGAGAGCATGTATTGATTGATATTCTTGATACCTTGCATTCACTGTTATGTAAATATTACCCATGAACACATATAATTAATTCATGAGCAAAAATAAAGTATAAATAAAAACGCCTTGTACAAGTGTCTCCTTAGAGCGCTTCCTGTCACGCTTGTTTGTGCTGGCACGCGTGCCAAGTGAATCGCGTTGTACACTAAACGCCAGTCGTTGACTGCAGCGATCTGATTCATATATGCGTGTATAATACACATGCGGGAGCGAACACGCATGTCAAGAAAAGCGATCTTATCAAATCTAACTGCGACTATTATATTATATTTAATCTGTATTACTATGTCGAGTATTAGTGTTTTTATTTTTAGTTTAATTAGTAGTATTTTTATCAAAACAATAAACAGTATTAAATGAAAAAACTTTGTATTTTATTATAATAAAATGTTTTGTAATATTCGTATTATGGCATTGATATGGGCAATAATAAATTGTCTTTACACAGCGTACTTTTTATGTAAAAGTATAAAGACCTAATCCATAACTGTATCTATTTTTGAATTATTACTTTATTTATGCAATTTCATAGATAAAATAAAAACACATGTCAATTTCAAGATAAAACATAATAGATATGATTTAACAATAATCTCATATAATATTAGTAATCTATAGGCGTTAAAGGACAAATAATTCAGCAAATCCACCGATTCTTTAGAATTGAAATAATATATGTAAGTGCATAAAATCGTCAACCAAACTTGTATTAATACTTTTTAATAATCGACTAACCATTCAGTTCAACTGAAAATTCTAAGTTATTATTAACATCTAGGTGCTTCTTACTTTCTTTGTACTTATCAATTTCTAGTAGATCTTAACAGTCAAATTTCCTACGGATAAATATATAGAACAATATTATTCATAAAGAGCTCAAATATAAATTTCATGCGGAAAAAAATGAAATATGTATATAAGTGGAATGTACCTAAGTGCTATGAGCTCCTGTATAAATTAGACGTACAATAATGTACGGTACCTTGTTGTGTGGCTTAAATTTTATTATACTCTAGTATAATATTATGTAAATGTTGGATTAAAAGTAGATTGAAAGCAAAAAGCCACTAAAAATGAAGTTTCTTTAAATAAACGCTCTTTTTAACTTACTTAATTAATTCGAAAGATTCAATATTGGTATAGTTTTATTGTTTAAATTTGAATTAAAGTGTTGAATCAGTCCCTCTATTGTTATTAGGCAAATATAGGTATAGTACTGGTTTTACGCGGAATAAGCAATAATTATCTCAGTGTAAGGTATTTCCCACAAAATTGTAAACTAACTCTTCCTAGAAAATATATCCGTTATAACTTGATACTAATGACCAGTTTCATATCAAACGAATTCAACAGAAGCTAAGAGCGATCTCTAGAGAAATTATGTAAAGACCGAAATAAACCGAAATTATGTATTAATCGAACACACTATTTTGAAGAAAAATAAGTGGGTATATTTTTGTAATTTATCATCATACATTTTCATATTTTTCGTCTATAATGTAAAGTTACGTAATCGGTATACAATCAGCTGAAGTATATGAGCCTATCAAATTAGTCACAGATTATTACAGCACGGAAATCTATTATAAAATTTTATCTTTTTATAGACCAAATGTTTCGCGCAGTTTCAAACAAGTGATTAAAAAAAGAAATATATTTTTTTATAACTTTTGATATAGTAAATGGATTATTATGAAATAAAGACTTATTATTCCTTACATAAATATCATAAATTTAATATAATGTATGTCAATCCATTAGATTTTATATTTTCAACCCTACAAATTATCTTTATTGCAAAATATATGCAAAGTGCAGACAAGCGGACCTTTTTTATTTTTATTATAAACTAGTTGACCCGGCGAACTTCGTTCCACCTTAAAGTCAAAAATCTAAAATTATCAGTGTTTCTCTACTACATTATACAAGTATTATAGATAAAAACCTCCGCCTTGAATTACCCTATCTAATAAGACTTCATTATCTAATAAAACTTCATTAAAATCCGCAAGGTAGTTTAAATATCTAAGCATACATAGGTACAGAAAGCTAGAAGCGAATTCGTTTTAATACTATGTAGTGATATGTATATAGAAATATGAAAAAGGAATGGATGTAGATTATACATATTATATTCCTCGTTACCGAATTCTTTGAAAGTACGACAGGTACCTTACAAGCGGTATTTACGATGAAACGTCCAATAACCTATCCACTACTCTTCATAATTTATGAGTCATGTCTACTACGTTGTATTACAAATGTACAAAATGGTGTTTATTATCGTTTAATAGATGATGCAATATAATAACGGATAAATGATTTACCCAACTATCATAATATTGTGAGTTGATATAACATCAAGTGTCTTTTAGTTTCAATGCCGTATGGAGCTAATTTTGAACTTTACCTTGCACTCCTTCCCATAAGTGCGGTAGGAGAGACCCCGAGTATCAGCTGAATCTTAATAAGTGACAAAAACCGCACGCACTCAGTACTCGCTCAGTACTCACTAGTACTCGCACGTCTGGCGTGGTGACTGTGACTATTAGAGTCAAAAACCTTTCTGGGCAAAATACTGGAGCTAACTTTTATGAACATGTAAAAAAGATGATTGTAAATATATTTAAAAAAATGAGATATAAAATAATAAAAAGACAAACCCGCTGAGTTTCTTGCCGGATCTTCTCAGTTGAGGTCGTGTTGCGATCCGGTGGTTGTGTAAGAAAAAAAATGTAACTGACAATTTGTAAGTGCCCCGTCGTCCCTGTAGTTCCGGGATCAGAATAGGGCTACGGCATCCCCTGCCTGTCGTAAGAGGCGACTAAAAGGGGCTTCCGGGGTTGCAGGCGGCTAGAGTGGGAGCTAGAACCGTTCGGTCAGGCGATCCCGGGAAGGACGGCGGTATATGTGGTCGCATGCGTCGTAATCGCGTCGTAAAGACTAGACGGAGTGGTGGGCTCAGCCACCCATCTGGGAAGAGCCCGATGAGGCAACGCGCTCAGAGGATTCCGATTGCGGTCGGACTGAGTACTCGGAGTCCTCTTTATAGCGCCGAGGACGGCCACCGGGGGGGTTTTAGTGCGGTAAAAATCCCACATAACCCTGCGTCGCTCCCACGGCGTCGGGTACCTTTTGAAGATTTCCCCCTCGAGAACAAAAAAAAAAAGTGCCCTGTAGGCCTAAAATATATATAATAACGACATTTAATTTCGGGTAGGCCTTGTCCAGCAGTGGACCTCAAAAGCTGTTAGATGGGTGCACTTTGGTAAATAAGTATAGATAAAATTAAGGCTTATATTTTTTATATAAGTATGTCTTATACTTAGTTTTCAAGAATGTGTGCTTTAATAATATACACGAGTATGTAAGTAGTATATTATTGTTAAATACGTGTATATTTAATATGTAGTATACATAAAAACCTTCCTTTAGAATTACTCTATTTATTAAAAAAAAAACTGCATTAAAATCCCTCGCGTTGTTTTAAAGATCTAAGCATACATAGGGACAGACAGCGAGAAGATACTTTGTTTTATACTATGTAGTTATACAACGACTGTCTACCCGCGTAACTCGGCGACCACACCTGTCTGACACAAAGTTCGATCACGGTCGATGCCATCTTGAAGGTGGTAAAACCCACGTGAGACGACCGGGAAGGTACTTCCGCATACGCAATTCCAGCGAGAAGCAGTTTAGCATTTCGGTGGATATTTCTTATCACATCACACATCTGTAAAGGTGGGCATTCACGTCACGACGGTCGACGTTAAGACCTTGGTCGTATGCGACAAGTTCGATCGTGTATGGCGTAGTTCATGCGACAGTCCGTGCGACCGTTATAACGTAAATGCCCACCTTAAACAATTACATATAGAACGAGGATTCTATCTAAAGTCGATTTTAGGTCCGTCGTTACTCTCGACGATATCCATAGGCAACAATTACTATTTAACATCAGGCGGACTGCGTAGTCGTTTGGACTTCTATTTCATACCTTTTTCTGAAATAGAAATACCAGGTTGCAGGTGGTAAAACCTGTGTAGTTTGACCGGTGAAGTACCATCGCCACACCTATTTCCAACGTGAAGCATTTCTTGCATTTTGAAGGGTGTGGTTGCCAGCACACTTTTATACGAGGCGACCATCTTGGTCCTCATGAGTAGCAACGCATCTGTGATTGACTTCAGATAGAACCCATGTTTTATTTGAAGTTGCTCACACATGTTCGTGGGCGGTACTGGCCATTTACCATCAGGTGGACTGCATGCTCGTTTTCTACTTTAATCAGATAAAAAAATCTAAAAATAGTAAAATGCATGTAAGCATATGCTGTAATAATAGCCTTCAAAACCTCGTATGAATCGCTATGATCTCCATAAATTGCGATATTAGGATTTCCATGAAACAATTTTATATCCAACAATATAAACATAAAACATGATATAAGATCTTCACATGTCGGTCAATGTGACTTGGGTGTAGGGTTGCCACCTTGTTTTTCAGCGTTTAAAGTATTTTAGCTATAAAAGGTTGAAAAAAGTTCGAACATACATAGTTTTAAAATAAAAGGAATGAAATTTTCTTTATTTTTTGGCCGAAGGATAGGATAATGTATGGTTGCGGAAAAAAAGGAAAATTTTGATAATCTTTGATCTTAATGGGATTTCCAAGGAAAAAATATAACAAAAACTAAATATTCTTCTACTCTCTAAATAAGACGACTATAGAAACATTATAATAATAGAATGTTTGCTTTCACACAAAACTGCTTATAACCAAAACTCTTCTAAATCCCAGATCACGCACTTAACTTTTTTCATGAAGTATAAAGGAAAATTATCTTGAATAAACTACGATACTATATAGGTAATAAATACCTATACGGGTGACAACCCCACTTGTAAGGGACATCACCTATCAGGAGATAAACACCACTTAAATGAAAACATATTTAATGACACGACGATTTCACAAAAATAATTATTTCTTACAATTTGTCTCTAACTAATAGCGTAGATAACATTTATAATTGTACTAGCATACCCGGCCACACGTTGCTGTGGTTAAAAAAATGTTACATAAACATTTGCAATTAAACCTATAAATTAAGATATAAACTATCCTATCTTTCAAGTTGGATCAAAATGCACACGTTGAGTAAATTTGATTATAATCGGTTCAGAGGTTTAAGAGTCCATTGCGGACAAATAAAGTGACACGTAATTTATATATATTAAGATTATTATATTCATATGACAAGACACTGATAACAACACAAAGGAATAGGTATGTTTATCATTAGAAAAAATGTCTTTTGCCCTATCTATAGTACGGTAGTTCTTCAGTTGTTTATTTCATATACATAGTATGTATCTACCCACACGTGTTTAATATCACGACAATCAACAATGTTTCCTGAAGGACATTGCTTCATTATCAACTTATCTGAGGACTTGGTAGTGTATCCGCCAAGTTGAACATAAATTTTATACGCCTAGTGAAAACGGATATAATTGTGATTATAATCATTGACAAATCAGATTATAACGAGAAGGCTATAAATCTATTTTTTGCCAGTGGCGAATCTCAGATAACCAATTTCACTAGGGGCACAGAACAAACTTGGTATCGTGGAAATTTAGCCTTAGTACTGATCGTCTAATAGACTGTTTTCTATCAGCTAACGTGCCACAAATATGTATATAAACAAATAGGATAAATAACCAAATAGATATTTAATTTGCATCTTCTATTAAATAGAAATACTTTTGACTGCATAGTTCCAATCTTATTTTATGGACATATACGGTGCATAAGTCTGTCCCAATCAGCGTAAAATGTGAGCCAAGTCAATATATTAGTGATATATTATGTATAAAAAAACGATTTACCATTTGGTTACTTTATGCAAAATGGATTACAGATGACAATACAATTTAAAATACCAATTAGTACGAGTAGTTACATTTTGTATTGCGTTTACACAAGTATAATAAGTTACTTGAAACACGTTGATCATATCGTATCTAAATACAAAAAACACGTCCTCTTCGTATTAGTATTTAAATTTAATTTAAATATTTATATTTCTATTACCACGGAACATGTGAAAAAATTACGAAAATATTTCATCAAAGTAATTTCATTTATCATGGCCGCTGTAAATACAATACAAATGTAATAAGTGTAAAAATTACGATACAGCGATGTGCGATTTTTAAATTATAGTAAGTAGTCAGAAATTTCTAGACAAATATAAATATTATACACTTAATTATTTTTGTTAAAATATTTAAAAAATCCGGAGGCCGTTTGACAAATATTCCACACTTATCTATTATAATTTAGGACTTTGTAAGAATTGAACAATAAAAATGCATAAAATAATTATATTTTTATAAAATAAGATTTTTTATTATATATTTATACTATTTTTCTTTATTTGATGACGGTTTGAAAAGCAAATCTGATCTAAATATCCATATTAATATATGTTACGACTGTACATTCATATTAGTACATATTTTTTTATATAATAGGTATGTCGAGCGCATACTTTCAAATTAATGAAATTACAAACACACATAATATGAAATCACAAATATTTATATCATAATAATTATAAGTCCTAAATTCTGCGTTCCACTAAGCGATGATTACAGCAACCAACATATTGATTTCTCACTTTATTGGGTATAAATATAGTTTGAAATATTTTATATATTGTAATAAATATATAACTTTATTATTAGGTATTCATATTGTGTCGTCATCTGAAGCCATTGAACATGTGTAAACGTGGATATAAAATAAAATGTAATTTCAACAAAAACAAAAAACTGTTAAGTGTAGAAAAGTTCGTTTTCTATAATCAAAAACCTGAAAAAAATGTATATTGGCTCATACATTTTTCAGGTTTTTTGTTTTGTTTCAGGCAGGTCAAAATTTTCTACAAGGCCTTTAGATCTTTATTTAATTCGACCGGATTAAATCCTGACATTTGGTTATAAATACCACCAGGCGTTTGGATATAAAAAAACCAATGCCACACGAAATGTCAATTTTTTTAGAAGAGACACCTAATCAGAAAATCGGTGACGTATTTACCGAATATTTATATTCTTGGTTATTGTCCTGTATTATAATAATCTTTTATCGGTCCAACTTGACGTTGATGACCTCTATCGCTTGTCGGTTGCTGAACTTTAATTAAAATGTATCATAACAAGACACAAAAAGTATTAGGCAATCGACACCGCCTGCAACATTTTTGTGAGCAATATCTGCAATACATTGCGATTATTGTTAACGGAAGCAATAATGAGAAGTCTGTGGAAAATATTTGACTTTGGCACTTACAATTTTTTGTTTCAAAAATATAATGATTTAATGGTTATAATCCTCTGTATGCGAAATGCTATAGTGGAACGCAAAATATATATATTATTTTAACATATTTCCTTTTTTATAACTTGTTGCAATAAAAATTGTAAAATAAAAAAGCGCCATTAAGAGGATTATTTTATATATTATAGAAATAACAAACAAACTTGCAGACAAGCTGACATCTTATATTTCTTTGTTGGTGACAAAAGTTACGCTTTGATTTTTGTACTCAACCCCAGATTGACCTAGAGTCAGTCAGAGGTCGGTTAAAGATGCGTTTCTCCTGCTGAAGACTAAGATGGAATGACTTGGACACGTATCAGCCATTTTAAACGTAAATGCACCGTTAAACACTGTTTTAAAGAACAAATAGGTTTGGCGGTAAAAGTGCCAAGGTCGAAAAACTAAGGGTTCTTTCACATTTGAGTTAGCAATACACATAAAAACAGCTTTGCTTTTAGATTACAATCTTTATTGAATCAAATTATACCTACTTTTGACACAATCACGTGTTCATAACACCATTCTACGTAGCTTCGCTTTATTTTGCTAAGGACGTAGGCCTCTTGTACAATCACTCTGGTATGTAATACATAAGCGTATATAGATCACATAATAATCGGACAAAGCATAAACATCGAGAAGCCTTATAATAAAGTTACAATATAAATAGAACTCTTGGTAAACACAATATAAGAATATGTATAGCTACTTAATGCAACTGTAAATAAATAATTCCAGTGATTTCAATTAGGTATTAGGTTAGGTTAGGTTAGTTACACGCATGCTCGTAATATGTTAAATAAAAAGAAAAAAAATAAACCGAAATAACATGAATAGTTCTCAATTTCAATATAATATTTTTTATGTCCATATTAATTTTTGAAAATAGTTTTAATCTATTTCCAAGCTTATACAAATCCTTTTCGTCGTACTTATTATGGACAACACTTATTATAAAAAATACCGCTTAATTGACTTTCTATTATTACCTTTATATTACCAGCAATGTAGTTAGTTATTATTTGGTTTAGTTTAATTCATTCCATTCCTTTTTATTTATAAATAGTATCTTTCTGCACTTCTTATATACATGTACTATAAGCCAAATCTGTGTAAATATTCGATGTAGGCAGATTCGAGATATCATGTAGGTATACCTGTGTCGAGCATACAACATACCTATTTCCTGTCGAAAGGCGGTTAAGAAGGGACCGTAATTGTTCGTTACATTTTATAATCTATATATAACTATACATATTATTACAAGTTATCGCTACACGTGTAACTAACCTTTATAATTATTCGATAATAATTACAGTCAACATAATGTATGACAACGTCTCGTGTCTTATTTTCCTTTATTATTTGTAAATGAATGTAAATTGCTGCAAGCATACAGTAAATTATTGAAGCAATAGGTTTATTGCACTGTGGTTCTGTAGTATAAAGGCGGCGGAAATATAGGATTGCTATTCATTGTACCTATAACTATTTACAGAAAAATATTTTTTATTTTATAGAAGTACCATCGATACCTTTATTTATACATATCCGAATTCTTTGACATTATTATTATTCTCAAATAATTTATGAATAATATATTTTCCATCCGTGTAATTGTTTTTTCGATTTACCATCAATTACCATTAAAATCCATAATAATTGTATATTTCTCCATTTAATAACTTTTGGAAACGTTTTAGAAAACAAACAAAACAGGAGAAATCGTAAAATGTAGGTATCTAATCATTTACATTTTAGTGCAGAAAAAACGTTATAATAAATACGTCATAATAATTTAAAACAAATATGAAATCAACCATGTTTGTTCATATGTTTGAACATATATTTATATGTTATATTCGTTACCCTATATTCGATAATCTATTACTATATTTGCCGGCATCACTTAACACGTAATTAAAACATAACTGATCATTAAAATGTTTTGAATTTCTCCTTAATAAAATCTATACCATAATATATTATTAAAATTGAAATTTGAATCTCTACTAGACGGACGGCGTAGAGCAGCCACACTGTTCGTCAGTCTATTGTAGGAGTCTTCAAATGAACCAATATTTATATATGGTACCATACCTATATTGTAATATCCGTTATTTAATTTGCGTAATTGTATTAATGTTAAAAGAAACTCAGTAGTGTAAGTCTTAGAAAAAAACATCATTCTAATTAAAAGACACTCTCCACTTGAAAATATTTGCATTAAAGATGCCAGTAATTTTTTAGAATCATAAGAACATAATTTCATAAGAACCGACTCAGTCACAAGGTAGAAAGACTACGGACTCAGTCGAAATAACTCAGATATTATATAGAGCGCCATATTGTTGTTTTTATTCATATTATATCTTTCATCATACTTTTATCGCATGTTATAATATTAACAATAATGCTTTTGCCACTGAGCGAAAATATTAATTAATAAGAAAAGTTTTCGAATAGTTAATAATAAAACAACTAAGAATGACCTTACGTACCTGACACAATGCAAAGGATTCTTGGTATATTAAAATATTTAAATTACTGTAATGTATGGTACATTGTAAATAAGTATTTTTAAATTAACCATAATTTATACTTTGTTTACAAAACTAGGAATCCCCTGAGAATACAGTTAATACTTGCTTTAAGAGTGGTTTTATCAAGAATATCATTTACGTCTTATTGCAAATTCCAGCTATTGTAAGTATTGTTATATTAATTTAATCATAATAATTTAAATATAAACAAAATCATTATACAAATCATTATACATTTAATAAATGCGTGTCAATATTTATGTTTTACTTTACAGTTAATGTGAGAATAATGTAAAGAAAATCAGACTAAAACGCATCGGTTATGTATAGCTTTCTGCGTTTTGTGTTATATATCTCAATGTTAAAATATAGGGACGTTGAATCACTACAAAGGACATTATCTATTAATAGTTTTCAGTTCACAAAATACGACCAAAATATGAGGTCTAACTCTTACTTAAAAACACTGTTATAGAAAATAATATTCCGGAAGATCAGAAGAATGTAACGATAAAAATGCTTCTAAAAGTGGGTAGTATAAGAAACAAGTTAGAGAATGTCTGTATTTGCAGGAACATTTTGTAATTCCACTGGTTTTTGAGAATAATGTTGAGAAAATCAGAATAAAACGCATCGGTAATGTAGAGCTTTCAGCGTTTTGTGTTAAATATCTCACAGTGTCAAAATATAGGGCCGTTTAATCACTTTGAAGGACATTATCTATTTATAGATTTTAGTTTTCCAAGCCCCTCAAAATACGAGGTCTAACTTATAAAACACTTTTATGGTTATAGGAAAATAATATTCCGGAAGATCAGAAGAATGTAACGATAAAAAAAATGCTTCTAAAAGTACGTAGTATAAGAAATAACGTTGAGAATGTCTGTATTTGCAGGTACATTTTGTAATTCCACTAGCTTTTTTACCACGTAGAATCTAAATAAATATAGTTAAATTTTATATAAAAAATGAACAAAAATCATTTAAATAAACGAAGGCAAATAACATAGGTTTTGGAATATCGTCAAAATGCAGCGAATGGTTTCTTTATAATTATTTTTATGATATTTACTACAAAATCCTACCATTTCACATTTACATCGATCTAATAATTTAATATTCCCTATTATACTTTCTTTCTACGCTGTATAAATAGGATTTCTTTAAGTTAAAACTTTGTAAACTACTATTAAAATATTTTCTTGATAAATAGCTTAATATGAAGTAAATAATTGATAGTTCAGTTAAGTTCGTGGAAGTCAGGCTTTTCTCTATCACTGTGAATATAACAGAAGAAGCACGGATAATTGCTTATAGCAATGTTTAATGTTTGATATTTTTAAGTATAATATGATCTGCTCGGGATTTCATAATGACTTCTTGTCATATGCATTTTATTAAATAAATGATAATCACTTGCGAAATGTATTTTAGGACGGGAGGTAAGAACTATGTTGTATTTCTATTATACTTTAAAATGTTAAAATTTTCAGAGGCCAAGCGATTCTCTTTTCCTGAGAGGCACCAATGCCTTAGTACAACTGAAACCAAAATTAAATACGTTTAAGAGTTAAAACTTACACAATAGCTAAATATATTTAGGACAAAATAAATAAAATGATAATATAAACTCATTATCGTCACATTTTTTTCAAATCGTAGAGGTATATTACTAGTTTTTTTTAATATATTTTAAATGCCATTTGTGTAGCTTCCAAATTTATGTGTTAAAATTCATAATAATAACTTTGTTCATGAGTACGGGTTTATACGCACATCCGTGTTTTTCTGTCCCTTAAAAGTATTCTTTTTCTGTCACACGCGCCATACTCACGCAGATAATTTACGCGTCAGACCTGCGTGACATGAAAATATCATAAGACTAATAAATAAGAGATAATTGATTCATGTTTCAAAAATAATGAAACTCCACGTCTGATACATAATTACATTTAGTATGGTTCTAATATCATGTGTTTAGAATTTACTAAGTTTCTACTACTCAATATAATTTATTTTTTTATTTAGCTGTGCTTTTAATATATCTTAGAATTCTATGATTTTACTACTGATTAAATTGGATAGTATCTCAAAAATATAAATAGTAGGTATTGTACGTAATATTTTATATATAATATTATGATAACATACAATTTGAAACTGTCTCTTTTGTTTCATTATTTATAATATCTGGCAATTTATAAAATAAACATGAAATAAAATACAGTCTTAGGCTATTAAATAATGAAAGTAATTTTAAAAAGACTAAACTATAAGTCGAGTCACAAATCATAGACAATAATACATCTTTTTAAATTCGCAACAACATAAATATTTTTAAGCGTAGACTACATAAAGCACATATTTGTTAAAATTAGATTCTTATACAACAATATTATCTTTTAGAAATAACATTTAAAGCATATGAAATTACATAACATTAGAGCAAGTAACAATTAATAGACATCAAGTAATTAATAGTAGTTGTACTTTAAATATACATGAGGTACGAAATAGTATAAATAATTTTATTTTACACAAATAGTTTCACAATTCCATCAATAAGTATGATTTTAAAATATTCGATTTATCTGTTTTCTTTACACAAATTCTCTAGTAATCTATGATTAAAAGTCTATATTTAATTTTAAAACGACTAGATATATTTGTCAATAGTGATAGTATGAGGTTTGATACTTATTTGTTCTCGATGAGAGTTTGAACTTGTAGGACTAAATCTCTAGCCAGAGACAAAACGGCGGATGCGTCGTGACGTTCAGCCATTTCTGAAAAACAAAATCAAGTTGAGGATCAAAAATAGTGCCAACAAATTGCACCTTCACAAATAAAATTGTAGAGCAATATATGCCCCATTTAAATGTAATTTAAAATGCGAAATATATATACTAATTTTGAAATCAATACACTTTCTAGGAATAGGGTAGATGTAAGTTTAATATAAGATAAAAACGATATGATTATTATAAAAATATTGATATAGTAGCAAAGGAAATAAGTAAAAACTAATAGGCTGTAAATGACAAAGAGATAGTTGAGATAGATAGAGAAGGAAAGAATAATAATGGAATAAAATTTTAAAGAATAATGTCTTACAAGGATAAAATGGGACAGGTTTAGAAATCTTGACAAAAATAAAACTAATAAATACTGAGGTCCTTTTCAAAATGTAGTTTAGTAAAAAACGTGATAAATTTAGCAGTTGATGAATTTTTGGCAAAGGGAGATCTTCCAACAGGCGAGATGATCATGCCTGGAGAGCGGCCGTGCTCCAACAGTCGTTGTTCGGAACTTGTATATATGCGGGGTATTGAGAATACTTCGATAGCGTGTTTCAAAATACAAGAAGCGCCATCTCTTGACGAGTTGCGGGAAGTCGCCACAAATCAAAATCATTTAAGACGAAAGTAAACAGGATGTTACCGTTAAAGAACTTGATGATGTCGGTAAAATCCATAGTATTGGCCAGGATAACGTCGCGGTATGTCTCCAGTAAGGCCAGCGCGATGAACAGCACCATATGCTCGGAGGCCACATACCTCGCTGCCCATATTAACTCCCATGCAGAGAATACCTTTGGACAAGTAAAATAATTACTAAGCAAAAAAGAAAAAACAACTGAAGACTAACTGCTCGACCGCTCCGATAGTCTGAGTCTGAGCACACAAAATGCACAAAACTTTAATAGTGGGATTACATTGCCGGATTAGTTGCCGGCACACTTTTATATGAGTCGACCACCATAGTCCTCGGGAGTGGCAACGCATCTGATATACTCACGCATATTTGAAGTTACTTACAGGTGTCCATGGGCAGCAGTGACCACTCACCATCTGGTGGACTGCATGGTTGTTTGCCACTTCAATCAGTTAAAAAAGATCCTATGCGCGTAGCATAATCTCTAGCGAAGTGGTGTAAACTTAATATATAATCAATCTACTCTTAATGTATGATTAAGCATGATTAAGTTTGAATAAGCAAATGAAGTAAAGATACCACGTTATGCTCTTGCTACTTAAATAATAAAAAAATCTTTTAAAGACTGGAGTGAGTATCTTCAATAATTAAAAAAATCTTAGTAAAAACACTAAAAAATGTGAGAACTGTTATATTATTGTAATAAAAAGAACCAAATATAGCATTTTTATATGACGTATTATATAAACGGTAAAGAGGAAAACACTTTGACTGATAATGGTTAATCAATACGATCTTTGTACAGGTGAATTAAATTATCATACAGTCAGCAAAATAGACGTCTAAGGAAAAATATAGTACCTAGAAAATACTTACATCTTGGTAAAGTAATTCCCGCTTGAAATCGAGCAGGAACCATCGGTAGCAGAAGTAGAAGTGGGTGTAGTCGCCGTGCGCGTGCATCAATTCGTACAACTCGCAGTCGAGGATTTGAATGAGGGACCTGAGAATACATTATTTTATTATAACTGTTATTTTATTATAACTGTTACTTTATTATAACTGTTATTTTATTATAACTGTTATAATTTGTAATTGTCTGTTGACTTGAAGTTTTTATTGTTAATGACCAAGGAGTGGGCTCAATCTCAAGGTCTTTAGATAGAGTACTACACAGTTTAGAAGACTTCTTAGAAATTATGAAAATTTAAAGTAAAATTCTTAGTTACGTAAATTTTAAGATAGTGGTCTACGTAAACATCATATTTGAAATTAATAAATATTCGATTAACGTCCGATTAACGTTCCAGCAAGTCTTCAGAAGTAATAAATTTATTTGTTCAACTTGGATAAGAGATAATCCTTTTTGTCCTCAATAGGGCAAAGGGTCTGTGAATAAGTTGCGGTAGAAAATTGGGGATGTCAATTGATATTTTTACACCATAAACTAGATGCATTACTTTGCATAACTTAATCCTTAATCCCTTAATTTATCTTTAATTTATTTTCTTCTACAACTCGTCGAGAGACGGCAACAGTAGGATGTCAAACCTCATCAGTTGCCACGACACCAGATCAAAAAAATCGGAAATCGAACCCGGGACCCATTGCGCGTCCGATCGGTATAGTAACCGCTCCGCCACGCGGGTCGTCAATGATCGTACATGTCCTATCCCATCTCCAGAAACTCCACATGACACGTACCTCATATCAGCGAAGTGCGCGTCCATCGCCTGTCCGGAGGGGAAATTGTCCTTGGCGCGCTCCATGAGCCGCGCGAACAGCGCATGCGCGGCCGCCTCGTCCCGCAGCGTCACCAGCAGCGGCGCCGCCAGGTCGCACATGCCTTGCATGTAGCCCGTCTCCAGGTGCTCCCATACGTACCTGTATAGGGTTACATGCTTACTGTTTTTGTATCTGACTGAAGTAGCAAACGAGCATGCAGTCCACCTCAATTGTAATCAACTTCATACAGAACATGGATTCCATCTGAAGTCAATCACAGATGCGTTGCTACTCCTGTCGACTATGATGGTCGCCTCATGTGAAAGTGTGCCGGCAACAACACCCTTCGATCGAAACGCAAGAAATGCTTCACGATAGAAATAGGTGTGGTGGTGGTACTTCCCCGGTCGAACTACACTGGTTCTACCACCTTTAACACATGCTCACTAATCGAACTTTGTTGAATTTATAATTGGTTACAAAGTAATTGCTATCAGCTTTAGAAGTTGTTTATATACAATCAACATAAGCATTTAAAACATTTTTCGAAATCGGTATGATTATCATTTGAGTTAATATCGAATTAAATTTCTTAGACCTTTCATTTCCGCCTAAATAACAATGTTTGGAAGGACAAAATACAAAAATTACTTAGGTACTAAATTATGTTTAAAAATAACTTACGTGCACATTATGTTTCTCAATTTATCCAAATTCTCATCGGTAAAGAATGGATAGTTTCTGTCACATCTCTGCACGTCTTTTTCAATGCGATGCAAATTGAGTGCGAAACTCTCCACCAATTCATTCTGAAAATGAAAATAATATAAGCTTCTTCAGCTGAAGACTAGTTTCTCTTTGATTGAGATTTCGAAAGAATGTAGAGTCCATAGACTCCATGGAACAAATAAAATGCCTTTTGCAAATAAATAAATTTAGGAAATAAAGAATTTAACAAATGATCATAAATTATAGTCGAAAAAACTAAACGATCCCCATCCCATTAGCGAAATTATAACAAAATAAATATCCTCCGGGGTAATAGCAATTACTCGTATTAACCCATTAGCATATTTTTCCGTTCGAGAACTACTATCCTCACTTTGTTACTCGATCGTATGAAAACTCCCTTCTATTTTAAGCCCCCCTGGTGACTCCGGGATCTCAAATCATTCAAACGCATCCAAAGTCCTCTGAGCCCCCTAACTTTGTGACCGTATGCAACCAAATATTTACCGTCTTTTCCTTATGACACAGTGCTTCCACTCTTGCACTATAAGCCCTTTTTGTCGCCTTTTACGACGAGCAGGGGATATAATAGCCATACCTATTCTATCCCTGAATCTACAGAGACGACGGAACAAGACCTAATCACTACATAGTATAAAACAAAGTCTCTTCTCGCTATGCTGCTTGCTGTCCCTATGTATGCTTAGATCTTTAAAACTACGCTACGGATTTTAATGCAGTTTTTAATAGACAGAGTGAATCAAAGGGAAGGTTTTTATGTATGATACATGTATAAAATAGTTGACACTGACAAATTTAGATTTTTGACTTTCAGGCGGAACGACGTTCGCAGGGTCAACCGGTATTGTATAATTTAAAGGAATAAATCAAAGAACATAAGATCAAGCGATGTACACTCACGGAGTAGACGCCACCATTGGAACTAGCCGGCGAGACGCACGTGGACCGCGTGTCGGGGCGCGCGTCGCTCGGCTCCAGCGTGTCGAACGACGCGCCCGCCGACTGCGACTCCTCGCGGACCACGCCCAGCGGGCTGCGCGCCGGGCTCACGTTCGCTGTTGATTGTTTTTTTTTTTTTATAATTTAACCTAACGATAAGGCAGACGGGCTACCTGATGGAAAGTAGTCAGCGCCGCCTATGGACATTCGCAACACCAGAGGAGTCGCCAATGCATCGCCGGCTGTGAAGGAGAGTTCTTTTCGCACCTTTCTTGCAGAACCCCATGTCATAGCGCTCCGGGAATACCTCAGGAGGAAGTTCATTCCACAACTTGCACGTCCGTGGCAAAAACGAGCGTGCAAACCGAACCGTGGAGGACCGCCACGAGTCCAGTTGGTGTGGATGGAACTTCATCCTTCGGCGAGTGGTGCGGTAAAGAAAAGGTGACGAAGGCACCAGGTCAAAAAGTTTCTCGGAACACTCACCGTTGTAAAGCCGGTAGGGAGCCTACGCCACGCAGAGGGAGCCTATATCCCTCCGCAGGCTTAAAGGTTCTAACCAATCGGTGATCCTTGGGTCGTTGACGATTCGGATCGCGCGTTTCTGCACGGAGTCAAGTGGGTTTAGTTGGTATTGGGGCGCCCCTGCCCAGAGATGCGAGCAATACTCCATGTCCAATGCATGGTATAACCCATTATTGTCCCACTGCTGGGCACGGGTCTTCTCTCAGTATGAGAGAGTTTTAGGCCATAGTCCATCGCGCTGGCCAAGTGCGAATTGGTGGACTTCACACACCTCCGAGAACTTTTTTTTTTAAAGAACTTCGAGTGTGTAGGTATCCTCACGATGTTTTCCTTCACCGAAATGTATTGGCAAATGTTAATGATAGTGGTAGATTTGGTACAGTGGTAGATTTCTTGGTAGTCTAAATTTGGTGACGTCGCCGCTACACATTGTAACTCAAAGGCTACTATTACTTAATTAAGCGTCATTCAGTTAAGGCTGCAAGCGACTTCGTTGATCGTTAATGCACTGGGCTCACGTTGTGCTAACGATTGTATTAAGTAATTTTAATGAAGGTAAAAGACTTCTTGTCGGTCAACTTCTGTGGCGTCACCGCTACACACTCACTGTAACGCGTCAACACTTCGCGTCTTCACTTCAAACGTCATTCGGTTAGCGCTGACAGCCACAGCGGCAAACCATAAAAACAAATATGTACCAGTATCATAATACAGATATTAATCTTATACGGCTAAGAAATTAGCTGTAATCCAACCAATCGAACGTTTCGTGGCCCTCAAATAATAGCTGTGACAAACACTACGATGGCTTGATAAAAAAGATATGAGGGAGTTTCTTGATATAATAGGTAATATTACTTATTTTATATATATTTATTATATATATATATGGTCTCGTATTGTCATTATTCAATATGCAGTTTAAATTAAGACAAAATGACAAGTTTTACATAACGGTTTGCTTTAAAATATTCCAGGTAGATATTTCTACATACTATTTATTTACTACTGCTACTATAGATACAATTTAATTAATACATTCTATGACAAGCCTTACCTGTCGTTCCACCCGAGACAGGAGATCCGGAATGCGCTAAGTCTACGGATGGATTTGTTATAATCACACTCGTATGCTGCTGGTGCGACGTATTTTGATTTGCATGATTCTCGTTAGATTCATCTGTTTTTAAATCATTGCCATTTAGATTTGTATTAGCACTATCAATACTACATAGTAGGCCTCTTCCCTCACCCTTTTGTACGATTCCTTCTGCCAACCTCTTAATTTCAGCTATGCTCTCCCTCCTCATATCTGGGTTCTCTATAACACTTTTAACATATACCTCTTCATCGTCGTCGTCTAGATCTTTCAAACTGTCTATATCTACATGTTCCCTACTATCACTCGTCTCAGTCTCTCCGTTGACTTCAGTTTCTTCCTTAGTCTGCCCTTCGGAGTCCATTTCGATGTTGTCCACTTCGTCTATGCTCGGCGCTCGTGATAGAACTGGTTTAGCGTCCGCTCTCTTTTGGTCGTTCTCACTGGGTTCCGGTGAGACAATTGGTGGGTTGTCGGATATGACGCTGCAGTCATCTTCGAAAACCTATAAATTACAAAACAACTTTTAATAGGATAGCTTTGAAATAGTCGAGATTAGAAATTAGTCTAGCCGTTGTATTTAGGGTCGCTAGAAGCTGTCCTTTTCGCATCATAGTCGGAAGCGACAAATAGTGGACGGTGATGCATTCTGCGAACGAGTGATATTCGTCATGGATTCTACGCGCTCATCTTCTGAAGGGCATCGATAAAAAGTGCCTTACACTCTCGGATCACCAGCCGATGTGTCCAGATCGCGAATGTAATGCTTTTTCGTGACCGGGTACTGAGGGACCAAAATAACAAGGTCAATGTTCAATTATTCAATTGAATTATTTTTCTAAATTTACTATTCGAATGATTAATTTATTTTTATACCTCAGGTTCAACCTCTGGACGCGGTTTCCCCGAAGCTTCTGTGAGACGAGCAATGGAGGCTGCAGTTGCTTCACGGTCCTTTTGCCGAACTATAGCCTCCACACATAACCACTCCGACATCGTTGTCTCGTACTGACGTCTGTATGCTGCATCTTGCTCGCTTCTTTCTTCGGCTGTTGAGCCGAATCTGGAAAATTATCCATATACTCATGTAAAAAATATATATTGATTTTATATATTTAAATTATTTAGACTCAAATGATCCTAACTTAACGTGGTATATTATTTTATTGGGTTGCAAAGTAACCTAATGAAATTAGTACACTCTCTTTTCCTTTGACTTCAAGTTTATTATGAATATCAACTTTACGCGAATTAGCAAGCAAACGAGTATGCAGTCCACCTGATGATAAGTGGCCATTGCCGCCCATAGACATCTGTAATCAACCCCAGGTAACATCAATCTTACCTGATGTAAATGAGGTTACAGATGCGTTAGTTTCACCGAGGACTTAGAGTGCCTTTGATAAGTACGTCTCCCGTACCACACCTAAAATACTACGATTTTATGATAATACTAGTTGTAACTTGCGCGTGTTGTTATGCCATCACAAAAAAACACCAGAAACCGTCACGAGCTCATGAATAACAACTTTGCTATAGATCATCACATGATCGAATGAATAGTTTACGATTCTATAAAGGACATACAGACAAACATTAATTTTTACATATAAAGAGATACAACTGTATATTTTACACTGCTACTTACTCGTAATATCCTAGTAGATACGGCCACACCTCCCGTCTAATCTCATGCTGTACCCCGCGATAGTACACCAGCCTGTATACTTCATCTTTGTCGTTCACTGCACCGTTCTCGTCTGTCATCGCTCTCCATACTTCCTCTGTTAAACCGTCTTCTGTGCCCTCTAATCAAATAAAAATATTATTTTCATGATTAATTGCATGAAACTATATTTTCTTATTAGTTACATTAGATGATGTTAAAAATTTTAAAAATATACATTGAATAAAAACATCCAGGTGTACTGTGACCGAGAAACTATTTGCTTTATTTTTTTCTGATGTAGGAAGTACTCAATAAGCATTAGGTTTATAAATAAATCTCACATCATCACGTAGTTACAGATCATAATCTAATGAGAATAACAATATGCGAAACTATACTTGTACCATTAATACCAATTAAAAAGATTAACGTAAATACCAAATGAAGAATACATAACAAACAAACCTCTGGGAACAATATTAGGATGTACAAGACCACTTAGATGGGTCCTCACGGTGGACAAATGGCGGCAATACGCAAGCCAGCCGTAGAACGCACGCGAGATTATCTGCCGCCGCATCGTACTGCACACCAGCTCGATTGAAGCTGACTGTGGAAGAAAAATAACCGAGTTGCAGTCGCTCCATGTTGTTATAATTTTGAAAACACCAAGAATTTTCTCGGACATGTAATATCTAAAGTTGTTTCACCATGCGACAGGCGCTTACTATTGTGTACAGTGAAGTAATCGGTAAGGTCAGTAATATTGTAATGGTACAATATTTAGTTATTTAATTAGCTCATCATAATCCGAAGTGTATAGAACTAATTGAGCTGAAACTCGTAGTTTTGGTTACAAAAGAAACAACTTCTTGGCGTAGCAAAGCAATGACTGAAAGTCACAAGAATTACTCTAGGGTGAGTAATTATCTAATTTTGTCCTGAACTTACTTTCGTTTAAGCCTAATATCGATAATCTAAAATTTAATAAGCAATCAATAAAAAGCACTGATTTTCCGAATCGATTTTACTCAAGATCCAAGAATATTCGGTTCATTATTCATCTCAGCTATATCTTCCACCAATTGGATTAACTATTAGAGAATTATATGTAATTAATGGTTCTTGAACTACTAGTTCTACTAACAATGCTTTATGACCTCCAAAGTCCGAAACCACTTAAATATAACTCTTCCCAAAATTATTAAAACTTCTCGTCAATCATTATATTATTTATAAGCCACTCAGTGACAGAATAAGCGATCGAACAAAAATGTTTGAATCCCAACTGTACCTATGTTACCTTATTTACAAAAAAATTGATTAGGTTTGATTATTACATTTTTGGGTTGTCGTTATAACCTTACCTGTTCAACAACAGGATGCGTTGCGATCACCACAGGCGGGTGTCCATTCAGACCCGCGGAGGGCGGACAGTCCACGGACATGGTGGAGGAGTCCGACGACGTGGTGGACGTGGAGGCGAGCGGGCGGCGCGGCGTGCGCGGGGGGGACGCCACTGCTCGCTCGAAGAGAGAGTGACGCATTGCTGCAGATTTATAAAATTAAAATGTGCTTACTTTAGGATCTGTCCGGAAATACAAAGAAATGAAGAGAATAGAAGAGGAATGACCAATGTAGTTGACGTAGATAGCGTAAAACTTGGAGGTTTCGTGGACGAAGAGGGTGTAGCGCATCGATGGGTAATGTTTAAATTAATAATATTATTATATCCATCCATATTTTAAAGTAGACACGAAAGAAGATAATAAATATAATCAATGACAAACTTAAGCATTCCTTAATTTTGTAGTTATAATAAGACGACAACAATCACCCAACGTCAGATGAAATTATTTTCTTGATTAGTTATTTATTTTTATACTTCTAAAGCAAATAAATGAATTATATACCCTCTCTGTCGCCAATAGCATTGTTGACGATTCGGAACACATAGTCCCCAGCGACCTCTTCCCATTCCGGTTCCTCTGTTTCACCGCTCTCACAGAGACTTGGCATTGGCCGTCGCCTTGTTTTCCCACGACCAAACACCTATATAATAAAAAGATTATTATTAAGTTATATCTTGGAAGACAATAATGATTAAAACTGAATCAGTTAAGTTAGTTCAGTTATTAAGTTGTCATAAGACCATTTTTAACAATTTTATCTTCTTCACTGTCAGTTTCACGACCCGCGTGGCGCAGCGGTTACCATACCGGTCTGACACGTAGTGGGTCCCGGGTTCGATTCTCGGCCAGACAGGTATCTGAATGAAGAGTTTGGATTCTTTTTCTGGGTCTGGGTGTTTGTGTATTCGTCTTTGTGTGTGTCCATGGCATCCACGACACAGGAGAAAATCCTACTGTGGGGCTATAAGTGTATAAAGCTTTTAAGTTTAAGTTTCGCTATGACCACCATCGTAAAAAAGAAATTAATTGCATCTCGTGATTACCCCATACATATTAATATGTATTTGATATTTTCTTACAGAAACGATAGGAATTACCAATTAATAAACTAATTGGTGTTCGTACGAAAGTTTTAATTTTTACTGTACTGTACCTTTCCAGTTCCTCTCTGTGACCATAACGGAGGGTCCAACTGACCGTGTGGTAATAAACCAGTCTCCAGGTTGCTTAAGAATGACAAAAGATGTCCCCCTGTAAAATAATTAGAATCGTTAAATGTATCTTTGGTCTAAAAATATAAACTATAGTCAACAACTACTTTTTTTGTTACGGGGAGGAAACCTTCAAAAGGTTCTCGAAGCCTTGGGAGAGACTCCGGGTTATGTGTGATTTTTACACTTAATCCTCCTCGGTGGCCTTTCTCAGCGCTTGTAGTAGGGGACTCGGAAACTCCAACGGAACGAACCAGTGTCCCCTAGCGGAGCGCCCCTCACGGGCTCATCTCTTGGGGGACGTGTACTATCCCCCTTCACCATCCGGTGCTTACAGCGAAATGCAGCCACATATACCGCCGTCCTTCTCGGGGTTGCTTGTTGGACGGTTCGAGCTCCTACTCTAGCCGTCTGCAACCTCAGAGGCCCCGTTAGTCGCCTCTTACGACAGGCAGGGGATATCGTAGCCGTATTCTACTCCCCGACTACACGGTGAAGTCAACAACTACCTACGAACATTCTGATCTATGACTATCTACAAATAATTTAATGCAGTACATTCGAATGGTTTCAATGCTATTAAAATACTGATTTCATTTTAGTAAATGTTATTGCATTGAAGACAAAACTTTATTTTTTCTAAGTACCTAATTTGTATTTTTTCCTAATTCCGGGTAAGCAAAGCAATGATAACAATTAACTTTAATTATAAAGCTTTGAGTTCATTGTGTACATTAATAATGATAACACTTTATTGTACCCGATCAAAGACAATTTTAAAACAATATGAAGAGCGGTCGTATCGCTACTCAGCATTTTTTCCAGACCAACTTACGATGCAGAGTATATTCTGTAGACTTACCTTTAGGGAAATGTATGGGAGGCCTCTGAACACCATCTTGGCCAACTAGTATGAGCGCGTCGCTCGCTTGAGACCTGTGTACATGTACGTAGACCACCTCCCAAACGCAAACTTGGAGAGACATCGCCCAATATACGCTGCAAATAAAAAATAACGATTTTCTTATGATTATAAATTCAGAAATTAAATATTTGTATAATTATAAATTCTGAAAAAATATTACTATTGAGATGAACAGTGAACAATAATTCTTGGTCCCTAATTATCGGTCTGTTATTCACAGTAGCTGTTCAATGTAATAATTTGTAAAGATATTACTCGTATACAATCAAGTAAGACACCTATGACAACATTCCATATAATAAAAATTGGTCTGGTTGTAGCCTAAATTGTGATCCCATGTGAACAAACGAATTAAAAAAAAGAAATGACCACATTATAAATATTTTATAAACAAATCACAATAGTAAGTGGCAATCGCCCACGTACAACAATAATGTAATCAAGTCCAGATCAGTTATGATTAGATTAGAATATTACCAAAGGTCAACCTCATGTAAGATTCTAATCATAGACACGTTACTAAGCCAGAAGACTAAGGTGTAGGCGCTTCAGATAAATATGTGTCTCATATTACACCCATTAAACAAAACAGCAGCGCTTAAGAAAAAACAGAAGATTATAGAGCAGAAATAGGTGTAACAAAAGTTCCCCACTTTCATTTCTATCAAGATCTAAAATAGCTGAATAAAAATTAAAAACAGTACATGATAAAGAGAAAAGCATAGAATAAAACGCAACAAGCAACGTACCAGTCAATACAGAGGGGTCCGGAGCAGCGGCGCCTGTATACTGTGCAAGGGCTGGTGCTGCACAGAATACACTTGTTTTGGCACGCGGACGCATGCACTAGGTGGCAACGGAGCAAGCTACATAATATCACAAACTAATATGCGATCTAAACAATGATAATGATAGAAAAGGCCAAATAAATGCAACGAGGCAAAATCAATAATGAATTAGGCTTCACAAACAAAATAGAACAAATGTGGTGTATTTAAAAATATAAACGAAAATCTGGAAAAGGTAATATTCATAAAACTAGACAAATAAAATATAGTTAGCATGTTTTATTATTAACAAGAAAGAAAACTTTATTCTGTACTTGATAATAAATGAGTTAAATTAATAAAACTTTTTGTTTTCGACACATAAGTTAAGAAGATAAAATAATAAAATCAAAAAGTCTTATGTCGAAGACGATGATAAAACTACAAGAAACTTCTTGAGCGAGTTGAATAACCTAGACTACAACAACAATCCACAACGTACAACTTATTAAAGAAAATACAAACTTAATTTTGATTAGCACAAAGCTGTCTAAGCTAAGCTGATTTAAAACAAACAACAAATCAACAAAGTTTCAGATTCACAAACAAACTCAAAGATAATAAAGCAATGATAGAGTAGCAAATTGATAAATTGAAGTAGCAAATAAATTAAATGGTAATTGCACGAGTGATAAATACCTCTTGTCGATGCCTTCACTTTCAGCGTAACCGTTCATGAGTTGATTTGGAGTCCATTTGATAACCAATCCAGCTGCAGTTTGATGCAGACTTAAGTATCCAGGCATGGCTTCTTCAACGTCCTTCTATAATAATAACACGAATTTAATTACATAAATTTAACTTAAGATAGCCGCATTAGCTAGTGTATAGCGGCGATATTTAAACTTTTGAAGTTCTGTTTTATTATTTTGTAATGTGGTTTTATTCAATTCAAGTTAAATTATTTCAATTCTAATCTCAATTTATGTAATGTTATCTGTATTATGTTTATGTTTATCATGTTAATCATTTAAATTTTCTCTGTGCCTACCGCTAGATGTTGAAAAGTCTATTTAATTAACTTCAGAAATCCATTTTTATGAATCCAATTCTAATGAGATCTTCGCTATTTATTCAAAAATAACATTTCTCCTTACCGGCTGTACTTTTACATTATTTTTGCCATACAAAAGAGCTGCTCGTGAATTCTGGTGCAAACTCTCCACGTAGTCCTTGGCACTTGATGCGGTCGTGCTGCCAGTACCTGAGATGAAAATAAACAACGTGAATTCAAAGACGTAGAAATACTATACTTTAAAATTTCATAAATAATAGAGTAGTTAATTGATAAATTGGACACCCAATGAATTTAACGGTAACTATTGTACGAGTAGGTAATAAAGAAATACCTGTTGTCGATGCCTTCACTTTAAAATTAACATTATTCTTTGCTCGTTTAAAGGTGGCAAAGCCTTTCGTTCGTTTCGTATCGGTCGCACCTCTGCCACAACTATTTGTCTAATAACAGCAGAGTTGAACGATGCTGTACTCTAGTTTGAAGAATGTATTAAACATATTGAAACATGCTTTTTTTTTGTTTTCCAGGGGGAAACCTTCCAAAGGTACCCGACGCCGTGGGAGCGACGCAGGGTTATGTGGGATTTTTACCGCACTAAAACCCCCCCGGTGGCCGTCCTCGGCGCTGAAAAGGAGGACTCCGGGATCTCGAAACGACTTCAACCGGAATCCACGAGCGCGCTGCCCCATCGGGCTCCTTCCAGATGGGCGGCTGGGCCCACCGCTCCGTCTAATCTTTACAACGGTATGCGACCACACATACCGCCGTCCTTCCCGGGATTGCCTGACCGAACGGTTCGAGCTCCCACTCTAGCCGTCTGCAACCCCGGAAGCCCCTTTTAGTCGCCTCTTACGACAGGCAGGGGATACCGTAGCCCTATTCTGACCCCGAGGCTACAGGGACATTGAAACATGCTTATACGTGCTTATACGACGATTTCCCGCTTATTCCTCAAGGATATCAACGCCCCTGTAGAAACCTCAGGTGTGACCAGGGTTTCCAGACGTCCCTCTATGGCGGGACCGTCCCGAATTTTTAATCCGCGCGGGAGAAGCTCAGTCCCGCTTTTGAGAAAGACTAGACTTTTGGAAAAAACAGTTGCCAATTGCACATATATGTGGAACTGCAGTTTGTCGACAGAACTATACTCGTTCTACTATCTGGCGAAACTATAATATTATATGTATCCGACCCGATTTCTTTGAATAGAAGCGTTGATCTGTGCTAATTTCTTTTCGCCGCATCTTGGCAGAGTCGTGTAGTCAGCCGAGGGTGGCATAGACAAAGTTTACGTCATTCGAAAAATGGCGGGAACACGAAACTGTCCCTCCTATTCGTTCTATAAAAAATTAACTACTGCAATTTGTCGATAGAACTACACTCGTTGTACCACCTGGCGAAACTATAATATTATATGTATCCGATCCGATTTCTTTAAATAGAAGCGGTAGGCGCGTTGATCTGTGCTGATTTCTTTTCGTCGCGTCTTGGCAGAGTCGTGTAGTCAACCGAGGACGGCATTGACAATCAAAGTTTACGTCACTCGAAAAATGGCGGGAACAAGGAACTGTCCATTTCGTTCTTTATAAAATTAATTACCATTTGAATGTATTGTAGCTGTATTTATGTTAGAAGACTTTGTGATAATTATGTCAAGGGAATTAACTCAAAGATTTGTTATTCTGCACGAGACCTATAGTCGCCCACGCCATCTCTAAACATATTGATGTCGAGTAAAACTAATGCCGACATAATTATGTATACACATTTCAGACATATGATATTTGAGAACAATATCATCAGAACAGAACAATGTGAAATATCTCATATACATTCACATATTATGGGACCGTAAATTATAATAATAACGTTACACGCGAAGATAACTTCCATAAATCTAGACAAAGTAAAGACCCGGAGGACTTACTGAGAATTCAAATTATGTTTCCAACTCGAGACACTGTGGTCTTGTTGGTATAGTAACGAGTCACATTGTTCGAAGTTTATCATGTAGAAAAGGAATAATATAGTTATATACACATTAAATTATTATGAGACATGTAGCACTTAATACAAATACCTTGCATAATAGTATGTGAAATTTAATTATAATCTTGTATATTATTATGAAATGTATGGTATAATCATGGTTGTATTAGTTCCTGAAAAAGTAGAAATAGAAAGTACATATATCTATTTATATTTTTTATATATTTATTATCGATATAGAATTTTTCTATATCGATGATATTTATAGAAATGTTTTACTGTGAAGTTTTTTGTAGGACGTCGACACCTACTTCAAGATTCTCTTTATATTTCAATCCTATTAATAAAAAAATATTAGTTGATTAATTTTGGCAGTGTCTAAGTTAGTTCTAGGGATTCAAAAATTTTTATGGAATAAGATTATCCTAATAATAAAAATCGTCCAAATTCATTGAAGTCCCCCTTCTAGACTAATAAGTTAGTATAAGTGACTATGTAACTAAAAAAATCCGAGTCAACAGACTAGTCTAGACTAACTAAACATGTCCGAGTTACTCGCCTAATTTAATTAATAAGACAAGCAAAAGCCTTAAGACATAGGATCTCCAAGTTACTGTGTCAAAGTGGTGTGAATAAAAACAAAGAGTTACTAAGAAAGTCCAAATGACTAAGGAAGCTACTCAGGAAAAGAAGCAATTCAAAAAGGATGTCAAGGTAAATTGTCTACTGAGAGCGAACATATGAAGTGTCGTGAGGTGACAGCTCCGTAAAAAGTTTATTAGTCTAAGTAAGTCCGACTACCTAAATAAGTCCGAGTCAACAGTCTACTCTAGACTAACTAAGCATGTCCGAGTTATTCACCTAATTGAATAAATTAGTCATTAGGCTTGTATTAAGACAAAGACACTCTAATTACCTACTTTTTTATCAGACTGAAGTAGCCAACGAGCATGCAGTCCACCTAATGGTAATTGGTCACTGTCGCCCACGAACATCTGTAATCAACTACATACAGAACATGGGTTCCATCTGAAGTCGCCTCATGTGAAAGTTTGCCGGCAACCACACCCTTCCATCGAAATGCAAGAAATGCTTCATGCTAGTACCACGGCCATGCCTATGTATGGCGGTGGTATTTCCCCGGTCGAACTACACTGGTTCTATCACCTTGAATGTACGTGCAACAAAGTGGTGTGAGTATAAACAAAGAGTTGGTATTAGAAAGTCCGAATGACTAAGGAAGCCTCAGTGAAAAGGTGCAATCAAAAAGGATGTCAAGCTGAATTGTCTACTGAGAGTGAATACTTGAATGTACGTGAGATGACAGCTCCGTAGAGAAGTTTATTACACTCGTGTGAAATGTTTCCTTTTTTAAAATGCTTCATATCCACGAGCATATGTATGCCAGTTAAACGAGTGTATGTAATAACGAGACACTTTTATAAGACTATCAAACTGAGGGCACGATAAATATATAAATTAAAAAAGGTGTGATTAATAGTAAGATAACCCTAAAATATCTTTAACCAAAGTTTTGGTAGCAACAAGTTACGTCATTTGCGAATATACATATATATTTTTTATTTTAAATACAATTAATAAAACAAAGCTACACTTGAAGCCGATAAACTGTAGAAACACAATGTACGAAATGAATATAAAAAAACTTAAGCATATTTGAAAATGGAAAAGTTTTATTTCTAAATTCAAATACAATTATAAAACAAACCTACACTGAAGGCAGATCGAAGAATTACAATGTACGAAATAATTGTAAAAAAAACTTACGCAAATTTGAAAATGGAAAAGTTTGACTATACAAACTATAAATACCTGTACTGACAGATCCGCTGTCATCAGACGAGGCGTTGAGACTTCTCCTAAAGTTGAGTATTGGCCTCCTCACAGAGGGAGGTGTCGTCGTCCCGGCAGACATGCGGTGTCGTTGAACCTGTCAAAATTCACACTTAATGGAACCAAAACTTAGAAATTCTTA
The DNA here is from genome assembly GCA_949699795.1 of Spicauda simplicius. Classification (NCBI taxonomy): domain Eukaryota; kingdom Metazoa; phylum Arthropoda; class Insecta; order Lepidoptera; family Hesperiidae; genus Spicauda; species Spicauda simplicius. The sequence goes on from OX453077.1 coordinate 7,579,848, forward strand.
TAAAGTTGTTAGAATGTTTGAAAACTTAGGTCGGTGTACTCGTTTGCAAGTATAATGGATTATTTGTGCTTAAAACAAATTTTAGCAAGTAGATGCGTTAAAACTTCGAAATGTAATGAAATTAAATGCCTTTATCACTGTTCAGTGAATTTTCTACGGTCACTATGACAATTTTTAGTACAGTAGTAATAATATGAATTTCCTAGTCTTGTGCACTTTGGAACATGGTGTACTTAGATATAATAGATGTACGTTATTTTATTTTCCTGGTCCAATAAATGAAAACTACTGAAGTGTCTTGTTAACGATTGTTTTCGTTGAGGGCAAATTGCTTTAAACCACCTGATTGCTATAAAGAATTTGAATTAATTCATTATCTTAACATCTTTATTTTACCTTTCGTCTTATTCCCTGCCCTGCTATTGTTCCATACAGTTATCAACAACTACGTATCATAAGAGATCTAGTAAATATCTCACCAGCTCGTCAGCCGGTGGGTCCGTCCAAAAGCAAGCGGGAGGTTTCGCCTTCGAGTACTCCAGAGCGCAAGGTCCGACCAGCAGAGAGCTGAGGATGCTCCCGTAGTCAGGGTCAGCGACCAGGGCGTCGCGTTCGTAGTACCTTGTGGCGTTGTTCACCAAATGTTCGATGATCTTTGAGAGTTGGCGCTCGAATAGCGCTATGCGGATCCAGAGGTACCTGGATCAAAACATTCAAAACGTTTATTAAACACAGAGAAAAAAATATTAGCTTAGCTTGGCATACCAAAGGACATAGTCTCCACATTAAGGACCTAAGGCCACAGCACACACACACCTGACGCCATAGTCAGACAAATGTCCTGGGGATTTTATTTGAAAAGGGGAATATATTGTAGTCTCCGAACTAAGCTGTATTTCTGCGAAAAGAAAACAAAAGGTTCTCCTATTTCTGAAATTGAGCTGTCTCCTAAACGGTCGCGAATGGATATAAGTTCATCATTTGGTTAACACCCTTAGTCAGTTCTGTTACTGACTATGATCATCTTAGTTCATGCGACAACTATTGATTTGCCAACTAATATGGATAGACGTTTAAAAAGCCCTTTCCATTTAATTCGTTTTAAATAATTAGAGAAAAAACTGCCAATGCAACAAACATCAGTCAAACAGCAAACATTTAACGTAAGCAATTACGTTTCGCTTCAATCATTTATTTTTCATTGATTACTTATACAAGGACATCAAAGGGACGCAAAAAAGTTACCACGTAACATTATTTGCCTTGGCCCGGTTTTTCCTAGATTCTTGTAGGAATGAAAAACAAAAAGTAAATGCCCACAGAGCACAACTGCGAGACAATAAAACAAAAAAACAATGATAACTAATATACTAACGTACGGGCGTAGCTACTCATAGATTTAAAAAATAAAACAGGTGTGGCGGTGGTAACTTGCTACGCGAACCATACAAGACCGACCACCCTGAGATCTTGAGAGTTAATCCAAACCACGAATTTTTGAGTGTAATAGTTTATATTTTAATATTGTTAATGTTTATATATTTTGAATTTAAGGGGAGGGGGGTATGAACTCTCAAAATCCTCCCATATCCCCTGCATGCATGCATTAATCATTTAAATCACAATTATATCGAGACTACAGCGATACATAGTGTTCGTTCATATAAGTTGTATCTCCATAAAAAATCCTTATTTTATTGTATTTTTATGTAAGATCGTTAATTGCATACAAAAGGACAATGCGGTCCAGTACTACATATATTTTCATGGCCGATTAGCCTAACTTGTCCATGATAATTACTACTATAGGCTATAATTCCTGATGCGTTATTATAGTCTATAGTAAAGTATGTATTATCTATATGACTCTAAAGTTAAAGAATTCTTAAGACTCAGTATTTTTGTTACACCAATGTTCATCAAAACACGCGGCAGCGTGTTGCAAGTTCTCTATACAACTTTACGATAAAATTGCAGTAGTAAGTTACCATAATTTTACATATTCGAAGGTGTGTGAGAGTAAAAAGTAGTATAGAGAGCAGAGAGCGCAGAAACTTCGTAATAAACGTTACAAATAAACTAAATAAAATAAATTAAAACGTTAATTATTTACATTTAAGACGTTATACATAATGGGGACAACGTGATATGTCTTTGTCAAAAAAGCAGGTATAAGAATTCTATTTATGTATATACAATATTTTATACCTACATACTTTATCATAAAACAAATCGAATCATAAAATAATCTAAAAACTACGGCGAGCGGAGTCGCGGGCTTCAAGTTAGTAAACAATAAAATGAGTATAACATATAAAAGGTTTCCGATGTCCTACCGCTACAGAAATGTCTTTCCTCATTACTCGAGAAATGCGCGCTACCCCTAGGTCATGCCGGTACGGATTACGACTACTTGGTCGGATAAAGGCGTTTTCACTTAAAGAAAGAGCCGTTTGACCTTTACACCAGGACCGTAAGAAATCATAGGATGGTTTTTATGTCATAGAGGTAGGAAATGAGCTTGCAAGCCACCTGATGGTAAGCAATTTTCATTTAAAACAATTGATAATTAAACTCAGATTTGATTACAAACCTTCTTTTTTTTATTGAGCGGGAAACCTTTAGAATGTACCCGACGCCGTGAGAACAACGCTGGGTTATGTGGGACTTTTACCTCACTAAAACCCGCCCGGTAGCCGTCCTCAGCGCTGCGAGGAGAACTCCAGGATTTCCAACGGAACACAACCAGAGTCCTCCGAGCGTGGTGCCCCTTTCGGGCTCTTCCCCAATGAGCATTTGAGGTCAGCGTATCTCGTGGTGTATACGACGGCAAGCGACTACACATGCCATCGTCCTAACCAAGGTCGCTTGTCTGGTCGGTTCGACCTCCCACTCTAGCCGCCCGCAACCCGGAAACCCCTTTTAGTCGCCTCTTACAACAGGCAGAGGATACCACAGCTCTATTCTGGTCCCGGAACTACAGGGACATTGATTAGACACCTAGTACGCTGATTAATTAATGTGAAGCATTGCTCTTGTTGTGTTCTATATGTGTATCTCACTTACCCTATCCTTTAATTCACAGACTCGGTAGACTGACACCAAGTTCAAGGTCAGACAAACCGAGTATGTCTTTACTGTAATAGGAGCGGTTATTTGTAGGTTATGAAATTTTATTACTTACACACAACGTATTATCCTCAAATAATATTTTATAATAGTAGATTATAATTCATATATTAAGATTAACATAAATTACTCTTGAAATATTAACTTAAATTAGTATGTACTAATTATTACATAATAAAAATGAGTATAACATCTAAAAGGTTTCTGATGTACTACCGCTACAGAAATGTCTTTTTTCATTAGTCCCCCTGGCCCCTAGATCGTGCTGGTACGGATTACGACTACTGGGATTACGACTACTACAAATAAAGGAGTTTTCACTTTAGGACAATAGCTGCTCGCTTTGACCTTTACACTCGGAACGTAAGAAAATCAAACCTTTTTTATGTTATATAAGTGGAAAAGTAGCATGCACCTGATGTAAAGCAATTTTCATATAACACAATTGATAATGAACCTCAGATATGATTAGACCTCTTTTTTCGTTCTCGAGGGGGAAACCTACAAAAAGTACTCTACGCCATGGGGGCGACACAGAGTTATGTGGGATTTTTACCGCACTAAAACCCCCAGGTACTGTCTTCAGCACTGCATGTCCTCCATGCATCCGGGATCTCCAACAGAATATAACCGGAGTCCTACGAGCGCGATGCCCCTTTCGCTTCAACCCTCTGTTCTTACGGCGGCATGCGATAAACAAACCGACGCCCTTTCTAGGGTCGCTTGGCTGAACGGTTCAACCTCCCACTCTCTCGACAACCCATTATTGTCCCACTGCTGGGCACGGGTCTTCTCTCTCGGAATGAGAGTTTTAGGCCATAGTCCACCGCGCTGGCCAAGTGCGAATTGGTGGACTTCACACACCTCCGAGAACTTTTTTTTTTTTAAGAACTCTCGGGTGTTTAGGTTTCCTCACGATGTTTTCCTTCACCGAAAAGCAGTGATAATTAATTTCTAATACGCACATAAATCAGTGCCTGGGTTTGAACCTCGGACCTCCCGATCGAGAGGGCAAGTTTCAACCATTAGGCTATCACTGCTCTTTTTACATTTATATCTTCATCCTACAGAAGCTGCGGGCCCGCAACCGTGGCGGCCGCGGGTGAAAATCGCTCCGTGAGTACTTAGCGTTAGACGTTGCTTAATTATTGAGATGCATTAATTTTATTGCGTTTATCACTTATTTAATTATTCTTCATTAATACCTAATTAAAAATTGTTGCACAAAAGGGAGCCTTAAAGCCAAATAGTATTTTCTCTCAGTAAATCTCAGAATGTGCAGAAAAATTAAAAGCTATGCAAAAATATAAAAGAAATGAAAAGTATAATAACTTAATAACCTTTTTGTCTACCCTTGTTAATGGTTAAATTACCTACTGCTACAGTTTTAATTCACTTTTGTTACGTTTAAGTCTGTAATAGTTATGTGTAACGATTGTTATTATGTAAACATTCGCAAATATTCGTTTCTTTAGTGTTGAGGACCGAAGTATGTATTTTTAGTGACCTTTTTTTATAGAAACACTGCAGTTCGACTTAAATTTGTATAGATTTCGCAACCTTTTTTCGTCGTCGAACTGCAATTGCAATTCGTAAAACATTTGCACAATTCTTGCGAATACGAATGGAATGTTCATCACATCACTAATCTGTAGTAAGTTTCCTGCTACGGAGTTGAAAAACTAGAAAATACTTAGATCTCAGCGGAATTTAGTTGAGCAGTCTGACCTTTAGATCTTGTGGGTGAGAAATACGAAACGAGGAAATGGGTTTTATCTTTTCATTTTATATCGCCTTAAGCTTCACAATATTTTTCTCATTTATATATCAATACATGAAGCTAAAATTTCCGATCATTTTTTATAAATACTTCACAAACGGGGAAGTGTAAGATCACATCATAGTATTAAACAAAGTCGCTTCCCGCTGTCTGTCCCTATGTATGCTTATATCTTTAAAAAGACGCTACGGATTTTAATGCAGTTTTTTTAATAGATAGTGATTTAAAAATTGGGGTGGTTTGCATGTATAATATATGCGGAAAACAATGGAAGAGCACTGATCATTTTAAATTTTTGACTTTTAGGCGGAACGAAGTTCGCCGGGTCAACTAGTTTATTATAATTAAATACTGGGTCCTCAGCGGAATATAGCTAAGCAGATTGACCTTTAGATTAAAAGGTGAGAAGTATGAAACCGTTAAACAGATTATCTTTTCATTTAAAACTTGACACTTTTCATCTATACATTGATATTTATAGATTAACCTTATTTGGGTTTAATTACTGTCGATTTCAACCACTGTGACGAGCAATTCATGTATACTTATAGATTAGATGTATATAATCATTTAAACGATGCGTACCTATATTTTTTACTTTTGTATAATAGAAAAGACGTTTAAAAATAATGCTCAATCTAAAATAGATTTCCATTACTACAGTACGCTATTACAAATCGAAGTAATAGAAAAAGTTACATAAGTTTAGATAGGCGAGCTCATAAAACAATGCACAGTCTAACCTAGTTCTCTAATAGTAACAAAGTGGTATCCTCTAAAGTTAGCATAAAGCAATAACGTTAATAGCGTCAGCCATTATCAAAATGCGTTGGGAATACTAGGAGTACATAGTTAGGTATGGTTTATGCACGTTTTTGTGAAGTTACGAATCATACTAATATTATAAAGGCGAAAGTTTGTGAGTGTGTATGTTTGTTACTTCTTCACGTCTAAACGACTGGAGCGATTTTCATAAAATTTGGTAGGGAGTTAGCTGATACTCTGGAATAACATATAGGCTACATTTTACTGTGGGAAAATATCTTATTCCCACGGGACAATCGATTTTTGTTAACGCGAGCAAAGCTGCGGGATTCAACTAGTATTATTATATGAACATTCGTGAATGCGAATACGAATATTAAGCTATTGCATAGCTTTTATCGCGGGCTTTGACCGCAACGACCGAATCAAGAAAATCCGTAACGAAAAAACCTAACACCCCCCACTCCGCCTACCATATAGCGCGGCCGAGCGTTCGTTTAACGTGTATGTACTCGTATATGGTACGGCAGTAAGCAGCTCGCACGGATCGAGACGAGCAGCTCAACTACATAATTGCTAATAAAAAGGAAAAAAAAACAAGCTGCTCAAAAATCTGACGAATATATAAGCAGCTGTTTGTGAGAAAGTATATACTAGCAAAGAAAAAACTTGAATTAATATCAAAGAAAAAAATACAGCATAAATACTTTGCCGCGGCAGTCCCCAAGTGCCGCACGTTTTTTGTTTTTTTTTCTCTAGTCTATTAGAGGCTGGTGAATATTTGGCGACCTTTTTTTTTGATCTACATAATGCAGTTCAACTCAACTTAAATTTGTATAGATTTGGCGACCTTTTTGCAAAGTCAACTCAATATTCGCAAAACATTCGCACATATCTTGAAAATGCGAATACCTACAGACATGCTAGTATGATAATGCGAAAGCGGATATTCGTTGCATTACTAGCGCACATAATAAAGCAGTTTGGTTTGACCTTTAACTCCGGAAGCTCCCGGTGTGGCTGAGTTAAAACGGCACTCGCAAACAGTGCAAATTAATATAATGACGTTACTGGCATTAACGTGGAAACTCTGATAGTTTTCGCAACTGTTTACACTAGAGATACCTACACTAGAGCGAGTTATTATGTACATGAAATTTCGGATCTGAATACGGATGCTCGGATACTGGATGAAGAAAATTATTTGGGACTACCCGTTTGTTTCGGTTCCGACTATTCGATTATTAAGGAATGTCTAAAGTAAAATACTTATGCATAATAATTTGGTAACATTTATATGTTATCTTTAATATTAGAAAAAATCATATCAATTAATAATAATGGATAATAATAACTACCTAGTCTACCTATTTCAAGTGTTATTTGGTAAAAAACATGTCTAATTTAGGTTCCGCTGCTACCCGAAATTAACCGAAACTTCCTACATATATTAAATATTATATTGTTTAAATAGCTACCAAATTTCTCAGCAATACATGAGGTCTCGATACTTTTCAAAGCAGAACAACAATACATTTTGGACAAAAAATTACGTAAGATTTAGACCCAGTGAAGAATTCCTTTACAGAATTTTTTGAACGAGTGCGAATGAAGCGCCGAAAAGAACTACATAACATTTAAAGCGAGTTACTGATACAGAAAAAATAAGTAATTACATATGTTGATTTATTTTTATAGTAAGTACGCTTTTTAAACAGCACTTACTTATTAAAATGTGACGGTAAATATACCTACTAATAAAGCTAATAAACACTGCTATAGTGGTTTCATTAAACAACTTATCTTACGAGAAAAGCTACCTACTCTCAAAGGTACCCGTAATTACATTCCACCTACTAAGTGCTCATACAAATTGTTTAGAAAATAGAATATTGCAGGTAGATTCTACCTAGTCTGTTGCGTTATATTACTAAGTTTAAACAAAAGAGCCATTTTATTAAATGAAATGTTTCAATCTCTATTAGATTTTTTAAATAAAAATACTGCCTCCACATATGAACCACACCAGCTGAACACATGCTGTCTTGACTATCTCTGATCTTTTTCATGTTAAGTATGTTTTGATAGTGGTGGAAACAGTGTAGTTCGACCGGGGAAGTACCACTGCCACACCTATTTCTAGCGTGAAGCATTCCTTGCGTTTCGTTGGAAGGGTGTGGTTGCGGCAGACTTTTATTTGAGGCGACTATCATAGTCCTCGGGAGTAGCAACGCATCTATGATTGACTTCAGATAGAACCCATATTTTGTATGAAGTTGATTACAGACGTCCATGGGCGGCAGTGATGACTTACCGTCAGGTGGACTGACTGCTTCAGTCAGGTAAAAAAAAGTTTGAAAATAAAGTACCTAACTACACTTTTGTACAAAACGTGATGCAATTTCTAATCCATCCATCCATCCATCATAAACTTTCCTATTTTTACGGAAACGAACACACCGAAGGCAAATTTTTATAACAGAAGGCTTTATGTTGAGGATTAAGTTTGAGTAAAACAGCTGAGACATCTCAACCGAATTTTGTTTAAATTACAGATGTTCATGATTTATTTGTTATTTCATTTTTGAGTTAATTTGATGATTTACTTAGATTATGTAGTTCATCTACTAGTATTTTAACTACTAGTAGATGTACTACTAGCAGTTAAAATATCTATGTACTTTATGATAGAATTTTGTTTCTATTCAGTTCGTAATTTTGTGCATTATTTGTTGTTGATTGCCGTTCTCTTTACAAAAAGTGTAAAAGATGAGAGCCGCTACTCAATATTATAAATTAGGTATATATGAAAGACTATAATTTTTTGTAGCTATCCAAACAAAAATTAAATGAAACATTACATTGTACTGTCCTTTACGACTTGTCATAAACTGGCTATAAAGGAAACAACACAAGGAAATTATTTTCAGATTTACTGACAGCGGAAAAGCCATTTTACCTTAGAAGTATAAGATTCAATTCAGCAGTAACTTAGTTCATAGCTGTACTTATAGACAACATAAACCGGCAATCTCATAAAGAACAATCGTTAAAAAGCTCGAGGTCTTCAATGATTCTCGTGAAAACTGATTCTACGGAAACCTATTACCTGGAGTCTGCTGTAGGAATTACCTTCGAGAACGCTGAATAAGATGATTACAAAGTAACGTTAACTTTGAAAAATATTTCATTGTCTACTCTGTCATTTAAACTACCATTTTACCGAAGCTACGCTTGTTTATTTAAGTGTTTTATGTGCATAAATCGTTTACAGACTTTTTGTCTCTTGTCTTTCCCTCCTTCTCTAGAACCTACTTAAATGTTCCTTCTTAATTAAGGAATGAAATCATACTTGTTCTTACTAAAACATTAACGTTTAGTGAATGTCTTGTTTTGTAACCTTTTAAGTTTTAAATAATTAATTGTACTTTTCAAATAAAATTTCAAATATGAGTTTTTTACAGACAACGAATTTGTGATCCTTTATTGGCATGTTTGGAAAATAATTTTTAGCGGAGCCATCGATAAAGTTTTAAAACAATGACGGAAGCCAATGACTCTTCGCCTTTTCCTGCCTTACAAGAACAGCGTTAAGCTCTGTTGTGTTCTGATCTGAGCGGTGTGATATTAGAGACATGCTCATCCGAGATGTCGCAACTTATTATTCGTCAGAAGTAGCAACGTATTTGTGACAAATCTTTCGCAAAATTGATCTTCGTCCCTGTAGTCTAATCCCGAAATTAAAATAGGGCTACGGCATCCCCTGTCCGTCATATGAGGCGACTAAAAGGGGTTTAAGAGCGGGAGCTCGAATCGTTCGGTCAGGCGAACCCGGGAAGGACGACGGTATGTGTGGTCGCGTACCGTGGTAAAGACTAGACGGAGCGGTGGGCCCAGCCGCCCATCTGGGAGGATCCCGTTGGCGCAACGCGCTCAGCGAACTCCGGTTGCGTTCCTTTGAAGAACCCAAAGTCTGTGTAGCCGAGGTCCGCCCCCAGAGGTGTTTTAGTGCGGTAAAAATCCCACATAACCCTACGTCGCTCCCACGGCGTCGGGTACCTTTTGAAGGTTTCCCCCTCGAGAACAAAACAAAAGGTAAAATAGATCTTACCAAAGGTAAATTGCAGATATCTATAGGCGGCTGTGGCCAGTTACCATCAATATCATCATCATACGTTCACTAGCTACTTCTGTAATACAAACAAGTTGGATAAAATGAAGTAAGCTAAGAATAGATGCACTCAGAATTAATTGATTCAATCCAATGCATTTAATCCTTATTGAATTACGCTCCTTCAGGCGTAATCTCCTCGCCAGGCTTAACTTAATAATTCTGTTCACAAGTTGCACGAGATATTACATTTTATGTCTAGTTGAGACCCTGACTTTGCTCATCATACTTAGTTTCAATTATTTCAGTTGGATTTACTTCAAAACTTTTTATCCAACTATCACAGCTTACTGAAATCTAGTTGGGATTGTTTCTTTGTTTGTTTGTTTGTTTTTTAATTTAAACCATTTACGACATATTTATCTTCTTCAATCTTCAGTTTATACAAACATAAAGTAATATGAACACATATCAAAGGATCTTACCAAGCAATTCTATCTAACAGCAATTAGAATTGTTTATAAGATTAAAGTAACGAGATTGAAGTATGAAGGTTTCAGAACCAGTGTAGTTCGACCGGGAAGGTACCACCGCCACACCTATTTCTAACGTAAAGCATTCATTGCGCTTCGATGGAAGGGTGTGGTTGCCGGTACACTTTTATATGAGGCGACCAACCTAGTCCTCGGGAGTAGCAACACATCTGTAATAGAACCTATGTTCTATATGAAGTTGCTTACAGATGTCCATGGGCAGCGGTGACCACTTACCAGGTGAACTGCAAGCTCGTTTGCCACTTCATTAATTCAACATGAACAGAACAGAGGTTCTATATGAAGTTAATCACAGATGCGTGTATTCTCCTTAGGACTCAGATGGTGGTCTCATGTATGTTAGCAGGCTTCGACGATTCTCCATCATAATACAAAAAGTGGTTCACGCTAAAATAGTTTAGAAAAAATATAGACAAATCGTGTATTCGCTATTGTATTATTACTTAACTATGTAATGTAGTAATAGATAGGTAGGTAGTAATAGATACATACAATTTGTAAGTTTGTCCTTTAATATTACTTTGGTAAATCATATTTTCAATCTCTTTATTACATGCCCTCTCTATTTTTCCCGTTTCTCCGAAATTTAACACACACGAAGTATATGACCTACATTTACACAAAGAATAAATATTGTATGAATTATTTTCATGAAATTATTATGTAAGTTAATGTATTTGTGTAAGCTTATGTATTCCGCTTGTTAATTTATTAACCTATTAAATTAATTATTAATGAACAGAATTTAAGATATGAGAAGTACTCAATTGATTTTTAGATAATACTTATATGAGTACCATCAAAGTATCAATACTTACTTATATCGATACATTTGTTTTTTTGGCCACTTGATTGCCCGCGCTGTAGCGGTTATAGCGCAACCCAAACGGCTTGATGGAATGTAACTTATGACATATCATTACAATTTGCTCACCTTGCAGTAACATAGTCTATATAAAAAATAGCGCCTGCAAATAGCGAGAAGAGTGGGGGAACTTATTTATTATCTTGACATTATGGGTATCAAATGAAAGCTAACTAGATCATTCTAAAAATATATAATACATTATACCACTTTTCATTGACTATTGACATTGATGAATACTCGTATATACTACTAAATGAAATATATAATTATAAAGAATGCGTTTACGCAGGTGGGATTTTTCTTTTTAATATTTAATAAAAACCTAATGACAACTTGTTCACTAAGAAAGATATCTTCAGAAATTAAGAATAGAAAGATATATGCAAAGTACTCGTAACATTCGTTTAGTTTGATTCGATATCAACCATTTTCGTTTCGATAGAAGTTAGTATCACACGATTTGCATCTATGCTAAAAGAATTTAGTACCCACGGAGACAAAAGTATCAAGTATTTACTTCTATGGGAATATAAAGGATTTCAATACCAAATACCTTTATTTCGACACCAAGTAAATATCGCAACATAGATTCTATACCAAAAGTACTTGGTATCGAAACAAAAGTATTGAATACTTACTCGTATTTACTTGTATCGGAAGAACCCTACGTAAGTTTGAAAGAAATAAATAAATATTACCAGGGTAGACTAGACCAAAGCGGGCAAATCGACGGGAATAGCCTAGTGTTTTATATTAACTATTTTTTTTTGCAATGTATTGAATTCTAAAATGCTTATCATTGAATTGTATATAGACCACCCGAACAACAATAAAATTTAAATTGCACCAACAATGCATTGATTCTTTTTAATATCTACAGAAATGCCCGGAGCTTTGTATCTTTCGCTTCCTACGCGCTACAAACAACGAGGAATTCAATTTCCATCTCACTGTCTCCAGCGTCTACCAATTTAAGTTGACCCAAACCTTTCAGTTACTTACTGAATGACCTTTAAGATATTGAGTTACCGACGGGTCAAGTTAAACTTGACGGAATTCCTTTACAAAGGTAATTGAATGATTTGAATGGCAAATAACATTTATGATGTGAAGAGAAAAATGCTCCCATTTTTGTAACCATTAAACATTTATGATTGCTATGCCACCTGGATCTGGTATATTTCAAAAGCCTTTGAGGATACGATAAATAAACATGCAAAAAGTAAGTAGACAATAAATATTATATAATATCCATTTTAAAATTAAAAAAGGACGTTCTTTGGATGCTCGACTCTCATTGATTTAGTCTCTATGGCATATAGTATTAAGGTCACATAGTTATATTCTCTGGTATTTATAAGATATTGAAGTGAAACTTCTTTATCGGGGTTGGAAAAAAATTTAGTGTAACATTTTTTCGTTACGCGCCATCTTTTTCTGTTACGCGCCATCTTTTTTTTCCGTTACGCGCCATCTTTTTTTTTCCGTTACGCGCCATCTTTTTCTTATCCCTACCACGCGTGATATTAGATAGATTATTATAGATTAGATTATTAGAAAAAGTTTAATAAAAGCCTTTTATTAAACTTTATCTAATTTAACTTTATATAACCAATTTCTGTAAAGTTGCATATAGTAAATATTTTTTTGAAAAATAACGTCATAAAGAAGTTCACTTCTTACGAGTGTACGCTAGTAGGTACACGCACACATTTTTTTTCATTCTAATTTGGCAATGGATGTATCCATAGTTCATTGTACCGCGTTGTATTGTATAATCTCCATACCCGCATGTTACTCCTGTATCACACAAGTAAAATATGTAGTTACGTATTCACTTCTCCTATACTCCTTTCTTATAGATCAAATAAGTATTTCCAATTTTTGATTCTTGTATCCAAGTTTTCCTATTATACTAATCCTAATACTTTCCACGCCGATAATCCCCAATCTCCTTATTGCATGTTGTCTAGATTAAAACATTTTATTTTTCTGAATTGAACTATACCGATATTACCCGAAAAACTATCGTTGACTAATTCAAAAGGTAAGAGGGTTGAAGTTTCACGAAAATTATTTTCCCTAGAATATTTATTCTCAGGAGGACCTAAAAGCATCAGGCAATTCAAGCACCGGTCCGTTCGTTTTGCGATCCCGGGGTTTCTCTATAAACGTAATAAAGCCACCGAGAGGATTTTAGTGCGTAAAGATCTCACATAACCCTACCTTCTCTACAAGGTAGGCAATTATTAAAAAATTACCCCCTCCCACCGGCGATACAAAAAGCAAGGATATTTCCTTCATTTTAAATTATGTCTAGTTTATTTCATAATTACAAATATTTATAAGTTAACACTACGGTAACATAAAGGTATGTTGCTCAAAATCGTCGTTGTTTTTGTTATAGCCAAACTTATGACTATATCTATTATCAGCATTTTTTGTATATACAGGTTTAATTACCTTAAGGCTTTGATGACCACAAATCCTTACTGTTGTTCTTTTTACAATTTTATACTATAGTATGAAAATTGGTATAATTTAATAAGGATCTAATTAGGAGTTAACGCCGCTACATTTTTATATCATGATACATTTCTTGCGTTTCAGTGAAAGGGTGTGCTTACCGGCTGCCTTTAATATAGGGCGAACATCTTAGTTCAGGCTTCAGGTACGACCTCGATTCTATTTAGTCACGATTACACACGCCCTAGCCGGTAGATATCACTTATCAAATCATTAATTATATACCGGTTTGCTACCTCATTTTCCTATAATCAAAAAACGATATACTAATTAAATAAAAATCACTGATTGTACGTTTATCTTCTAGGCGTTCTGAAGCCAATTATCAGATTGTGATGGAACCTTGATAGATTGATCTAGGGATGAACACAAACGCGAGGGTTTCTGGCTCAAAATGTCGAAAAATAAATACCTATATATTAATGTCTGCTTCAAGTTTATATTGAGTAAACAAAGTAGATCTCATTAGTTTTTAAATTTTCTTTCTTTATAATTTTCGTGACATTTCAACATAAATGTACAGTCAGCAGCAAATAGTTAGTGGCATTCAAACTGTCCATATTGTTAGATACAACCAAAGTGCTCAATAATATCGGCACAACCTAAGTGTTCTAATTGTTGACAACATCTTAAACTCCCAAATGTCAGGGTGTTCATAAACTCATAATGTTAATACCACCCAAATTGTCACAAATGCTCCGGCGTCAGTGGTAACCTAGCAACGAAACTGTTCGTAAATATAGGTACATTTAATAATAATAAACTTTATGTTGTGAATATGTTATAAGGATCACTTACTGTGCGAGCAATGATAATATTGACATTTGTTTATCTCACTTAAGGTTTTAAAATTTAATGCAGATACTTTTCATCAATTTAAAAATGAGAAAACCGTAGAGATGACAGAAAAACTATTATATTTTAGCTAAAATATATTGTTTGTAAAAAATATACATTGGTCTGTAATTTTTTTTCATATACATCCTTTGATACCCTTTGAACTTCCTTTCTATTGACGATCGAATAACTTTAAGCTCGCATGTGAAAACGAAATTCTGAGGAACTTCTTTTTTGCACGTCAAATAATTATGAACAATGTTGTTGTGGTGAATTAGCATCAGATAGTGTCACTGGCAAACGTTGATTTCCGGAGAGAATAGGAAGAAGAATCAATCGATTGAACTTGTTCTTTTTCAAGTGTGTTATAAACGGACTTAGGCCTTCTTTTTAACCGACTTCAAAAAGGAGAAGGTTCTCCATTCGGTCGGTATCTTTTTTTTATGTATGTGCAAGGATTACTCCGTCGTTAGTGGACCGATTTTAATTATTTTTTTATTGTGTAATTCATGACGAGGTTAGGTTTGTAGAACTTGACGTGGTAAGTATTTCAGGTGCAATATATGGGTATGTTTCCATATACTGAACATTAACAACATTTGACGCAATTGAACCCTGATGAGATACTAACTCTGTCGATGGAATTATTAGAATGCAATATAATGGTGTATCCCATTGTGCCCCGTTACATTTACGCATTTTGCCCCAATCACTATGTTAAAATAAAATATAAAATAACGGTAAGACTAAAGCAGTGTTAAAATTGCCGATCAACTTTAAAGAAAACGTAAAATATATGAGAAAATAATCATCAATTCAATACTATTTCTTACTTGTTTCTGTAGTTATTAAGGATAAAAAAATATTACATCAATTATGCACTTAAACTAAATTTGATTGTAAATCAACTGCCATGGTCCATTGAGTATTGTTTGAAAGCATCTTCTGATGGGCTGCAGCACCATCTCGCAAAAGCGTTTAGTTTCTGGTATGTGGGCATGACCCGTCTTACTCGTCCGTCCTCTCGTCTTGTCTTATCATGCCCCTTGTTCCCCTAGACCGATTCTATGACAATGACAGCCAATGACGTCATTGCAAGATATGAAAAGGATAGTTGTTAATATAAAAAAGAGAGAAGAGAAGAGTCATTGTTACCATGTCTTATATAGTAAGTGATCAGGAACCTTATATCCGCAACATAAGGTATAATATTAGAAAATGTACCAATATTTACGAACAGTCTCGTTGCTAGGTTACCGCTGGTGTCGTAACAGATGCTATATATGTGACAATTTGACTAGTTCATTAATGAATTTATGAATGTTCTGTCATTTGGAACTTTAAGATGTTGTGAACAATTAGAACACGTAGGTTGTGCCGATATTATTGAGCACTTTGGTTGTATCTAACAATGTGGACAGTTTGAATGCCACTAACTATTTGCTGCTGACTGTACCGGGTTCAGCCAGTCTTATTTTTTTTTTTTTTTGTAAGATGTGATGAGCGTTTATTATTCTTTCACGTAAAAACTATAGATTGAATTACGCTAAAATTGGCACACAGATAGTTTATGGCCTGCATTATCATTAGGTCATTAAGTTATTACCTTAATAAAAGTGATCAGAGCGGGCGTAGCCGCAGGAGTAAGCTAATCACTACATAGTATAAAACAAAGTAGCTTCCCGCTGTCTGTCCCTATGTATGCTTTGATCTTTAAAACTACGCTACGGATTTTAATGCAGTTTTTTTAATATATAGAGTGATTAAAAGGAATGCTTTATGTATAAAACATCCATAGCATAGTGGTAACTTTAGATTTAATAAAATAACATAATCGATTTCTCTGAAAATACGTTGACATAGCCAAAAATGCCACTCTATCAACAATACCGCAGTCCCTAACAAAATTCAACGACTAATGAAGCGTAAACTCTCCTTTGTTTAGTTTAATTACTTGGTAAAAGTTAATTTCACTTGAAACTAAATACACAACAACAATTAAGTAGTTTAGTAGTTCGAGATTCCAAGATTTATCCAATACAATTGATCATGTTGCTACAGAATTATATATTTTTACATCGTTCACGATTTAGAATTAACAATTATATACTTTTGTTATATATCGACAGCGAAAAGAAATCTTCTTGACGTACTTGAATTCCATAATAAGTGTTATAACACAGAAGTTTTTTTAAGCGGTGTGAGTTACGACTATTGAAATGCACCTATGGTGCACATAGTTTCATAAGAAGATAATCTGAATTATGTAACATTTGCAGATACGAATTATGGATGTTTCGTATCCGGTTCACCTATTTGTAAGTGGTCCCTGCCTCTAATTGATATCCGCACGCCATTTCGTATACAACAGGGGTACAACCTGAAGACAATGACAGATGCGTTGCTACATTTCAAGGTGGTAGTACCAGTGTAGTTCGACCGAGGAAGTACCACCGCCACACCTATTTCTAACGTAAAACATTTCTTGCGTTTCGATGAAAGGGTGTGGTTGCCGGCACACTTTCACATGAGGTGACCATCATAGTCCTCGGGAGTAGCAACGCATCTGTGATTGACTTCAGATGGAACCCATGTTCTGTATGTACTAGATTACAGATGTCCATGGGCGGCAGTGACCACTGCAGGTAGACTGCATGCTCGTTTGCTACTTCAGTGAGATAAATAAAACCTGCTAGGATTAGGGTAGTCGCCTGATATGAATGTAAGCCGTTTATCCATTAACTAGCAGACGTCCGCGACTTCGTTCGCTCGAACCACAATCTATCCATAAGACTCTTAAAGTTTACTTCTAGACAACCCCCTCCCCGTTTTATCATCAGACATCAATATATTGAACTCCTAAGCCAATTAATGCATTTTTAATCTGATCAAAGTAACAAAAGAGCATGCAGTCCACCTGATGGTAAGTGGTCCCTGCCGCCCATGGACATCTGTAAGCAACTTGAAATGTACCATGAGTTCTATCTGAATTCAATCACAAATGCGTGGCTACTCACAAGGACTGTGATGGTCGCCTCATATAAAATGTGCCGGAAACCACACTTCCATCGAAACGCAAGAAATGCTTCACGCTAGAAATAGGTGTGGCGGTGGTACTTGCCCGGTCGAACTACACTGGTTGTGCCACCTATATAAAATCAAATTACGCGGATTTCCGAAAATACTTTTAACATCTATTTTACCATTCTTAGGCGTTAATTTTCCAAAAATAGTAAAAAATCCAATATCAAATCCGAAAGATAAATACAAAGTTTCATTAAGTTAGTGCATACAAACCAGCTATCCCATGTATTTCATAGTAGGTTGGCTGTGCCTTCATATCGCCCATCCAATAGAATAACGACATAATTACCAAAAAGCCGAATGGCATAAGTTCGCGTTTGTAAGTATTGGTATTTTTTATATTTTCCTTACGAAGTTATTTAAAATTATTATCGATAAGAGGGTAACGTACATAAGTAATAAAAATATGTATCTGAATGATGAGATATAACATTATATTTTTAATGTCAAACTTTTAAAACGTTCTCCTGAAAAGTAACTAAAAGGTAATTACGTGAAGAATGACGTAATTACCTTTACCATTTAATTATTACCATTACCATTGGATGAGCGATATGTATCACGATTATCATCAGTGATTACGGCAGTCAGATTTAGTTTTCAATTATTTTCTACCCCGTTAGGCGACGGATTTTAATGAAATACTAGCTGTCCCGACAAACGTTGTTTTGCCATATAAAAAATTACAAAAAATGTTAAGGGTGGACAACCCTTAAGGGGTATGAAAAATAGATGTTAGCCGATTCTCAGACCTACCCAATATGCTTACCAAATTTCAGAGGAATCGGTCAAGCCGTTTCGGAGGAGTATGGAGACTAACATTGTGACACGAGAATTTTATATATAAGATGAAACACGTCTTCAATCAATTCTATTACAGAATGATTATCCGAAATTAGAAGTAGGCTAGGCCAAAGAATCACGTTGTCCTATACAAAACTTAGCCCCCGTTTTTCACCCCCTTAGGGGTCAAATTTCCAAAAATTCTTTCTTATTGTAGTGCTTACTTACGGCATGAAAGAAATCTTTCTACCAACTTTCAAGTTTTTATATATGTTTGTATGATATGAATTTTTGGAACTTAATTAAAATAAACATTTATATGCAAAGGAGGCCGTCTCATGAAGTAGTTAGAAAAACATTGTTACTACGGTAACAGACCTTGGATGTGAAACAATTGTGTATCATTCAGTTATATACTTTTTCTAAATATCAACAAATACTAACCAACAAATCTACATACATCGTTTATAAATTTTCCTTCCAAAAGCATTGACTATTATTTCCTGTCAGAGGAATCAAATTTCCAACAGGCGCGTTCACGAGTTGACGATGATGACATTGACGATATTATACACACTGAAGCAGAAATTCGTGTGAAATCATACCATTATACTGTTTATAAATTTATTGGAACAGAGAACTGATGGCTGATTGAAACTTCGCCAAGCGTACAAATCAAATTGTATTCCTCGAAGAGTCGAGCGGGTCCCAAGCGAATGATATTTGATCAAGTAATCACAAGGACTTGTTGGGATTGAAATATATATTATGTCCGACAACAAGGCAACGAATGAAGTTAATTAACTTTTATAATGATACTTTGATAAATAAAATGTTATCTACATTCTAATAAGCGAAGACAAAATAGTTTTTTTCCTTTTGTCGACCTTTTTTTATTTGGTAAGTAAATAAAAAAGGAACATTTCGTTAAGTAAACTTTTATAATGGTACTTCCATGAATGAAGTAAATAACTACATACATATAAACGAAGACAAAACATATGTAAAACGTTTTCTCTTTCGTGTTTTGTTTCACAGGGTAATAAAAATATTTTTAACGATTATGTTTGATTACCTACTACGCGAAAAGTATTTATATAAAATATTTTTTCAGGCTACAAAGTAAATATTAAACTAAATATAAATTGCAACGTATCAATGCTAATTTAATAGCATTCTGACGCCTTTCTAATAACTTTATTAGCTTCCTAATAAATAATTATAATTATTTTCCTACATGTGAAATGACCAAAAACAAAATCAGAGACACGCGCATAAACTAAGGTTACATACGAGTATCTATAAAAAATAAATAAAGTAACTGGCAAGGTAATTCTAATTATTATAATCCATTCTTTATGAAATTGAAGTAGCAAACGAGCATCCACCTGATGGATGATCACGGCCGCACATGGACATCTATGAGTAACTTCATAGAGAACAAGTTCTATCTGAAGACAATCACAAATGCTACTCCATTGGACTAGGATGGTTGTCTCATATAAAATCGAGCCGGCGAGCAAATCCTTTAAAAAAAACGCAAAAAATGTTTCACATTAAATATAAGTGTAGCTGTGGTACCACCCCGGTCGATTGACATTCGACCACCTTTAAAATATACACAAAATATATCTCAATCAATATATCTATATGAGTCCCAACCATTATACGAATATATTGAAAGCCAAATAATACTTAAATAAAATTGACTGAATGAGTTAAGATATTCGGGTATTTTTACTGACACATCCGCACATTCAGTGGAAGGAAAAGATAATAGTCAGGATTTTAAATATTATATTAAACTGAGTATTTTAAAAAAGTGCTTAAAGTTATTAAAAAGTGTTTATCTTGATATATATGAACTTATATAGGGTAATATCAGGGCGATATATATGTTAAAAAAAAAACAATCCAAGTTGAGAAAATTGCTTGACCTTGGCACTTGGAGAGTTCGAGAGTGAAGCACTACGTCAAAACGCCACGTTTTAAGACGTACAATATTGAAGGGGAGAAGGAGAATACTTGGCACAACACACGGACGACCCGCGTGGCGGAGCGGTTACCATACCGGTCTGACGCGCAATGGGTCCGGGTTCGATTCGATCTGAACGATGAGTTTAAATTCCTGTTCTGGGTCTGGGTGTTTGTGTATTCGTCTTGTGTGTGTCCATGGTACCCACGACACAGGAGAAAATCCTACTATGGGGCTATGAGTGTAGAAAGCGTTAGTCCCGCAGTTCTGTGTTATTACAACAAATACAGCACAAAATTTCTCTTCAGAATACCTACGTACTCGCATATGTTGCCCGTGCGACAATGGAAACCTATTAATCCACACAGTACGTCCAGTCAGGTGCAGTGTGCCGCCGTAACAAAAGTTTAAATTGGACTAGCGCTTCGCTACCAACTGCTATTACTTTATGCGCAATCACAAAGCCTCGTGTATTTCATTCATCAGATCGTGTTTATCGATTTTTGGACTCGTGCCGCAACTTTAGGATTGAAACTTCCGTTAACACGTTCCAATACGGGTATGTTTGTTTTTTATGTTATGGAATAAACGATTGAGATCCGCCATAGATATGTAGTGCAATATTAAGTGTGCAAGTAAAACCCGAGAATGCAGTCTTCTGATTTTTAAGAAGTCTTTCTAACAAATTCCTGGTTGTGTTGATCAACAAAGAGGCATTTAAAAATAATATTAATAAATGCTTCCTACACTCATTGACTACAGGCGATTTTCTTCTGTGATATCAGTACAAAGACCACAAGCAAAGATGAATTCACAAACACCCAGACACAGAACAGAGATCTAAATTCAACATTCAGGTAACTGTCTGGTAGAGCATTTAACCTGAAATCCAATTTGTGTTAGACTGGTATGGTCACCACTCCACCACGCGGATTGTCAAAAGATGGCAGAATGTGTTCTAATCACCTTTTAATCCGGACCACCGCACCATAAAATCTGGACATCATTGCTACACTCATCCTAATATGAAAGTGTAATTGGGTTTTGACTAAGATTCAAACTGATTTCATATTGAAATTATTATTTATTGGACACATACATTGAAAATATTTTTATTTGACTACCGTAAACCCACGTTTCCGTGTGACAAAGCGAACCCTATGTAACGCTTTTGTAAGTTATTTTCAGCACAATCTGGTATAATCTGAACAAGCTTATTATGCATGCAATTTCGCAAAATTGTATAGGAACAGGTGTCACCCACTTTATAAATAGCCGGCGACTGAAATTGGCAATTAGTACGCGTAATTCCTGTCGCCCTCTCAGTGCTCTGTTTATGAACTTGACGTGGAAATAGTCTAAAATTGTTTGTCTAGTTAACGGAAACTTAAAACGCGGGCTCTAGGAGATAAAGATAGCCACCGTACTACTTAAGGGTATTATTAAAACTTGTCTACGAGAATTTATGTCTAAGGTAGATAATGATTCTAATTAAAATAATTCCAGTATTTGAGCATTTTATATGAGGAACACTTTTATATGAGGCGACCCTCATAGTCCTCGGGAGTAGCAACGCATACGTGATTGACTTCAGATAGAACCCGTTTTCTGTATGAAATTGATTACAGATGTCCATGGGCGGCATGACCACTTACCATCAGGTGGACTGCATGCTCGTTTGCTACTTCAGTGAGATAAAAAAAAACCGTCATTCCGACTCCGACATCCCTTATTGATTTAATGTCGGGGGTGTTGTTCTCGATTCCTGTTCTAATCATATTTTCGTCGATGGTGATAGGCCTACCTAGGCGTATTTGATTTTCCAAGTCGAAATTTTGCAGCTTTAAATCGAGCACACCACTTCCACATAGTTCTTTCAGCTACAGCATCCTCGCCATAAATAGTGCATATCTTATTTGCCGCTTGTGTGGCATTCTTGCCCTTTCAGAAAGAGAACAGCATAAAACGTGCACACATGTCTTTTGTTTTCAATAATTTTAGTATATTCAGCCAGGTCTCTCGCGCTACCTACCGAAAAACTACACTAACTTCTCAGACAACCTATTATCTACTGGAGTATTGAAGTAAACCCGAACATGTAAAGAGGAAGTTCGTTTCCCATCAAAAATGTATGCCCTAAAATCAACGCACAAAACGATACTATATAGGTATATGTTTTTAAGGTCCGGCCGATTAGTCATAATAGAAGTAATATGCTATGTTTTCTAATAAGATTAAAGTAGAACAAATAACACTACAAGAAGAATCCCAGACAGAAGTACTATATCTATTCCTACCAATAAAGAGAAAGGCAGAAGGTCTCCTACTCGTATCTCTCCCTCAACACACTCTTGAAACCTAGTACCACTCAAAACTGTTGTTGTAAAAATGAAACAAATGCGACAATGGAGTCTTCACAATTGAACCACGGATGATTTCACCACCCTCAAACACCTGCTGAAAGCTGTTTTGGGGTAAGTCCAAAACAAATCCAACATGCATCACGGATCCCATTAATTGACAAATCCAACGTCGCTCCCAAACGCCAGAGTAGCGTTAAAATAGCGTTTCCCAAGCCCGTCACGCCGCCGCGACAATTTAATTTTCTCCAATAAATTTCCTCTTAGAAATCCCCCACGAACTTTGAGAGCTCGAAATGTAAAATATTTCCGTCGGAATTTCGGTTGGCATATTTCGTAAAGTTTTGTGCTAGCTCCGATGATAAAACGTTATATATACAAACAAGTTTCCACTCGTAGTCAAAGCCTTCCCGGATATGCAATTTTTGACTTTCACAAAGGATAAACCAAATTTCAAGCACTCGTATATGTCTATGTTTTGAAAATAACTAAAATAAAAATGAAAAATTCATGGTAAATGGTAAAATTCAAGGTAAAATTCTTGTATCACATTAAATAACATGTCTTTCGACTTGTATCAGTCGTTCACTTATCCGTCGAATTTATTTATACAGAGGTTAGTCGATTTCGGTACAATATTCGTAGGACGATAAAAGACCGCTGGGAATCTGAAGGCTAATTGAACAAATACACATATAAGTAAAATCGTTATAAAATAAATAATACCATCACAAATTCTCAGGATGGTAGAACGAACTCTTTGTGATTCGACTCCGCAGACATTGCTTCCACATTTATTGCTACCTTATCACAACAGTATTAGAAGTTGATCTTTTCTGGTCTTAAATGTGGGCTTAGGATGTAAATATACCTTTATTTTTGTTTGTTTTCGAGAGGGAAACCTTCAAAAGGTACCCGATGCCGTGGGAGCAACGCGGGGTTATGTGGGATTTTTGCCTCACTAAAACGCCCCCGGTGGCCATCCTCAGCGTTGCGTAGAGGAGTCCGGGATCTCCAGTGGAACACGACCGGAGTCGTCCGAGCGTGATGCCCCATTCGGGCTCTTCCTAGTGAGCATTTGTACTCACTGCGCCTCCTGGTGTTTACCGTCGTCTCGGCCACACATACCGTCGTCCTACCCGGGGTCGCTTGGCTAGACGATTCGAGCTCCCACTCTTACCGCCCGCAATCCCAAAAGCACCTTTTACTCGCCTTACGACAGACAGGGGATACCATAGCTCTATTCTGATCGCGGAACTATAGGGACAGTAGGATGTATATATACCTAACACCGAGAAGGTGCCAACTTAGTTGTCAAAGATAGCAAGCTTAGTTAGAGTAGGACCCTTCTTTGTTTGTGAGGTAGTATATGTGTTTGTTACTCTTTCACGCAAAAAGCTACAGATCGCATTAAGATAAAATTTGGCACACACCTAAATTAACACATTGGACTCCTACTCATTACCATTTTAAATATGACAAAGGCGGACGGAGCCGAGGAGAAAAAACTGGTAATCTATAAAAAGAAGTTTAAATTTTAGTTTTAAAGAAGAACTTTATTGATCTTACTTAACAAAATACGCTTCAATTTAATGTATATTTTAAAAGTTCCTTCTGTATATTTTCGTGCCAACAGTGAGGCAGCTAAAAAACGGAATTCCTCCTAAAACAACATTTCAGCGTGTTTTAGCTGGAAAAATATCTACACGAACCAATTAGCTGACGGCCCTTTGTATCAAAGGCACTACACAACACGATGCGGTTCTTTTCAAAGCGAATAAAGGGTGTATTTAATTATCACGTAAAAAGTGAAAATGGCTCCCAGTTTCAGCGCGTTTATCTCGCGTATTCAATGTTGCTAGTATAAAATTATGTATATGCTTTCATCTAATTATAGTTCTTTTTTGTATTATTAACGTAATAATCCACTAGTCTTTATGAAAAATGACACAAGGACACCTATGACCAACTTCATATAGAACAAGGGTTCTATTTTTTTTTTATAAGATTGAAGTAACAAATGAGCATGCAGTCTACCTGATGGTAAGTGGTCACTGCCGCCCATGGACATCTGTAAGCAACTTCATACAGAAAGAACATGGGTTCTATCTGAAATCTATCACAGATGCGTCGCTACTCTAGAGTCGGTCGCCTCATATAAAAGTGTGCTGGCAACCATACCCTTCCATCGAAACGCAAAAACTGCTTCCGGCTAGAAATAGGTGTGGCGGTAGTACATCCCCGGGCGAACTAAATTAGTTCTACCACCTATAAACACATTTGTAATCAAACACAGATGCATTGCTACTCCCGGGGACTAAGAAAATCGCCTTATTTGAAAGTAAGCCGGCAACAGCGATACACAAGCAATGCTTAACGCTAAAATCGGTATGGCATTCGTGTCTATTCGGGCGACCCTTACTCGTTTTACCTTAAAAAAAGAGTTATATAACATTAGCAGGTACCTGGATTGAGGAGGAGCTTGGGACAGCAGAGACCCAGAGCCCCGTTTGTTTAGCGGAGGTCGAGGCACAGAGGGCCGCCTTTCGACTCCTGAAGCTGAGCGGGTCGCAGGCGCTCCTTCAGCGGCCAGCACCCGAGCTGACACTAGCGCCGCCTCCGGACAATGCTGGAAACATTTTAATCTTTAATGAAACTTGTAAAACTTTTTAACCTACAGACATTAAATATTAAAGAAGCCTCATGTGTAAACATAAGACAAGAGACTGCAGCTAACCTGTATTGAAATTTGAAAAACAAGATAAGTAAAAAATAATATTGTACAAACTATATCCATACAAACAAAAAGACAGGTTCCAGCCGGATCATTTTAAGTCGATACGATATTTTTTCTTACACTACCACTGAAGCTTGTTTCAGTGGTAGTGTAAGAAAAAATATCGTAAGTTAATAATTTGTAAGAATACCTTCAGCCTAAAATTCTATTTCGTCAAACGTTAACATACATGGTACGCATGACAGATAAAATAGTATTATTCAATACAATTTATCTCGTCGTCGTAAACCCATTATTATCCCACTGCTGGGCATGGGTCTTCTCTCGGAATGAGAGAGTTTTAGGCCATAGTCCACCGCACTGGCCAAGTGCGAATTGGTGGACAATTTATCTAATTACCTGCAATAATATTACCGCGCAAAGATAATATAGAAAAATATGATTTTATGTCACATATTTATGTAAATGAACCGTTATAAAACCTTAACACAATAAACATTACCCAACTACAAATCAAAAGAAAAATATGCAATGTCATTACTTGTACTACTTATGTGCATCTTTTCCAGAATTTCTTTTAAAGTATCTCATTATTTATGTGGTGTAATCACCTAGATTTTTTAAAGGTATAATTTACAGAAATTGCCAGGAACAAGTTTCAATACATATACATTTTAATGTAGGTCGTAAATAGGGTTGCCACCCGTACTTTATTATAAAGTATTGTACTTTATTCGGGGCAATTGTACTTTATACTTTATGAGGAAAATAAAGTACGTGAAAATACTTTATTTTGTATATCTGGGATTTAAAAGTTTGATTATAATTAGTTTTGTATAAAACTAAAATTCCTTTAATCACAAGGTTTCCGTAGCTACCTTATTTAGAAAGTAGAATAACATTTACATTTGGTGACCTTTTTTAGAAATATGGGCGTCAAATTATTATCTACATTTTTTTTGCTTACCATCACCACGCACAAGTCTAAAAGTATCCTAGAGCCAAAAAATAAGTAATAATATAAATAGTACTTTATTTTGAAGCTACGTACTTTTTCTTTATACATTTTGTAGCCAATGTACTTTAATCGTTGAAAAAAAAGGTGGCAACCCTAGTCGTAAACTTCTTTTTTCCTATAATATGAGTTAGAATAAAATGTTACGCGAATGAAAATGCTACGATACGCGAACATGAAATCAACATAAAGAGGTTAGGAATAGGGATAATGTGTTTGCGGCGATTGCCTGAGTCCTTAAAAATAACACTTTTAAGGCAAGACAAAAGGGAACTTTTAATTTATGAACTAGGAAGTATCGATGTACAGAAGCATTATGCCATTGCTTACTCTTCAAACTTTCCAACCCATTGTAGGTGTTAACATAGTCAAATCTCGACAGTTATATTTTCTTTGACCCTGTAGTCGGGGAGTAGAATACGGCTACGGTATCCCCTGCCTATCGTAAGAGGCGACTAACAGGGGGCCTCTGGGGTTGCGGACGGCTAGAGTGGGAGCTCGAACCGTCCAACAAAAAACCCCGAGAAGGACGGCGGTATGTGTGGCTGCATCTCGCCGTAAGCACCGGATGATGAAGGGGGATGGTACACGTCCCCCAAGAGATGAGCCCGTGAGGGGCACTACGCTAGGGGCCACCGGTTCGTTCCGTTGGAGTTTCCGAGTCCCCTACTACAAGCGCTGAGGAAGGCCACCGAGGAGGTTTTAGTGGGTAAAAATCCCACATAACCCTGAGTCTCTCCCAAGGATTCGGTGTACCTTTTGAAGGTTTCCTCCCCGTAACAAAAAAAAAGTTATATTTTCTTAAAATACAAAAGTTTAATTCCTCAATATTTATAACACTAGCTGTACCCGCGCGCGTTGTTACGCCATCACAAAAAAGAAGAAGAAAAAGATTTATAATAAACTGGCTGTTTCCCGTGACTTTGTTCATATAGATTTTAACAGATTTTCAAATATTTTTTCCTCGCTTATCCTTCCATTCCTCCCCATTTCCTAATTTTCTTTTGTTTCTAGTCACATAGCTAAATATTATTTTTTATCATAATTACTTTAAAAGAAATTTCAATCAAACTTAATTTCCATACTACTTACTTGGACGTGTAACATTGAAGAAATCTTTTTAGTGAATATTTACCTTCAGTAATTAAGATTCTGCGTTAATTAGTTAGAGGTGAATATCCCTTCGTTTTAATATATACTGATACTGATAGACGTAATAAAAACCCTGTAGCTTCCGCGTGCACGGAATATGTAAAGAGAAATTTTAATTAATCTTAAGGGTATTTCTCGGAAATAAAACCCCATTGGATAAGCTGGCAGCGCTATTTAAACCTCGGTAATAACCGGGCGCATATATTTTATTTTGCATTCTCACCTGTTTTGTACTAATTCATTAATACTCCAAGCTTTATACAAAATAAGTAGGTATCAAAGAGAAAAACTTGGATTAAAATCAAAGAAATACTGCATAAATAAATAATTATAATTGCAAAAGTTGATAAAAAAAATGCTATGCAATAGCTGTACCGCAGCGGTCGCCGAGTGCCGCACGTTTTTTTTATTTGAAGCCGATTGCAGATGCGTTGCCACTATAAAGTATTACAATGGTCGGCTCATAAGTCAGTCAGCATCTACACCTATTATCCGAAACGCAAAATCGAATTGGTATTTATATTATCAAGGTTAGAAATACTAGAGTATATGGGTTTTAAAATATTGCCACATATACCTAAGAGTGGCGAGCAATGAACAAGGTTGGAAAACACTAGTCCACACTATATTGACAGCACAATGTCAAGTTCACGAGAGCGGTTTCGAGAACTATTGATTTTATGAACACTTACAACTAAGGAGATACTTCCCGGACTTTAGACTGGAAAATACCGCTTAGGAATTGTGTACAATGAGCGGAAATTTTCCTCTCCGTAACGCAAAAAGGCAAGGAATAATACAATGCCTGTTACTGTCAAGCTTACAACAGAAAGGCGATCTTTTATTTATGTCGTACTTTTATTCAAGTAGTTGAGTGGTGAGTGAGGTACAGAATGAGGCAGTGCTGTAACTCAACGAGTCTGAATGTTGAACGTTGAGTGAATTCTTGAATAGTTGGTGAATTGGTGTTTACAGGTGGTAGAACCAGTGTTCGAACGGGGAAGTAGCACCGCCACACCAATTTCTAGCGTGAAGCATTTCTTGCTGATCGATGGAAGGATGGGGTTGCCGGCACATTTTTAAATCAGGCGACCATCATAGTCCTCGGGAGTAGGAACGCATCTGTGATTGACTTCAGATAGAACCCAAGTTCTATTTGAAGTTGCTTACGGATGTCCATGAGTGGCAGTGACCTCTTACCACCAGATGGACTGTATGCTCGTTTGCTACTTCAATCAGATATGATTGAAGAATCAATTGATGAGTGTGGTTGCCGATATGAAGCGACCACCGTAATCACCGGGATCATCAACAAAATGCTATTGTCGCTACTGTGGCGCAAGTTTGTTTGTGTGAGTGTTTTCAAATATAAATGCTGGAATACTTAAAGCAATAAACATTGCAAAATTTCCACAGTCCCATGGACAGCGTCGCCGACTTTTATGTACCTATATGTATGTCGGTCCAAAAACCTACGTACTCGTATGTATAGCCAGTAGTGGTCGGAATTTTCTTATGGCCAGCTCACCATACATGTATCAGTCTTCTGAAATACACTGTAGGACTACAGAGTGGGTAAGATAAATTATTAAATAGGTAAAAGATACACCTAAGCTGAGTTTAAAAAAATATAAAGGTATTTTTTGTTACCTCACACTAGTAATATGACTAATATCAAAATGATGTAGTGCAGTGAAGTGTTGGTATTTACTATTTAATTTGAAGTTAGTGTTATCGGTGCAATAAAAATATCTGTCAATAAATAGACCAAATATTTGGCTAGATTTTCCTCGTTTCTTAAAAATGCCCTAAACATACAATATTGATAAATAGATATAAATTGACAGTCACGTATGCTCCTACCTTATATAGGAATTACTTTAGCGTACAAAAATATTGGCATATTAAATATTTATAATACGAAAACGACCGCCCGCAAGGTTCGCCACGAGCGGACCGAATATATTATGACTTGCCGACCCAAACATGGAATTTATCAGCATTTCTGACCGTATTATACTTGTTCGTAAATCACACGAACCGTTGGACATATATTAATATGACATACTTTAAATTTCCAGCCATATAAAGGTTTAGCTAAATCCGAACACACATCGCTGTAACTTAAGTTACCTAAAAAGCCATTAATACTAACTTTGAAAGAAAGAAATAAAAGTATATCAAGTCCGGTTGTTCTGGGTTTGTTTGTTTGGTTTATGGCGTTAATGGCTTAAAAGTTGCATGTCCTACTCGGGTGAACTATCTTTCAATGTTTGTGACATAAAAACTTTTTAACAAAAAATATCTACCGACTTCCATGTCACAAAAAAGTAAAAAATAATTTAAATATATTTTGGTCTAGAACATACTCAGTACTTAGTACATAGTCCTGAAGTCGGTGCTCGACATATTTCGCTGGACGACGGTAACTACGTCCTATATGAGCACCGACTTCAGAACTATGTACTAAGTACTGAGTATGTTCTAGACCAAAATATATTTAAATTATTTTTTACTTTTTTGTGACATGGAAGTCGGTAGATATTTTTTGTTAAAAAGTTTTTATTTTACACTTTTTAGTGACTATATTTTTATGTTTGTATTTAAATAAAGCCTCTAAGTTTGCTTTGTGCATCTACATATTCACAAAAATTAAACATAAAACACTTTTACAATTCATACAAACAGGGCGCCCCCTCTGGAAGTACCCCTCCATCATCAGGGTTGAGGAGTTGAAGGTCAAATTTTTCATCTTATATTGTTGCTTAGTAATCTTATAACATATACGTTAGTACCAGGTGGCTAACTTCTATGGCTCAGGCTTGCAGTACCCTGCATCATCAGGGTTTAGGAGTTGAAGGTCAAAATTTTAATTTTGTGCCTCTGTTTGGTATTATTTTTACATACCCGTAAGCACCAAATTGCCAACTCCTATGGTTTAGAATTGAAGTACCCCTTCATCATCAGGGTCGAGGAGTTGAAGGTCAAAATTTTAATTTTGTGCCTCTGCTTAGTATTATTTTTACATAACCGTAAGCACCAAATTGCCAACTCCTATGGTTTAGGATTGAAGTACCCCTTCATCATCAGGGTTGAGGAGTTGAAGGTCAAATTTTTGATTTTATATTTTTGCTTAGTATTTTCTTTACATAACCGTAAGCACCAAATTGCCAACTTCTATGGTTTAGGATTGAAGTACCCCTCCATCATCAGGGTTGAGGAGTTGAAGGTCAAATTTTTCATCTTATGTTTTTGCTCAGTAATCTTATAACATATACGTAAGCACCAAATGGCTTATTCCTATGGTTTTGGCTTTAAGTACCCCTGCATCATCAGGGTTGAGGAGTTGAAGGTCAAATTTTTGTCCCATGAATTTGCTTAACAATTTCATTATATATTCGCAAACATCAAACGACCAACTTTTATAGTTCAGGCTAGCAGTACCCCTGCATCATCAGGATTGAAGAGTTGAAGGTCAAATTTTTCATAGTAAATACCTACATAGTAATTTTATTCTATATTTTACTCAATTGGACTTCTCCAGCTAAGGTTCGGCCGACTATCACTAATTTTATTATTTTGCTCCAAAAAGTTGAAGATCCTATGATTAGAACCTTATCAAACTCTTATCAGACTACCCCTGGAGTACATCCTTTCTAATAAAAAAAAAAACATCAAAATCGGTTGGCGGGATATTGAGTTATTCATACATTTATCGCGTACATTGAAAATGCAAATTTAAGACTTATGCGTTTTTCTTATGGATGCCCTAGTCAAAAAAATACTAAAAAAAAATGGGACCCTATGACACGCACTACCTTTCAAATAAAAAAAAAATCATCTAAATCGGTTCACCCAGTCCGGAGAAATGAGGTAACAAATATAAAAAAAAAAAAAAAAAAAAATAAAAATACAGACGAATTGATAACCTCCTCCTTTTTGGAAGTCGGTTAAAAATTGTAACAGTGTATTCATCAGTGTGTGTGTCCATGGTACGCCACGCCACGGTACAGTAGAAATCCTAGTTATAGCTATGAGTGTAGAAAGCGTTTGTTTCTTCGTTCAAGTTACCGTGAAATTTTTTAGAATAACAAAATGAAAAACAATTTTAAAATACACGCATTTTAGTAACGACATTTTGTTAATCGTATTATTATTTATAGAAAACATTTACATTTGACATCCGTATCATGTAGTTGTGTAAAAAATATGTTGGCCCTTCAACTTGAGTCATCTACCATATTGAATTTACACAGAGCAACATTGCGGCACATGTGCAATCATGTTATTCTGCAATCTATATATGCAAATTTTCATTTAAATTGTTCTGGGAAAATGGCTAAAATTCTCTAAGTCAAAAGTCACTATTCGTTACCTACTTAGTCGCATTCTTCTTCTCAAGTATGCAATGAATTTTTATACTTCGTCGTCAACCCATTATTGTCGACGAATTTACACAGAGCAACATGCACATATGCAATTATGTTATTCTACAATGTATGTATGCAACTGCAGCGGGGAGTCAGGCAAGGCGATGTCATATCGCCGAAACTGTTCACCGCTGCGTTGGAAGATGTGTTCAAGCTGATGGAGTGGAAAGGTCTTGGCATCAACATCAATGGCGAACACGTCACACACCTTCGATTTGCCGACGATATAGTCATCTTGGCAGGTTCGCTGACGGACCTCAGCATAATGCTAGGCGACCTCAACAGTGCCTCACAACGGATGGGTCTTAAGGTGAACATGGACAACACGAAAATCATGTCAAATGTCCATGTCACACCCGTACCGGTAGTTGTTAACGGCACTCCTCTCGAAGTTGTCGACGAGTACATTTACCTGGGACAAACGATCCGGATAGGTAAGTCCAACTTTGAGAGGGAGGTCACTCGAAGAATCCAACTCGGCTGGGCTACGTTCGGGAAATTTCGTAGTATCTTCTCGTCCACAAATCCTCAGTGCCTGAAGTCGAAATTGTTCGAGCAATGTGTGTTGGCAGTGATGACCTATGGCGCCCAAACGTGGTCCTTCACTAAAGGCCTCATTGGAAGGCTCAGAGTCGCTCAGCGTGCTATAGAGAGGGCTATGCTCGGAATTTCGCTACGAGACATGATTCGCAACAATGAAATCTGTAGACGAACGCAGCTTACCGACATAGGTCTCAAAATCAGCAAGCTGAAGTGGCAGTGGGCCGGCCATATCGCTCGAAGGACCGATAACCGATGGGGAAGAAAGGACCTCGAGTGGCGACCACGTTTAGGCAAAAGGAGTATAGGTCGCGCCCCTACCAGGTGGACCGATGACCTGAAGAAGACAGCGGGAAACCGTTGGATTCAGAGGGCACAGGACCGGTTGGAGTGGCGCCATTTAGGGGAGGCCTATGTCCAGCAATGGACATCAAAGGGCTGATGGATGGATGGATGTATGCAAATCTTCATTTAAATCGTTCTGGGGAAAGTCTAACGTTCTCTAAGTCAAATGTCACTTTTCGTTACCTACTTAGTCGCATTTTTCTTCTCAAATTGCAACGGATTTTTATACGATACTCCTCTTTTCTTTGCATAGTATATATAAATCAAAGTTGCTCTTTACTTGTACTTAACTGGCTACCTTCGTTTACTAATATAAGCAATTGATGTAAATTTATTTATACGGTTTTTAATTTTCATACATGGTTTATATATATTTTGTTTAACTTGCCTGCTATATACCTTAAGAGACCTCCTGCAACTCATCAAGAGATGGCGCTACTTGTATTCTGGAACACGCTATCGCAGTATTCTCAATACTCTGCATATATACAAGTTCCAAACAACGACTGCCGGAGCAGGGCCGCTCCCCAGGCATAATCACCTCGCCTGGCGGGAGATCTCCCTTTGACAAACACGGATTCCTTTTTTGCCTATCATTTCGAAGTACATTGCCAATTGTGGACGAAAATGAAAACGAATGCGTGCAATGTACACTGCAATATCTGAGCAAAGATATAAGCAATTTACATTGAAAAAACTAAAGAAGTACCTACTAAGAAAAAAACACCCAATGATTGTGTAAGGAAACGCAATAAAATCATACTAAGGGCACAAAGCTGAGCGAAGCAAAGACAGTTCATTTGTATAAAATAAATATTGAAGACTGGTGTTCCAATCTTCCCGTCTAAAGGTAAAGTGCAATCTTTAGATAATAAGGAGCAGTCGAGTCCCGAGAATTAATTGAATCTATCTTTCAGTGTTTATTGAATTCGTTCCACGTCACGTTCTGAGGCGTTGTCTCAATAAAGTCGCGTTGAAGTCATTTAAAAGTTAGTCAAAGCTCGTCTGATCCTTTGAACGCTAGTTGCGAAATCGCAAATAAGCACACTTTGAAACTCGATATTAAATTAAATCAGTTCAAGGTGAAATGCTATCGCAAAGTTATGAAATGTCCGTCTTTACGTTTCATAACTTTCACTTATCTAATTGCTTTTACATTGTTTTCAAGTTATGTAACTTTCGAATTCTTTCCGGTTTCAAGTTTCTTGTTATATAATCATTACTAGCTGAAACTCGCAGCTTTGCCCGCGCTTAATAAATACATGACATATACATAGTCATTCAAGAGGAATATTTCTTTCATACATATATTTTTGGTATCTTGAACCGTTTTCACAGCGCACGCAACGAAAGCCCTCAAGGATGAATAATGTTCCTTGTTTTTTTCACATTTTCCATGATTTTTTCGCTCCTAATAGTTGCAGCGTGATGATATATAGCCTAAAGCCTTCCGCGATAAATGGTTTATTCAACATAAAAATATTTTTTCAATTCCAACCAGTAGTTCCTGAGATTAGCGCGTTCAAGCAAATAAACAAACTATTCAGCTTTATAATATTAGTATAGATTTAATCTTAAGAAATAATGAAAAGTCCAATTCTTAACACTTTTTTTTATTTTCGAGGGGAAACTTTTATAAGGTAACCAAACGCCGTTGGAGACAAGCCTGGTTACGTGGGATTCTTATCGCACTAAACCTCCCTCCTCCCCCGGTGGCTGTCTTCGGCGCTTAAAGACAACTCAGAGATCAACAAAGGAACTCAACCAAGTCCTCTGAGCACGTTGCCCATCTGGTGGCCCAGGACCCAACGTGACGTACGTTGTATAAGACGATATGCGACCCTAAATACCGCTGTACTTCCCGGGTTCGCTTGGCTGGACGGTCCCAGCTCCCAGTCTAGCCACCCGCAACCCCGAAAACACCCTTTCAGTCTCCTCTTACAATTACAACAGGCAGAGGATACCGTAGCCCTATTCTGATCCCGGAACTACAGGGACCCTAATAGCACTATGATAATACTAAATTTTCATAATATTTGTAGTATGCAGATTCAGCTAGTTAAGACAAATTTGAACTACACATAATTTTCCATTAATTTTAATCCCCCAATGTTAAATGGTCTTTGCCGTTAATCTGTCTTTTTAATACTGTTACCAATTTGAAGTATACTGGAAATAGCGTAGATTTTTTGAGATAGGACCAAACACACAAAAGTTACCCGGTACCAGGGGGTGTCACTAAGTTTACCCAATAAACCCCTTAAGAAATCCTTTCTGGGTCCTGATGTTTGTGTATTCACATTTGAATACAGGAGAAAATCCTAGTGTAGGACTATGAGTGTATGAAGCGTTATTTATTATTTTTATTATAACATAGCCACATAGCTCAGAAATTCATCAATCACTATTTCACTACACTCCTCACATGAGAGTCTCATTTGTCACTCACGCAACGTTATTATTTTCGTACATACTATGGGTACGAGCAATATTGAACATAGGAGACATGAAAAAGGCAATGATGTAATAAAGAAAACAATATATAAGGTCAAAACATAGTAGAGGTGATACATGATACATTTGTGGTTCGGTACCGAACCACCGCATATTTTTGCCTGATAACAGAAATTTTGCTTAACAGAAATGTTAAACGCTGCTGTCCACCTCAACCCATTACTGTCCCACTGCTGGGCGCGTGTCTCTCAGGATGAGAGAGTTTTAGGCTATAGTCCACCGCGCTAGCCAAGTGCGAATTGATAGACTTCACCCAACTCTAGGACCTTTTTGTAAAGAACTCTCCGATGTGTACATTTCCTCTTGATGTTTTCCTTCACCGTAAAGCAGTAATAAAATTAATTTCTAAAGCGCACGTAATTTTAGAAAAATCAGCGGTGCGTGCCCGGGATTTGAACCTCCTAAATTTTAAATAAAGTCAACCACAAATAGCTTGCTACCCGGAAGGACTAAGTTGAACGTTGTAAATGTCTCACCGTTTC
The DNA here is from genome assembly GCA_949699795.1 of Spicauda simplicius. NCBI lineage: Eukaryota > Metazoa > Arthropoda > Insecta > Lepidoptera > Hesperiidae > Spicauda > Spicauda simplicius. The sequence continues at coordinate 7,615,835 of OX453077.1, forward strand.
CAAACATCTTAAATCAATATTATGTTTCGATTTGAAACGCTGCTGCATTTGACAGAATTACACAGACATAACAGAGGTAACTGCTGTGTTGAACTACAAAGGATTTCACGACAGTCAGTAATATTCATTAACACACATATATTTAAGGATTTTACTTAATATAGTGATATTATTAAACACAATAACACTTTTGTTACGATGAAAGATGATGTAGATGATGACGCAAATGCAGGTACGCGGATATATCATTACATAGTATAAAACAAAGTCGCTTTTCGCTGTTTGTCCCTATGTATGCTAAGATCTTTAAAACTACGCTACGGACTTTAATGCAGATTTTTGAGTAGATAGAGTGATTCAAAAGGAAGGTTTTATGTATAATAATACATGCATAATATAGTAGAGAAACACTGATAATTTTAGATTTTTGATTATAAGGCGGTACGAAGTTCGCCGAGTCTACTAGTTCTCAAATAAAAATGAAATAGGACTTTGTAAAGATTTTTCTTTCTCATGATAGTCTCAATCCATCCATTTATCATACAATTTATTTTGTTTTATAACTGAACCTGACAATAAGGCAGATAGGCTTCCTGATGGAAAGTAGTCACCGTCGCCTATGGACACTTGCATCACCAGAGGAGTTGCCAATGCATCGCCGGCTTTAAAATTAATCATTAATATTAGAACACCTGTTCTCTGTACCTATGTATGTTCCACAATAAATATATTGTGAATTATGAATCACTGTACCACTGCTGGACACGAAACATATACAGCGGAGATAGTTTAGTGATCACTAAGCTATCACTGCTCACCCTGTAGTTCCGGGACCAGAATAGGGCTACGGTATCCCCTGCCTGTCGTAAGAGGCGACTAAAAGGGGCTTTCGGGGTTGCGAGCGGCTAGAGTGGGAGCTCGAACCGTTCAGTCAGGTGATCCCGGGAAGGTCGGCGGTACGTGTGGTCGCATACCGTCGTAAAGACTAGACGGAGCGGTGGGCCCAGCCGCCCATCTGGGAGGAGCCCGATGGGGCAACGCGCCCAGAGGATTCCGGTTGCGAGATCCCTGAATTCTCTTTATAGCACAGAGGCCGGTCACCGAGGGGGGTTTTAGTGCGGTAAAAATCCCACATAACCCTGCGTCGCTCCCACGGCGTCGGGTACCTTTTGAAGGTTTCCCCCTCCACAACAAAAAAAAAAGCTATCACTGCTGCATTTTTTCTTTCTAATAACCAAATTTGCAATACGCACTCGCAGGCAGACATTTGGTATATTTCAAACTGAACATAATATAGGAATACGAAAGAATGTTGAACTATGAAAGCAAACTTTGAAGAAATCGTCCAAGAATTTGACGCTCGGAAAATTGCAAAGATGTAGAACTCGCCGAGCAGTGAAAAATTGATGCCTTACTGGTAAGTACCCAATTTAAGCCGAATTACTGTTCAATATATCAAGAAACTTTTCCAATTCTCGCAGATTCCAATAAACTCGTACATTCAGTCCAAATATCTCCTTAAATCAAATACTTGACAATGAAAAAGATCTCACATCTCGCGTGTCTTTATTAACTCCTTGTGACGTACATATGCCTATGTACTTACTTATTTTTATAATATAAAAGTATATACAACGAGAATACACACTTTACAAGTTGGTAGAACGTAAGTACTTCGATCGGGGAGGTACTACCAGATCTTTAATTGCGTGGCGGAGCGGTTACCATACCGATCTGTCGCGCAATAGGTTCCGGGTTCGATTCCCGGCCCGACAGGTATCTGAATGATGAGTTTAAATTCCTGATCAGGGTCTGGGTGTTTGTGTATTCGTCTAGAGTGTGTCCATGGTACCCACGACACAGGACAAAATCCTACTGTGGGGCTATGAGTGTAGAAAGCGTGTTTAACTAGCATGAAGCATTTCTTGCGTTTCGGTAAAGCATGTTGTAAGCTTGCGTTTATATGTATGAGGCGACTATGTCTTTGGGAGTGGCAACTCATCTGTAATTGACTTCAAGTAGAAACCTTATTCTTTATGTAGTTGCTGAAAGATGTCGATAGACGGCAGTGGATACTTACAATCAGGCGGATTCTATGCTTGTTCGCTACGTCAAACTTATATGAAAAATACATATACTCTACGTAATGATAAATGTGGAAGTAGCGGGTGAATTTACATTCCATCTGAAAATAATGGACCACTGTCATCCATGAACATCAGTAATCAACTCTAGATATTAGATTTCTACCTGAGGCAGTCAGATACATCGAAACCATTGAGAAGTAAGTTAGCATATGATGTACGAGTTTAAAAGACAGTAAGCAGTAAAGTAGCAAGCGGTTTTTTTTTCATAATTTAACCTAATGATAATGGCAGACAGGCTACCTGATGGAAAGTAGTCACCGTCGCCTATGGACATTCGCAACACCAGAGGAGTCGCCAGTGCATCGCCGGCTGTGAAGGAGAGCTCTTTTCGCACCTTCCTTGAAGAACCCCATGTCATAGCGCTCCGGGAATACCTCTGATGAGATTCGGGGATGATGATTTATTTTGTGTCATATGTCAAGTGGTAAGAAGAATTGGTCGCTACCACTTGTCCTTGCCATATTGGAATAGGCCGCAAAATTTACATAGGCTTAGCTATCAGGCGATTAAGTTTGAAAAGGGTCTCGAACAGGCATTTGTATTGAGTCTAGAGGTATGTTATCGAAGAAATGTACGAAATTACGGTACGTCTAGAAATTTTTGCGAAGCCCTAAACATATGTAGGTATATATATACATTTATTTATTTATATATGTGTATATAATAATATGTATAACACACTAATATTGTGTTTCTATGCTATACGTTTAACTGAGTTACACTTCTAGTGAGTTCACTATTCATTTTAAAGAATATCACCATCATTATTCTTTGTGAAAACGAAACTTCTATTCTTTATACAGGTATGAGGCGACCATCATAGTCCTCGGGTGTGGCAACGTATTTGTGATGACTTCAGATAGAACCCATGTTCTATTTGAAGTTGCTTAGAGGTGTCCATGGGCGCAAGTGACCACTTACCATCAGGTGGACTGCATGCTCGTTTGCTACCTCGATCAGATAAAAAAAGGTGGGCAGCATACTCATCTGCTACTTTAATCTTATTAGAAACGAAACCCCTGCTGTTTATTGACTTTGTTACACCTATCCCCGGAAGGCGTTTACATACAACGTTTTATTTACATTATGACAGTCTTTAGTAATAATAATATTAAGTGTATATTGTAAAAAATTGGAAAAATACATATTGGAAAAATACATATCGTCACTGTTAAGCACTGCTGTGTTCTAGATTAAACGGTTTGATTAGGAATACATACCTACACCAGAATATCAACTTAGGCCAACTTAGCTACACGTCTGTGGACGACATCATTTGGGGCAACTTCGATCCAAATCCAAACTAATTTCAATATTATAAAACCCCTAAGTTCATAATACTTACCAATAATAATATTACGTGAATATTGTTTAGGAATTTAACACATTCCAAAGCCATTATTCCGTGACACGGTACGAGACAAAGCCACAATTCATTGTCACGGCGCTTTGAGCGATATAATAACGTTGGAACGTAATAATGTACGGAACGCGATAATGTAATGGAACAGAGAATATACTACAGCTCGTCCAATACAAAAGCAACCTGCTGTTAGCTTTCATATTCTTACTAACATGTTTTAGATTACGAGACATTTATCTTAGAGATGCAATCAGTTTTTGCGTATAAATTCTTTTGAATGTGGGTAAAAACGTTCTTTAATCGCGATTGGTCCTTGAAGGCATCAGTACCACATCAATTCTGACTAACAACTACAATGTTAAGCACTACTGCACTGATTTCAAAGGTGTGGTAAAGGACATAAACTCGAAAAGTATCAACTAAGCTTGACATAGCTACACGTTCCTGGAAGAATTATTAGAATTATAGTCCAATATAATCTACATTGGGATGATTATAGATGTCCATGGGCGGTAGTGGTCACTTACTATTTGTTGGACTGCGTGCCCGTTTGCTACGTCTATAATCGTCAATCGTCAACCCATTATTGTCCCACTGCTGGGCACGGGTCCTCTTTCAGAATGAGAGAGTTTTAAGCCATAGACCACAGCGCTGGCCAAGTGCGAATTGGTGGACTCTACACACCTCCGAGAACTTTTTTTTTTCAAGTACTCTCGGGTGTGTAGGTTTTCTCACGATGTTTTCTTTCGCCGAAAAGCAGTGACAATTAATTGCCAATACGTACGTACGTTACGTTAGTACTTTCTTACTTACGAAGAATATTTGACTGATTCAGAGCTTACAAATCTCACAACTCTATATGTACCAATGCATAATTATTCACTTCGATATTATACCAAATTTATATCTACAGTATTGGATATTATATATCTGTATAAATTAGAGTAAATGTAGATATAATTTAGAATATATATACCCGCAGCTCAACAAGATTATCTTGCTTAATGCACTAACATAATCAGCGATTAAATAAGACTATTCTAACAATAGCATTATCCTATTATGTTGTGACGCAGTTAATTTTATTTGTCCCAAGATTACTCTACGATTGTGCTATTGAATTATCTTCCAGATGATAGAACCAATGTAGTGACCAGACCGACCTCCACAATCATCCCACGATCACCACCGACACCACCATATAGATATCGTCAGTGGAAGAGCCCGAATGGGGCATAGCACTCGGAGGACTCCGGTTGTGCTTCAACTGAGATCCCAGGGTCCTCCATGCTGAGGATGTCCATCGGAGTGGTTTTAGAGAGGTAAAAAACCCAAATAATACCTACATAATGCAAAAAGAGTTTTTAAAATATCGAATGGTGATAGAACAACCGTACGGTACTAACGCCGCACATATTTTTCAAGCCATACTCGGGTATCGGTAGAAGGATATTTATGCCTAGTGACTTACATATTAGGCGACCACCTTAGTCGTCAGCCTCATGTAGAAGCCCTAGCCTGTATGAAGTTGATAACAGGTATCGCACTGAGCGCAAGCTTGTTTATTAAAAACCACCACCAAAACCAACATATAGATATTGTTAGTGGAAAGGAAATAATGCTAAAGCGCCACAATAGCATTTGTGGTTAGTGCGGTTTGAAGTTTTTTTTACAGAACAAAAATAATGTCACCTTTATTTTGATGGGATCTTGTTGGAAGTTCATACTACTCGACATGATCCCACCAAAAATAAAGGTGACAAGGTACAGTGAGTACAAATCCTCACTGGGCAGAGCCCGAATGGGCATCGCACTGACTCCGGTTGTGTTTCACTTGAGATCCCAAAGTCCTCCACGCAGCGCTGAGGTTGGCCACCAGGGGGGGTTTAGTGAGGTTATAAACCCACATAACCGGCATTGCTCCCACGGCGTCGGGTACCTTTTGAAGGTTTCCCCCTCGGAAACAAAAAAAAGATGTAACGTCATGACCCGTCCTATTGCCCCCCTTATTTCTGGTAATTCCAATTACAAAAATAATATTCTCTGTAAAAATCCTCTTCCTAGATAATATCTGTAGAGAAATCGTAGTGCCAGGGCTCTCTTTTACTGAACTGTAAGGCAAGATACTGGAGCTAACAATATTAAAAAAAATGAATATAAATAAGAAAAAAAGACAAACCCGCTGAGTTTCTTGCCGGATCTTCTCAGTTGAGGTCGTATTCCGATCCGGTGGTAGTGTAAGAAAAAAAATGTAACTGACAATTTGTAAGTGCCCCCGTAGGCCTATACAAAATAAAGACATTTCATTTCATTTCATTTCAATAAGAAGATTTCAACATAATGTAAGTAATATATTTCTAAAACATTAAAAAACAAAGCTACATTTTCATTAGTGTCTAAGGGCATTAATGATGCTTTGCAACAGAACTTCGTACAGAGAGTTGGCCCTTAATATACGAATGACCTCTACTGCACAAAAACATCCCTTCACTAATATTTTCCCTTCACACCCAGAACCTTTGTACGCTCGTTTGCAAGTAGTGCCTCTTAATGATGAAAACATTTCAAAGCGTTTGAACATAAGCGCTTACGGAAATATACTGCAAATATTTAAACGGCGAAGTTACGTGATACCTCGAGCATTGTTTGCAGCGCTGCGATTCTGCTGTTTGTTCATTTCATAAAAACGTAGCATTTTAAAAGGATACCAGTTATGAAATTTAGACTCCTACGTTGCAGAAACTAAATAAACGCTTTTGTTTTTTTTATTTGATTGTAGTACCAAACGAGCACATAGTCCATCTGTTGGAAAGTGGTCATAGCCGTCCGTTGACATGACGGTGACCAATTCAAACAGAACATGGGTTCTATCCGAAGATAATCACAGATGCGTTGCCACTCCCGAGGACTATGATGGTCGCCTCATATAAAAGTGTACCGGCAACCACACCCTTCCATCGAAACGCAAGAAATGCTTCACGCTAGAAATAGGTGTGGCGGTGGTACTTCCCCGGTCGAACTACACTGGTTCTACCACCTTGTAGTCATGAGTACCTTAAGCAGAAATAGATATATAGAATTGGGTACCACCTGTTACATCTTCCTACACTCATAGCCTAACTTGGGTATTTTCATGTGACGTGGGTGTCATATACGAAGACGAACACAAAGAGTCAGACCCAGGACAAGAATCAAAATTTTTATTCAAGTGGTCTGGTTGAGGATCGAACCCGGAACCCACCACATCTCTGACCGGTATGGTATCCGCTCCGCCACGCTGGTGGTTAAAAAAATAAAATAAGTCTATTTTTAATAAAGTTGAATTCGCAAATCATGCAGTCCACTTGGTTTCATCTAAGTCTTGGTTTTAAGAATGAACAGAAGATTTTTCTCTACTTAGACTAAAGTCACTAATATAAATAAATGGCAGTATTCATTAAATTAATTATAGATTTTCTAGAATGATACAGTTAAATCTAACGGTGAAAGAAACGAATTATGTTCGCGAAACGTAATGAAAATAACTGGCGTCAATTTACGTAGAGACGCGAAGCACAGTCTCTTTGCCATAAACAAATTTATTATTTTGAATTATTTTAAACATACTCGACTCGTAGATAATTAATTTGAGTTGTACCTATACATCTATACATAATTATATATACGTGTAGAAAAGTACGAAGACATCTACAATTCTACACAAATCATAATTTGAAGCGTCTGTCATTAATTTTGGTACGGTTTGAGTGTTTTTATAATCCTTTACTCGTTTTTATTGTTCATTATTTTACAACGTAGAAATAGGGTTTACAAAGGACTTCCAAATCTCAAACGAAATCTGGTTTTAAGATCCGTTTATATATACAGCAATTGAAAGACGCAGGCGCGTGCCGTGGCGGACTGTTCATCCTTGTCGGAAAACATTTATTTTCGCTAGTATATTCTTTGGAAAGCTTAAATTCGGCTAGTCAAGCCACTTAAAAGTTTGGTAGCAAACGGTAAACGTAATAAAAATCCTTAAGAGTTTTTAAAATATCTTTGAATGGTGATAGAACAACCGGAAGGTACTAACGCCGCACTTGTTTTTCAAGCCATTCTCGGGTATCGGTAGAAGGGTCAATGCCTAGTGACTTACATATTAGGCGACCACCTTAGTCGTCAGCTTTGAGTAGAAGTCCAAGCCTGTATGAAGTTTATAACAGTTATCGCACTGATCGCAAGGTTGTTTATTAAAAACAAACTGACACATACAAGATACTAGTTCCCTGCGCGCTTTGCTACGCCATCACAAAAAAAATACACCAGAAACCTTCGCGAGCTCATGAATAACAACTTTGTCAAAGATCATCACAAGATGAAATGAATAGTTTACGATTCTATAGAGGACATACAGACAAACATTCATTTTTATAAAGACGAAGACTAACTGGTACGTCCCACTACTATTTCCCCTTGAAACAACATTCTGGAGAATCTTCCAGCCTACCCACAATTGTGTCTCTCACACGTGCTTAACAATGAAACAAAAAGTTGTTATAATGGATGAATATCTTTATTTGACAAGCCCAGTACTATAAATTTCCTAAACAAGGAGTTTAACTCCGGCACGTAACATGTTTTTATAAAGCTCTCAACGACGCCGCCTACATAGGTAGCTCTAAAACGTATTCAACGTTCATCATATACATTGTAATAAGTATTTTAATTGCACTGAACTCGTCGCGCCTCCGTTTATCTCATATCATAATCACTTTCAAACATTTTCACACAACGCCTCGCTGTGACAATCTCGCCTCGCCGTATAATATACTAGTGATGTTACAAATGTCATCATTTGAATCGCGAATGCGAATGTGAATATCCCTTACCGATATTTTCAAATACGAATATTATATTTTTAAGCTATTGCATAGCTTTGATAGCGGGCTTTGAGCGCAGCGACCGAATTACGAAATTCCGTAACGAAAAAACTTAACACCCCCACTCCGCCTACCATGTAGCGATCCCTTTATTGTATGTATGTGGTACGACAGTACGAAGCTCGCACGAATCGAGACGAGCTGCTCGGAAATCGGACGAACATGTAAGCAGCTGTTTGTCAGAAAGTGTATAGTATCAAAGAAAAAAACTTGAATTAATATCAAAGAAAAATCATACTGCATAAATAAATAAATAATTATAATTGCATAAGTTGATAAAGAAATGCTATGCGATATCTTTACCGCGGCAGTCCCCGAGTGCCGCACGTTTTTTTTCATATTTTGGCATAGGAAGCCGAAGGATGTAGATTTGGCGACCTTTTTTGTAAAGCACTGCATTTCAATATTCGCAAAACATTCGCAAGTATTGTGATTGCGAATACCTGTTTCTTAATCATTTATATCTTCTCTTTATTTATATAATTATTAAATTATTTATTTTATGTATAATATATATATTATATTATATATATGTATATTGTATTTTGTGTATGTATGTAAGTTAAGTTAGTATATCACCAATTTTATTGTTATTTTAATTTAACACCTGCCACACATTTTCCAGCCACCCAGGGTTACTGGTAGCGAATGCCATAAGGCATTAAGTTTACCCTATTGTAACTTTTTTAAGAGGTGCAATGAAATAATAAATAAATAAATACCTCTCTCTCTTCAGTCGTGCCTATTAATTACTGAGGATCGTGATTTGCGAATAATGCGAAGCCTTTTCAATTTGCTGTCTCCACTTATTGCTATCGGCAGCTTGGTGGAGTGCCGTGCTGACAGGTATCTCCAGGTGTTCAGATACCTGATCCGTCCATCTCCTGGGACTTCGGCCTCGAGGTCTCTTACCCTCAATTTTGCCCGTCACCATCAGTTTATCCATATTGTCGGGAGGTCTTCTGGCAATGTGCCCAAAATATTTGAAGATTCGGTGCAGGCAAATGCTGGAGAGCCTAGGAGAATCCAAGATCTTAAGATCCTTGAGGATCGATACATTGGTCCGGCGCGCAGTCCAGGGTATTCTCAGCAAGGGACGCCAGCACCACATTTCAAACGCGTCCACTCTTTTTCTGTCTGTGGCTTTTAAGGTCCATGATTTCGCGCCATATATAAATATGCGAATATTTAAAAATGTGAAATTATGATCGAATTATTCGCGAATGTGAATTAATTGGAATACGAATATTCGTTACATCACTATAATATACACAAACTGTGAGATCACAGGTACATAGAATCCATCTTAATTAATCGGAGTGAAATCTGTTTATCCTACAAATACCCGCTTGTCATATGTATATACATAAGTTTCAATTAACGCAGGCGACTATTGTTACCTATTAATTAACTTAATTACAGTTTATCAGATTCATAGTATGGTAAAATCTATGTATACAGGGGAGGTGGGTACATCTGTCACACCTATTTCTGACGTAACGCAATTCTGCATTTCGATGGAAGAAGTATAGAAGGAAGGCCTGACTGACGTCGATATGAAACGACGATCTAGGACGATTTTAGGAGTACCGACAGATGTGTGGCTTCAAATGGTGCTCCTGCTCTCCATGAAGTTTCTTATACATGCAACTTCAATATAAATAACACAGATATCTTAAATTATTTACTAAGTGGTAACAACGGTGTAGTTCGCCCGGGGAAGAACCACCTTCACATCTATTTCTAGCGTGAAGCAGTTCTTGTTTCGATGGAAGGGTGTGGTTGCCGGCACAAATTTATATGAGGCAATCATCTTATTCCTTGGGTATAGCAAAGCGTCTGTAATTGACTTCACATAGAACTTCATGTTTGATATGAAGTTGCATGCAGATGTTCATGGGCGGCAGTGACCACTTACCATCAGGTGGACTGCATGCTCGTTTGCTACTTCAATCTGATAAAAAAGGTAGATTCTTTATTCGATTCCGACGATAATAGCAGTATTAAGCAGTTTATTCTATTCAACTTATTCACAGAAACAATATTTAACTGACACGTGCAAGAAAATAAGATTAAAAGAACAAGAAAAACGAACTGCGTCGCCTGATTAGACATTTCCCTTGTCCGTTATAATCCTTTCATTGATCGGGCACCTAACCTTCAGTTCAGCCACATGATTAGGTACATCTAGAGGCTTATACTAATAGAAGGCGATTGAGCAAACGCGACTAATTGACAATCGCGTAACCATCATACGGGTATATGGCGTTACTGTTTATACATAGCTGAATTGAAACGCCGAATCTATTTGAAACGCTGTAAGCTTTTTACCCGCGTACTCGTCACGCGGTTCAAAATTGTAACAATACTTTAAATTGTAATAACTTTGGTAGACTACATTACAGTCAAACAAAGAAGTTTGGCTGTAACTAATGGCGACGCAAGGTAGCGGGGGGAGTGGAGGGGAGGAATGTCCCGGACGGCACTTTTCGGTCGGCAGCAAACTGTTAAGTTATGTATGTTATTGAGTTTTTGGTTAGGAAATTCAATTTACCACTCCGGACACCACATTGAGGGGGCGGCAAAATACTCGTATTTAGATTTTCCTATCTACTTTTTTTAGTCGTCAAGTTGCAGAAAAGAAGATGTCAAGGATAAAGTAGGGTTCGCGGCCGCAAATAAAACCCAAGCTACGCCACTGACCGTAACCAAGATCCAACATGACGCGGAGTCGAAATATGAGCAAAAAAAAAGTAAAAAAACTTCATATAGAAGGTAAGTAGGCACTAAGAAGTACCTATAATCCATTTACAATGTTACTAAGATAATTATGCAAATATCATTAAAATAAAATATACATATTTTATTTTAAAGCATAGCATAATCGGTTGGGAGTTAACCAGATCATAATTTAGTTACAAGATTCGACCCTCACATACCAAGGCAAGCTAAAACAGCTTGTAATAACGAAATTACATTCCTCCGTAAGATTAAATTGTACCGTAATATATTACAATCATTTAATATTCCGATACAGGCTATTAAATCTAGTAGTCTCATCTCCTAACGAACGGTTCTCATCAAGTTGAAAGCCGCTCTCGACCATCAATTCTCTCGTTCCATCGATTACGTTTGGCACATTTCATTACTCTGACACGATTTACGAGTGTACTACGGATTCATTAAATATGTTCTTGTAAAATACGTCTTACTGAGATGTCGTCAGAAAATTATATTTGCTAAAGTTGTCGCCCATATATATGGGAAAATCTCTTTTTCATTGCAACGATTCTCATCGTTGTTTCACATCATATGTCGCAAAAAACATACTTCTGGCAAATTTGCATTGCAATACAAAAACAATATACGTATCTTGACGATAAGTGAAAAGAATACTCTAAGACGTGCGACCCGGTGAACATCCAAAAAAAATGTATCTATCCCTTATCGTATCCCTTAAAAGTCTAATACTGGACATAGACCTCCTCTAATCTGCACCAGTTTAACCGACCCTGAGCTGAATCCACCAGTAACTGGATGCTGCTTATGGAAATGTGGAGAAATTTCATATAGAACAAGGGTTTATCTGAAGTTAATCACAGACGCGCTCAGAGAATTCCGTTTGCGTTCCTTTGGAGATCCCGGAGTCCTCTTTGTAGCGCCGACGATGGCCGACGGGGGGGGTTTTAGTGCGGTAAAAATCCCACATAACCCTGCGCCACTCCCACGGCGTCGAGCGCCTTTTGAAGGTTTTCCCCTCGAGAACAAAAAAACAGGGAGTACCACCGCATCTGTGACCGGCTTGAGATAGAATCCATGTTCTATATGAAGTTGCTTACCGATGTCCATGAGCAGCAGTGGCCACTTACCAAACGGACTGCATGCTCGTTTGCTATTTCAATGTATAAAGTATTATATTTACCTTTGAAGTTCCTAATGAAAATAACTTCAATCGATGAACAACACATACGTATATGTAAATGTTTCCGATACACAGCAAACAATGTGGAGTATCAACATCGTTCGGGCACACACGTCACACACGCGCTAGTTACACTAAATCGATACATCAGCAGTACCTTTGTAGGCTGATGTATGCGAACACTCAAATTATATAAGGCTATTTCACAGAGCAGTGATAGTCTTAATGGTTGAAAATTGCCCTCTCAATCGGGAGGTTCGAAGTTCAAACCCAGGCACGGACCACTGATTTATGTGTGTAATAGAAATTAATTATCGCTGCTTTTCGTTGAAGGAAAACATCGTGAGGAAATCTACACACCCGAGAGTTCTTGAAAAGTTGTCCTAGAGGTGTGTGAAGTCCACCAACTTGCACTTAGCCAGCGCGGTGGGTTATGGCCTAAAACTCTCTCATTCCGAGAAAAGACCCGTGCCCAGCATTGGGTCAAAAATGGGTTGACGATATATTTGACGTTTACGAGTTACAATTGTAGTTGTAAGAGTAAGAAAACTATCTTTTAGTACAGGATTGTAAGATATCAGCTGTAGTATTTTCGGAAAAATAATTTTATCATCATAAATTAATAAGTGTATTTCGTGTTAAATGGGTGCCATGGACACAAGAATAAATGCACATACGCTCTGACACACAACTGTTACTTAAATTAAATTTATCATTTGGGTATAAATTTGACCGGGTATCGTAGCCGGAACGTACCTACTACGTGTCATAAGGATGTCACGCTAGTCGTCTCGAATTAATCTTATAATTAATCCTTTTTCGAAACGTTCTTACTTGAGGTAGGCACCTGACAGTGCCATAAAGATTTTAATAAGCAAAAGTTCCACATATATAAACTTAAATCTCTAGTATCAGATTGCGGAATTCCATAATATTAGTTAGAAAGTTCATCTTAAATTTATCTGCATTCATATTTCACCCTTTTTTTTTTGTTGTCGAGGGGGAAACCTTCAAAAGGTACCCGACGCCCTGGGAGCGACGCAGGGTTATGAAGGATTTTTACCGCACTAAAACCCCCCCGGTGGCCGTCCTCAGCCCTATAAAGAGGACTTCGGGAACTCGGACCGACCGCAACCGGAATCCTCTGAGCGAATTGCCCCATCGGGGTCCTCCCAGATGGGTGGCTAGGCCCACCGCTCCGTTTAGTCTTTACGACGGTATGCGACCACATATACCGCCATCCTTCCCGGGAAGCCCCTTTTAGTGGCCTCTTACGACAGGCAGGGGATGCCGTAGCCCTATTCTGATCCCGGAACTACAGAGACGTCATATTTCACCCAAGAGATAAATTTAATCGAAATATACCTATGTACCCCTTAGACTGATGGCCTATTTAGAAAAAGTCCAACAACTTTAATATCTCTATTATGAGTCTGAGTAGTAAGAGCTATTTATCTTTTTCACTCGAAACATAACCTTACTATGTCAACTAATGTGCTTCTCGCTTCGTATAATCATCATAGAATCATTTAATTAGCAAATGACTAAGTTCTTTGCACAGTATTACACGCAGAGTTTATTTGCGCAGAAAATAAAATGAGCTGTAGTTGTTTTAAGAGCAAAACGACTTGCTCAGCGGGCGTTGAAAGCGTGTGTACGACTAATTTACTTTACCAGTTTCAGCTAGAAAAATGTGAGGAAATACTAAACAGAAGCAAAACATCTACTCACTGTGTTTAGGTAAAACTCTCTTGACGACCCGCGTGGCGGAGCGGTTACCATTCCGGTCTGACGCGCAATGGGTCCCGGGTTCGATTCCCGGCCAGACAGGTATCTGAATGATGAGTTTAGATTCATGTTCTGGGTCTGGGTGTTTGTGTATTCGTCTTGTGTGTGTCCATGGTACCCACGACACAGGAGAAAATCCTAGTGTGGAGCTATGAGTGTAGAATGTTGTGTTTGTGTTTTTTTTTCAGACGAATATGTATTGAATTCCGTTTTACTTTTTGTTAAGCTTTTTTTGTTTTGTACCGACAGCTGCCCATTACAGTTTTAATTTAGGTAAAGTTTGTCAAGCCGTTTTGTTTTACTGGTGGTGTGTCGTTGTACATTCGATATATCGGCAAAAACAAATTAAAAACAATGTATGGTAAGTACCCTTAATGATAATAGTGAATAAAGTAATGCAATTCAAAGTGGTAGGACAAAGGTTCGACCGGGGAGGTACCATCGCCACACCTATTGCTAGCGTGAAGCAGTTCTTGCGTTTTGGTGAAAGGGTGTGCAAGCCTCGGGAGTGGCAACGCATCTGTACTTTAGATTGCACCCTTGTTCTGTATGAAGTTACTTACAGATCGACAGGCCCCTATAACAAAATCGTATATTAAAAATTACCAATTTACAGTATGAAGCTTAGAAGTTTTGTGGACATACAAACATTGATTACTTACACCAAAAATGACGATCTATGGAAAATCATTATGGCTAAGGGAGATCACCCGCCAGGCTAGGTGATCATGCCTGGGGAGCGGCCGTGCTCCGACCGTCGTTGTTCGGAACTTGTATATATGCGGGGCAGAATACTTCGATAGCGTGTTTCAGAATACTAGTAGTGCCATCTCTTGACGAGTTGCGAGAGGTTACCACATTCCTAAATAGCTATTACGATTAACAAAGCTTCATACTGTAATTGGTAATTTTTCATATACGATATGGTTCTCAGGACCCGTCGACATTTCCATTGGCGGCAGTGACCACTTACCATCAGGTGGACTGCATACTAGCTTGCTTAAAAATGGAATCATTATAAAACATAGTACATAGCCTCCTACGACATATCCATAAGAGCTAAGGATAAGTAGATAAGCTCCTTTGAGTTTACAAAAGCGATTTAACGGCGTTCCCGCTACCATGATATCGAATGCAATATTTATATTGGCATTGAATTTTATGTTTGCAGAGGTTCCACTCGGTAGGTAACTACGTCATGAGTAACCTTTCAGCGTATCTGAAGTGGTAGGAAATAAATTTATATTGCATAATTTGTAGTTAAAACTCTTGTGAAGTTATATTATGCTTTTATTGAATACTTTTTATACAACTGAAATAGGAAACTAGCATGAAGTCGACTTAACTGTCACTTATTATCTTTTTTCTACTACCTTTACTAATACGAGTATAAGTTAGGTGTCTAAATTACGACCTTTTTTTGTTCCGAAGGGGTAACCTTCAAAAGGTACCCCACACCGTGGGAGCGACGCAGGGTTATGTGGGATTTTTACGTACTAAAACCCTCCCGGTTGCCGTTCTCGGCGCTACAAAGAGCACCTCGGAATCTCCAAAGGAACGCAACCACCCACCGGGCCGCTGGGCCACTGGGCCCACCGCTCTGTCAAGTCTTTACGACGGTATGCGATCACACATACCGCCGTCCTTCCCGGGGTCGCCTGACCGAACGGTTCGGGTAGAGTGAGAACTCTACCCGCCCGCAACCCCGGAAGCCCCTTTTAGTCGCCTCTTACGACAGGCAGAGGATACCGTAGCCTTATTCTGATCCCGGAACTACAGAGACGGTCTAAAGTACGACCTACAAATTGCGAGTTTTTAAAAGCAATGGATAGACCTTTCTCCTTTTAATACATCATGAGATACGAATTTAATCCATTTATTAATGGAAATTCAGAATCAAATCTAAAGGAAAGGCGAGCAAGGATTCCCAAATTACATCCCTTATCTTTCCGGCCTGCGGCTTTGATCGAATCTTAATGAGTCAGAAACTCTGGGCCTTAACTCACACG
This sequence comes from Spicauda simplicius, assembly GCA_949699795.1. Classification (NCBI taxonomy): domain Eukaryota; kingdom Metazoa; phylum Arthropoda; class Insecta; order Lepidoptera; family Hesperiidae; genus Spicauda; species Spicauda simplicius. Next base: position 7,631,983 of record OX453077.1, read on the forward strand.
TACTACTTTGTCACGACATTGAGGAAAAACAAACCATTTTCTGTAGAAGGTTCCAATTTAATTTAACCTAACCTATCCATTTTATTTTCAAACATACAGCGCATTATGACGGAATTTCTAAGAATATATTAGCACAGTAAGCCATTTAACAGCTTTATTGATAATTAAGACGTGTAGAGTCAGTATAGGTTTTACCAAATACTAAAACCCGACAAAATAGTCTTGACGTCGTCGAGTTGCAAGTATGAATTGGGCTTAACGCTTTCGTTTTTACTTTGAAAGTGAAAAGTTAGACTTTTTATCTAAGATATTTTTTACTCGCAACATTGATTACGTTCTCAAATTCAGTAATTAAAATTGTTTAAGCAGCAGCGGTACGCTAAATCTATTTTAGGAGCTTGGATTACGTAAACTGTGATCCGAGGATTTTTGGGAACATCACATTTATTTTTCTACAAGGTCCCTATACTTTTTGCTTTCTTCTTAACTTCCATTGATCATATCTTGTTACTAATAATTTACTACTATTAGACTGATTGAGATGAAATCTGAGTAACTTTGTAAGTACCTCATAATTGAAATTATGACTAACGGATTGCCCATTACCACTTGAGCAAATATGTGGTTAACACGTCTACCAAAGCTGCTGACAAACGGCGACTATTTAGTAGTTTATGGAACTTATGCATCTGTACAAAGTTACAGACAAAGAAACAATTTGACGACCGGTGGGGCGGCGCGGTTACCATATCGGTCTGACGCGCAACGTGTTCCAGGTTTGATTCCCGGCAAGACAGGTATCAGAATGATTAGTTTAGATTCATGTTCTGAGTCTGGGTGTTTGTTTATTGGTCTTGTGTGTGTCCATGGTACCCACGACACAGGAGAAAATCCTAGTGTGGGGCTGTGAGGGTAGAAAGCGTGTGTTAAAAAAAATAACAGTTGAGTGATTTTAAGAATAAAATCAAACATCCAACCATCCAACCAACATCGGACACCCAAGCAACAAATTGAAGTTTAGAGCTGTAGCCAATTAAGCAACAGTTAAGTAGTCGTTTTTATAGGTATCTATTGAAGGGAAAACTTCAACAGGTACCCACACTAAAAGCCTCGAATGGCTTTCCTGGGCACTGCGAAGGGAACTCCGGGATCTAAAATGTACGCGCCGGAGTCCATTGAGCGCGTTGCGGGTGAACGGTTAGGCCCATTGCACCGTCTGGTCTTTACGACGGTATGTGACAAACATACCATGTTCATCAAGGAGTTACTTGTTTCGACAGTTCGGGCTCCGCTCTTGGCTCCTACAATCACGGAAGCCCCTTTTACCACTTAGGACAGGTACGAATCTCCTCAAGCTATTATTGTCCCACTGCTGGACAAGGGTCTTCTCTCAGAATGAGAGTTTTAGGCCATAGTCCAACGCGCTGGTTAAGTGCGAATTGGTGGACAGGTAGGGGAAAGCGTAGCCTGATTCTAATACCGGAGGTACAGCTACGAATTGTTAAGTAGCCTAAGCGTCAAGATACCTTTTTTATCTGACTGAAGTAGCAAACGAACATGTAGTCCACCTGATGGTAAGTGGCCACTGCCACCCATGGACATCTATAATCAACTTCATACAGAACATGGGTTCCATCCATCAACTTCATACAGAACATGGATTCCATCCAAAGTCAATCACAGATGCGTTGCTACTCCTGAGGACTAAGATGTCGCCTCATGTGAAAGTGTGCTGGCAACACCTTCTATCGAAATGCAAGAAATGCTTCAACCTATCTCTCAAGCGATATTTATCAATTGGTTAAGTATATTTTATGAAGCTGGTCTGATGACAGCCTGGTAGGTACCATAGCAACGTCTCAACTAAACTTTTGTATTCTACTTTATCTCTAAATATGCCTCCGAAGTATAACTTCACAAAGGCAATATAAATTTACATAAGCAAGAACAGTATAAATATACTGTTCTTTGTTCCATTATTTAATGTTAACTCTCTTTGATTTAAACGCAAAGCTTACATTAGTTCCCGCGGGCTAATTATACATATTTACCATCTTAAACATGCTTAAGGGAATTAAATTTAAATTTAATCCCACATATTATTTGTAGTTTCAATGTCTGTGTTCAGTATTCTCGAAAATATTAAAGCATAGAACAAATTAGTGCGCCTAACATAATTTTTGTATAAAGGCTTTTGTCCTTTATCTGTACTAATATTATAATATCTACCAATATTATAAATGTGAATGTAAGTTTGTCTGTTACGCTTTCACGCCATAACTACTCAATCGATTAACATAAAACTTTATGCACATATTGTAAGAGGTATTAGAGAAAACATTGGATACTTTTTACTTAAAAAAATATACATTTTTTTACCTCACTGAAGTAGCAAACTAGCACGCAGTCCACCTGATGGTAAGTGGTCACTGCCGCCCATGGACATCTGTAATCAACTTCATACAGAATATGGGTTCTATCTGAAGTCAATCACAGATGCGTTGCTACTCCCGAGGACAATGATGGTCTCCTCGAATTAATTTCATTGACAAATTACTACGAGACACGAATTAAATTCCGGTTTTGATTTTCAATCATAGTTTTCATTATTGAAAAGCAGTTTGCTTTTCATGCTTATTGAATCAAAAATCTATACTAATATTATAAAGCTGAGGAGTTTGTTTGTTTGTTTGAAAGCACTAATCTCAGGAACTACTGGTTCGAATTGAAAAAAACTATTTATGTTGAATAGACCATTTATCGAGGAAGGCTTTAGGCTATATAACATCACGCTGCAACAAAATGGCGTGGTAAAATCGCGGGTAACAGCTATAATTTATAAAGCGTTTGCAAAAATAAATGACGCCCAAAATAACTATTCCACGCGGACAGAGTCGCGGGCACAGCTAGTAAAATAATAAAGTTGAAATCATATAGGAGAACTGATAAAAAATACTAGTCTGTACACTCTATTCTGTCATATACATATTAACATCATTCAACTCCATAGACCATTTATTTCAGCTGTACATAGGTACTGTATTTTATAAAACTTTCTGTCTTATTTTACTACTTAGTTTTTACCACGTACCTATATAAGCTTATTCTGTTAGCACCACAGCACGCCTGGGTGTTTTCAGTTATTATGTCATGTAAATTCATCAGACCTATTTACTTAACAAGCTTTACCTTTGAAACAGAATATAGTTGTCCTTTGTGTATAAACTTCAAAGCCTCCAACTACCTACTTCATAAATTTCTCAAAATGGGACGATACTCTAAATGCGCAATAGCCAAGAAATGTAATCTATATCGCACCGAATAGGTTTTTTTCATAACACGGATCTTAAGGATTTTTAAAGGTGGTAGAACCAGTGTAGTTCGACCAGGGAAGTACCACCGCCACACCTATTTCTAGCGTAATGCATTTCTTGCATTTCGATAGAAGGGTGTGGTTGCCGACACACTTTAATATGAGGCGACCATCATTGTCCTCGGGAGTAGCAACGCATTTGTGATTGACTTCAAATAGAACTCATGTTCTGTGTGAAGTTGATAACAGATGTCCATGGGCGGCAGTGACCACTTACCATCAGGTGGACTGCATGCTCGTTTGCTACTTCAGTCAGACAAAAAAAAGAGTATATAAAAATCGCAATTGCAAATCTCACCGATGTGTCAAAGGACGACAACTAATTTTAACAGCTAAAACAAAACGATCAGCAGAGACATTTTGACGGCGCAAGAAAACGGTCGGCTAAGACATTTTGACGGCAAACGAAAACTGTCAGCAAAGATTGACTTGACGCCGACAAAAAATTTATCGGCAAGCAAACTTTGACAAAAGGCATCGAAAGAAAATTTTACGGCGAAAAAATAATGAACTTGTATATTTTTTACCCTCGAGGAGGTCAAACCATCAGAACGTACCGAACGACTTAGGAGCGACGCCGGGTTATGGGATTTTTACCGCACACCGCAAGAATCCGGGATCTTTAATGAAACGCCACCGGAGACCTCTGAGCACGTTGCCCCTCGCCACCTTGTAGTCTTTACGACGCTATGCGACCTCTACACACACCTACCATCGTCAGAACTACGGAGACGAACACTGCACTATACATTTGGGCTGCACTCACTATAAGTGTACAAACGCCGCCACTAGAAGCTAGGAGCGTTTACCATGTGCAGCGAGTCTATTTAACATGTATAGAAACTTTTTTTTTTGTTTTCGAGGGGGAAACCTTCCAAAGGTACCCGACGCCGTGGGAGCGACGCAGGGTTATGTGGGATTTTTACCGCACTAAAACCCCCCCGGTGGCCGTCCTTGGCGCTGAAAAGGAGGACTCCGGGATCTTGAAACGACTTCAACCGGAATCCTCCGAGCCGCTCCGTCTAGTCTTTACGACGGTATGCGACCACACATACCGCCGTCCTTCCCGGGATTGCCTGACCGAACGGTTCGAGCTCCCACTCTAGCCATCTGCAACCCCGGAAGCCCCTTTTAGTCGCCTCTTACGACAGGCAGGGGATACCGTAGCCCTATTCTGACCCCGAGGCTACAGGGGCGTAACATGTATAGAAACTACAGGAAATATGCCAGTGGCAGCGTTTATGGCCGCCGCGAGTGGCCCGTGTGCAGCGACACTAAAGTGTAATTTCACGATTCTGATTAACTTTATTTTTTTTTTTCAATATGCGTATTAGAAATAAATTATCACTGCCTTACGGTGAAGGAAAATATCGTGAGGAAACCTACCCATCTGAGATTTAAAAAAAATTGTTTTCAAGGTGGTAGAACCAGTGTAGTTCGACCGGGGAAGTACCACCGCCACACCTATTTCTAGCGTGAAGCATTTCTTGCGTTTCGATAGAAGGGTGTGGTTGCCGGCACACTTTCACATGAGGCGAATATCATAGTCCTCGGGAGTGGCAACGCATCTGTGATTGACTTCAGATGGAACCCATGTTCTGTATGAAGTTGATTACAGATGTTCATGGGCGGCAGTGACCACTTACCATCAGGTGGACTGCATGCTCGTTTGCCACTTCAGTCAAATAAAAAAAAAAAAGGTGAGTGAAGGCTTTTTTTTGAGTGGGAAAACTTTAAAAGCAACCCGACGCCGTTGGAGCAAAGAAGCGATTTACCGGGATGGGATTTTACCACTCTAAAACCCCTCGGTGGCCGTCGTCAGCGCCACAAAGAGGACTCCGGGATCTCCAAAGGAACGCAACCGGAGTCCTCTGAACGCGTTGCCCCATCGGGCTCCTCTCAGGTGAGTGGCTGGGCCCACCACTCCGTCTGGACTTTACGACGATATGCGGCCACTCATGCCGCCGTCCTTCCCGGGGTCATCTGACCGAACGGTTCGAGCTCCCACTCTAACCGCCCACGAACCCGGAAGCCCCTTTTAGTCGCCTCTCACGACAGGCAGGGGATACCGTAGCCCTATTCTGATCCCGAAACTACAGGGACGTAGGTGAGAGTAGGCTACCAATTCGTAATTTACCATCGCGATGAAATATGGTCTAAAACTCTCTCATTTTGAGAGAAGACCAGCCCGAGCCCAGCTGTGTGACAATAATTGGTTGACAACAACGATTAACTTTATTGTATCATATATAATTGCATTCAATCTACGACATCTGTAGAGCATTTACCGATGCAAATTCAGTGCAATCAGTACTTTATTATTAAGTAAATACGTAACACAAACACTGTTAATTGAATTTTATTGTTACAATTAAGGTGAAATCAACTTCGAAAAACAGTTAAAGTGCCCATTGTTCCCGGTAGTAATAAAATTGTTTAATAATTTATAGGTAGAGTAATTAAAATAAATGTTAATGAATCTTGGTTAATTTTTTGTTCAATACTTGATATTGTATAATTCGCTAGTTCCTATTCCAATGACTGTTATAGTAACAACAGAAAGATACTTAAAAGAATGTATATAGTTAGACCTGTGGGGTACAACCCATTATTGCCCCACTGCTGGGCACGGGTCTTCTCTCAGAATGAGAGAGTTATAGGCCATAGTCCATCGTACTGGCCAAGTGCGACTCAATCCGGAAGAAAACTTGAGTCACTCATTCCGCGAACTTAAAAACGCCCTCACGTAATTTTCCGACTATTGTAAAACCTAATATCAGATGTTATTCCATTTCCATCAATCCAAAATTCTGTCCTATGAAACGGCTAAATTAAACGCAGAATATATCCTGCATCCTCGTAACTATTTCCTAGAATAAATCAATGTCAATAGCGCACCGAAAGCTAATCTCCTGTTACCTCAGATTGATTTGCAGCATTCACTATGTATATAAATAACACCTATGTCATTACAAGTTAAATGTAATACGAAACACTAGGTTATACCCGCAGCTTCGTCCGCTATAGTTATGTCTACCACGTTAATTAGTTTCCTGTGTTAATGTAAGTCATAAAGTATGTATTATTTGACAACCCGCTCGGCGGAGCGGTTACCATACCGGTCTGACGCGCAATTGATCCCGGGTTCGATTCCCGGCCAGACAGGTATCTGAATGATGAGTTTACATTCCTGTCTGGGTTTGGGTGTTTGTGTATTCGTCTTGTGTGTGTCCAGAGGACCTACGACACAGGAGAAAATCCTACTGTGAGGCTATGAGTGTAGAAAGCGCAAGTGTGTGCCAACTTTCAGCGAAATCGCTAGGTAGTCTTTTACGTGAAGAGCAACAAACACACATACTTAATAACAAATAACTACATTTTAACTGTGAAATGAAACCGATTTAATTAACAAAAATGTATTTGTATTCCTGAAACGGTCTGACAAGGTTAGTTTCAGAATTCTTTACACTTCAATGTTTTACGCCTTAGTGCATAACCGCTTGGGCCAAACAATATCGATATAAAAAATACTGCTGCCTTTTGTAAATGATTACTGCTGCCTTTTGACGTTTATAACCAACTTCATAAACAACCAGATTTTCTACCTGAACCTAATGAAGTAAGATTGTCCGCTCATTTGTAAGTCAGTCCACTCAAACCTTTTCACCGACACGCAAAAACTGTTTCTAACTAAAATAGGTATGTACGTAACCTACTTAGTATGAAAATTGATAATTAAATTGACATAGGTCCGTCTTAACTCGTTTAAAATTCTTAATTAACTTTTTTACCCGCCGCATATTTAATAAGGTAAAAAAGTATTTAGTGTACAGCCTGAAAGTTTATCTCACTACGGACTCCTAAATCTTTGTTGTAAATCTCTTTAATCATAATCCATGCACACTGTCTCTAAGCTTTTGTCATAAACAGTCCTTCAAATTACTACTGAATGTCACAACAATATGGCTAAAATTGATAATAATAAATAATTTATAACTTTATTTTTCGACATCGTTGCTTAGCTTTACTACCATGAGAGAGGTCGAAGCCCCCATTAATGAAATATTATGTCTAAATCATGTCATATGTAATGTCATCAACCGATTACTGTACCACTGCTAAGCACGGGACTCTCAAAACAGTCCACCGCGCTGGCCAAGAGCGATTTAATTGATTGCTTACAGAAAGAAATTTCAGGTGTGTTGACGACCCGCGTGGGAGAGCGGTTATCATACCGGTCAGACGCGCAATGGGTCCCTGGTTCGATTCCCGGCCAGGTAGGTGAGGACGGCCACCCTTTATTGCCTTAAAAATCCCACATAACCCTGCGTCACTCCCACGGCGTAGTGTACCTTTTGAAGGTTTCTCTCTCGATAACAAAAAAAGGTAACATTCAGTGAAAAAACGTCTTCAAATATTTGACATTATCATAACTCAGAGACGACATTGAGATAAGACCCTTAATCCGGGATATCTGAGTAGCGGTGCCTAATTACCTGCGGACAGAAATTTCCTCTCCTGATTTGACGCCGTAATTATTCCTTTACGTCTCTCCGGCAGTAAGCCTTCTGATTACTTATCACCTAACGACTAAGACTAATTAAAGATTGCAAGGTCACGTTTTTTAAATCACATTATTATTACCATCAACGGTGGAAAGATTTTGGTAGAACCCTTTTCGGTTGTAATCCTATGGCCCACCACCTAACCTTTCTGCCTAGGCGCTGTAGGTGCCTTAGGCACTGTATTCTGATTTCAAGGGACACTCGCTTATCACGTTTCAACTTTGTCAGGAGGTAGAACTAGCGTAGTATGACCGAAGAGATAGCACCACCACACTTATTTTTAGCGTGAATCAGTTCTTGCATTTCGGTGGAAGGGTGTTGTTGCCAGTCAGATAGAACCTCTATTCTACATGAATTGGCTTACAGATATTGATGGGTGACAGTAACCGCTTGACAGGTGGACACATGTTCGCTTGCTACTTCACTTGAGCAAAATAGTCACTTCGTACTGTCTTACCATATATGTAAGATTTTTTCGTTACGGAATTTCTTGATTCAGTCGCCGCACTCAAAGCCCTTGATAAAAGCTATGCAATAGCTTAAAAATATATATTAACCTAGCATGTTATCATGATTCATACTCATATATGTATATTCCACCAAAACGCAGTGGACCCTTGTGGTAAAGTACGCCCCAGTTGTAGGGAAAGTCCTATCTCCAGGAATGCAAAGGTTATACGGCTAGTGGCCACAAAAACAAATCCTCTTTCACTCGTTAGCGCATCCAAGGGTATTACAAACCTCATTATAGAGTTACAACTGTACCGCGCAGTTTCACTACGCTACAGAATTAATTAGACCCCCGAGGATGGTATATTTTGAACAGAGTGGCTCTTCATTCCGAATTTTAGAATTCTTACTAGGGTTGCCTATTTTTTATTATCTGTTTATTTATTTACGATCTCCTGAGTTCAACCGCGTAGAGTTTTACAAGTTAATGTTGGTTCCACCCTAACAAAACGCATACGAGCCACGTCATGGAGTACACTCCTGTACTTGTGGGAAAAGAGAATAACCCAGCCGTGTAAAGATGGCCACAAACACAAATCCTCTTCACTCGTTAGCGCATCCAAGGGTATTACAAACCTCATTATAGAGTTACAACTGTACCGCACAGTATAACTTCGCTACAGAATTAATTAGACCCCCGAGGATGGAACGAGTACATGTAGAACAGACGTGTGGCTCTTCATTCCAAATTTAAAAATTTTAGGATTGCCAGTTTTTCATTTGTTTATTTATTTACGAACATCCGTTTGTGGATTCAACCACGTATTCACAAGTTAATGTATGTTGATTTACTGTAAGTCATAACCCATCGAATCGATGTAATTCAAATGATTCTGGAGATTTTTATCATAAATGTATATGTCGGCGTGACACCGCGTATTTATGAAAAACACGTCGCCGATAATAATTATTTTAGTTGGTTTAAAGATCGAAAATTGTTTGTTTATTAAATTAGCAATATTTAATGATTTTTAGAATTGTAATTTAGTTTACCCTCCATAAATTTGTTATTGCCACCTCACCAAACATTGTTATAAAAAGGCGAGCGCCTGCCGGTAGAAAAAGATTTTTTGTTTAACCGTCGAAGCGATCGCACCTCCTAAATTGTGAATAAATGGAAGAAGAATAACTCCTGTGTTTCACTTGAAATCTTCAAGAATGGACAGTAATAAAGACTCCTGGCCTTCTTCACGTCACATTTCACTCACCTACTTCGTTATATATTATAAAAGAAATTAAAAATAAGCTTTTCAATGTCGTCATAATATTTTTGTATTCTTTTTATAAAAACACTTTCAATTGATACTCATATGGCGTAATACTCATTGGCGTTCAGAAAATTTTCAAATACTCCCAACATTTTGCTTTTTCCACCTCTTCCCCGTATCGTATCGAATCAAAATCGAAAAACCATGCATTCATAATTAACCGACTTCCAAAAAAGGAAGAGATTCTCAATCCAAATGTATTTTTTTTTCAAATTTGCACATCACATCACAAGCATTGGATATGCATATGGAGTGCTCTACTCTCGCCTTGTCAATATAAATTATTTTTGTTTTTTTTTTTGACAAAAGTAAATATAGCCTTTAAGTTTGTCCCTGTAGTTCCGGGATCAGAATAGGGCTACGTAAGAGGCGACTAAAGGGGGCTTCCGGGGTTGGGGCGGCTAGAGTGGGACCGTTCGGTCAGGCGATCCCGGGAAGGACGGCGGTATATGTGGTCGCATACCGTCGTAAAGACTAGACGGAGCAGTGGGCCCAGCCACCCATCTGGGAGGAGTCCGGTGGGGCAACGCGCTCAAAGGATTCCGGTTGCGGTCGGACCGAGTTCCCGGAGTCCTCTTTATAGCGCCGAGGACGGCCACCGGGGAGGTTTTAGTGCGGTAAAAATCCGACATAACCCTGCGTCGCTCCCATGGCGTCAGGTGCCTTTTGAAGGTTCCCCCTCGAAAACAAAAAAAAAGCCTTTAAGTTTAAGTTTGCGACCGACCGAGACCAGCCTTTAAGTTTGAGACATATAAATACGAGCAAACGTATCTATTTAGACGCCACGTACAATAGGTACGGTATAACAAGTCTGCAAACTCCGTATCAAAGTTTGATAAGAGCGCCCTTGAAATGTTAAAATTACAACTTGTGCACGTGCTTGCTAACTTTATAATAGCCTATTTGTAATGTTATTGGGATGTTTCATTGTTATATAACCCGTTACTATGCCACAGGTCTTATAAGAAGCGAAGTAACGTTGTTCCTTTTCTTCAGTAAATTTATTGCGTTGGACGACAGTAGGTCCATCCATCCATCAGTCCTTTGAAGTCTACTGCTGGACATAGGCCTCCCCTAAATGACGCCACTCCAACCGATCCTGTGCCTTCTGAATCCAACGGTTTCCCGCTGTCCTCTTCAGGTCATCGGTCCACCTTGTGGGGGGCGACCTGTGCTCCTTTTGCCTAAACGTAGTCGCCACTCGAGGTCCTTCCTTCCCCATAGGTTATCGGTCCCACTGAGGAATTTTATACTGACAACATGATTCAAGAAATTAATATCTTTCTATTAATCAAAATTCCTCAAAACTTTTTTATATAATACAGAAGTACGAATCGAGGTAGGTTCTTTGCCGCCCATAGACATCTGTATGTAACTTCATACAGAAAAGTGGTAATATCTGAAGTCAATCACAGATGCGTTGCTATACGAAGACACGAAGACATAAATATTCCTACAACTTTTAAATCCTACAAAGTGAAAACCATTTGAATAGAACGTGTGCATAACACGTATGATTCCAGTTCCCTCCAGAGTATGATGCGTTATATTGCTTTTCAAATTCAATCTCCTTAGTCAGCCATTTGAGCACTCAAAGTTACCCAGATATATGAAACAAGTATATGATTTGTTTGATGTTTTGCAACTAGCTGCCACTTTATGATCAGTATACCGAATAATTAGAAAAAAGCAAAATTAAAAATAAAATAAAAAACCCACCACAGTCAAAATGCAATTGCAAAAGGATAAAATAATTAACACCCCGAATAAAAGAATTTATGTAACGAGAGATAATATGGCAAAAACATATTCAACTCCCTATAAAGTTTAACAAAAATAACTAAAAAATTGATAAATTGATAGTCGCCAGTTTACTGACGATTACATATAGACCCCGAATAGAATCTAAATTCATCATTAAAATATTTTTTCCACCGGAGACTTTTCGAACCCGGAATGCACTGCGTGAAGAGTATTGTGACTGCTCCGCCATGCGGGCCATCGATTGTGATGCTTTTTTTTCAAGGGGGAACCTTCAAAAGGTACTACCCGACGCCGTGGGAGCGACACAGGCTTATGTGGGATCTTTTCGTCTTTCGGGAGTCTAGTCTTTACGACGGTATGCGACCACACGTACCGCCGTCCTTCCCAGGATCGCCTGGCTGGACGGTTCAAGTCCCAGACGCCCCTTTTAGTCGCCTCTTACGACAGGCAGAGGATACCGTAGCCCTATTCTGGTCCCGGAACTACAGGGACGATCGATTTTGTTGCTATTAAGTCGCTAAACCTACTTAAAATAATACTAATCACTAAAGCTAGCAGTTGCTTAAGCAACGTTAAAGATTTAATCCAAATTGATATACCCACCCACTAAACATGGAAAATTTACCTTCCGTAAAACATTATAATATATGTAAAAACCGAATTGCGTTATAACAACACACCAGAATCTTCCTCTTATAAATATTTAACGAAAATTATGAGTTTAAGGCGATTATGAAACATTCACGAAAATAAGAGTTCCATTAGAGAAAATAATCGAGGGAATTGAAAGGGACTACGGGACTGGGTTTACATAACTATACATAATAAATCTATCTGGAAACTGGAGTAAGTGTTTGTATTAGTAGAAATCTCCTTCTCATCCTCCTATCTCTATATCAATAAGAGGAGCGATAAGAATTCAGATATTCCAATGTATTCAAATTCTGTCGAGTCTAATGCGTTTCCACAGTAAATGTTGGCTTACCTAAGTGATTTTTCGAATTCTGTATTACACCTTAAAATATTCAAAGTGGTTGTGTGTGTATACATGTGAATGCATAAATGCATATACACTTACATATTTTTTACCTGAATGAAGTAGCAAAGCATGCAGACCACCTGATGGTAAGTGGTCACTGGTCCATGGACATCTGTAAGGAACTTCAAATAGAATGTTCTATTTATCTTAAGTCAATCGCAGAAGCGTTGCTACTCCCGAGGACTATGATGGTCGCCTCATATAAAAGTGTGCCGGCAACCACACCCTTCGTAAACAAAGGTTGTTTCGAGATATACGATAAGGTCGTATTCAAGGTACTGTGATCGTCTTCATACACCACCTTTACATGGAGTTGGTTACACCTGTCCTCGGTTAGCATCAACCATCGTCAGGCAAACTAGATGTAAATCGAACTACAATAGCCCACGTGACGGAGCGGTTACCATACCGGTCTGACGAGCAATGGGTCCCGGGTTCGATTCCCGACCAGACAGGGATCTAAATGATGAATTTAGATTCATGTTCTGGGTCTGGGTGTTTGTGTATTCGTCTTGTGTGTGTCCATGGTACCCACAACACAGAAGAAAATCCTAGTGTGGGGTTATGAGAGTAGAAAGCGTGTTTAAAAAAAAAGAAAAGACCGTGTGTTTAAAAAAAAAGTTAAAACCAAAAACCAAAAAACGGCCAAGCACTAATAAGTCGGAGTCGCGCATGAAGGGACACATACTATACGTTTGTTGTACAGAAGCCCCCTTAAATATTTCAACTATCTAACTAACACGGTTCATGAAATATAGCCTGGTGACAGACAGACAAACGGACAGTGGAGTCTTTTACTTTTTGGGTACGAAACCCTATAAATCATCTTTTCTTTTCATAGATTTTTTAAGTATCTAATGTAGTATTGTCAAACTGTCAGAAGAAATGAAGCATTATCGATTTCAATTTTCAATATCTGGATGATAGTTCCCAAAAAGTAATATTAAAATTCGATATCAACCGATTACATATTAAATAAAGATTTTTTCTGTACTTAGAAGTTTCCAATCAGTGTCTAGACGAAGAGAATCCTAAGTAAATAAAGTATAAAATTAATTCTGTAAAATGTTTTCCAAAAAAGCAATTCGGGTACCTACTCGTATACTTAGATTTTTCCATTAAGTTCTACAATGGGTCACAGAACAAAATAATTTTACGTAAGTAGAAAGTATAATCATAATAGTACAATTTATTTCGTAATATGAAAAACCATACGTCTTATTAAATGAAAAGTTATGTTAAGTAATTTCTACGACAATTTTCCACGTTTTCCACCTTACAAAACACAGGTCGAAAAAATATCACAGTATAAATTATACATTTCTTAGCTTTCTTACGCACTAGCGGTTAACCGCGGGCGCGGCAGACCACGCGGCTTGCCGCTTTTCCAGTTTCATATGAAACCGCCCCAAAATTTTAAACCGCTTCGGTTGAAATTTTGTGGTTAACCGCGGGCGCAGTTAACCGCTAGTGCGTAAGAGGGCTTAGTACTAGTCACCCGTCGCATCGGTCAAAATTCGACCGTAATTTAAATTAAAACACTAAACTTCATATTGTCCAAAGTAGCACGACTACTTCTCAAATTCAAATAAATTGTAATAATTTTCAAGTTATTTCGAACGCACCCGTTAAAGGTGAAAAGAGGTTTAATTAGCTACGCTGAATGTTCTGTTTCATTTATTAAGTATGTGTTTGTGTCAAATGAAAGGTAGTGTGTGTAATGTGTTTTTAATTGATTTTATGTATGTTTTATACATTAATAAAAAAAGAATTAGCATTGCGCAATCCTTCTCTACATCGACTAAAACCGTGCGTAATTTCATACTTGTAAAGCAGAAAGCACAGAATATTCACGCCAAATAAACAAGTACAATCCCGCATTGATTTGAAATATTAGAAATGCTAGAGAAATCGTCGCTACAAATCTTGAGTGGACGCTCAAAGGTGGAATAGGCACTTCAGCGGCTTTTCAAAAGTGTAGCCGAAATGCTGGACGATGCCACGGCAATAGCTATTTTTCTATCAGATCTTACTTTCGCTACGGTTTTACCCATGCCCCCCTAGTGCATCTAACTAAAACTAAAAATCTAATGACAATAACAATGATATCGTAAACGAATTTAGGTTCTACATTTAAGCGGCGCTCAACTTAAACTGTCTGTACAAAGTCAGATATTTTTAAAGTTTATCTTTTCTTTTATAGCTTCTTTGTGGTTCATTACATTAAAATTTGAATCTGTCGGCAGGATAAAACCAAAATATTTTATACTTTTACCTGACAGAGGTTTAATCTCTATTAATTTCATGTGACACTGATTTCCACACGGGCGAAAGCTTTGTATATCCCATACTAAATAATACTTAAAAAATATTATTGTGTATCGGATCTTGCGCATTAGAAATCGAACCAAGGGGCGTCTTACCCTCTAAATGCAATATTTAGGTACCTTACCCAACCACATAAGATTCGAATACAAGTGTGTAAATAATCTACTCGGGTGTATTCGGTGCTCTTTTAAATGCTAGCTCATTCACCGCGAGGTGTAGAATTTTCAGAGCCAATTAAGAATTTGCGTCCGTATTCATATACCGCGTTTACATTATATGATTTCAGGGTAATAATATCGCGATTTTTATACGTAGTCGGTTCCTACGATATGTTATTATTAACAGAAAATGCCTAAGTATACCTACACGTTAGATACTCAAATGTTAACTCAAATGTTAACTAGTGGGCCGCTACCGTATGAAGCGGCGTTAGGGTAGGGCGAAGTTGGGCCACCGCCCAGCGCACCAGAAACGAAAGGGCGCCACAGACGCAGGCCTTCTTGTACCTACTTTAGCATTTGCAATAAAGTTGCGTAGCGGAAATCTCGCCCAGGGCGCTGCTAAATCCGGCACTGTATATATAATTGTTGCATCAAAACTTAAACTATCTTACCTTCGCAATCTTATGCAGCAATGCAGTGGTGGAGCTGGTCTTGAAGAGTCCAAGGGCTCGGCGGCGCAACCCCTGCCCCAAGCACGCTTCAACCGCTCCGCAAAGCGCTGTCACACCTCCACTTTCCTCGTGAACGAATTTTCGAGTTACGGCCTGTTGAAGGAAAAAAAAAATTAAAACATAAAGGTGGCAAATGACCAGGTGGTAGAACCAGTGTAGTGCGACCGGAAAAGTGCCACCGCCAGACCTATTTCTAGCGTGAAGCATTTCTTGCGTTTCGATGGAAGGGTGTGGTTGCCGGCACACTTTTATTTGTGGCGACCATCGTAGTCCTCGGAAGTAACAACGTAGCTGTAATAGACTTCAGATAGAACCCAAGTTCTGTATGAAGTTGCTTACAGATGTTCATAAGCGGCAGTGACCACTAACCATCAGATGAATTGCATGCGTTTGCTACTTCAATCAGAAAAAAACAGAATTTAGATGGAATGCCTCAGGTTAGTTTGTCCCAGCTTAATATTCCACAATTTCTTACAGCGTTTACATATTATCAAATTAAGTAGTTTACAGTCTATTTAATGTTAAATGATCAAAGGTGTCCTTATGTCAGTGTTCTAAGCAGACAAAACAACAGAGAAAGATAAGTGGAAAGTAAATCTAGCTACAAAAGCCTAAATATTCAGAACACACCGGGAACATTGCTATAACAATAAAATAAATGGAGCAATACCTACTGCACGCAAAGAGCAAATGGCTATCATACATACATATTTTAAAGGTTAAAGTTAAATGTTATATGTGAAACCAATTTTGGTGTAGGTATAACTTTCATAGATTATTTTCGATATACACACGTATTGGGGTTCGTATTTATTTGTTTTAACTGACTTTCAAAAGGAAAACAAAGGGTAGGTACAGGTTATATTGTTCCTGTGGTTCCGGGACCCGAATAGAGCTACGGTATCACCTCACTGGCGTAAGGGGTGACTAAAAGGAACTTCCGGGGTTGTGGGTGGCTATAGTGGGAGCTCGAACCGTTCAGGGAAGCAACCCCGGGCAGGACGGCAGCATGTGTGGTCGCATGCCGCCGTAACGAGCAGAAGATGCGGTGAGCATATTCGCTCACCATGGAAGAGGCTGAAAGGAGCATCGCTCTCGGAGGACTCCGGTTGTGTTCCGTTGGAGATCCCGGAGTGCTCAGGCAGCGCTGAGGACGGCCACCGGGGAGGTTTTAATGCGGTAAAAATCCTACATAACCCTGGGTCGCTCCCACGGTGAAGGTTATCTTTTGAAAGATTCCCCCTCGAGAACAAAAAAGGTAGGAACAATAAAGGTTATATACAATTTTTTTTGTATATTGTTGTGGCGCACACAGACGTTGTCTATCATTTATATAGTCCTTTTAAATGGTAGAACACGTGTAGTTCGAACAGGAATATACCAGCGACACAATTATTTCTGACATGAAGGAGCTCTTGCACATTGTTCGAGGGGTGTAGTTGCCGGCTCACCTTCATACGAGGCGGCCATCTCAGTCCTTAGGAATAACAACATAACTATAATTTACATTAAATAGAACCCCTGTTCTATACGAAGTCGCTTGTAGATGTGCATGGGCAGCAGTGTCCACTCACCGTCAGCAAAGTCGTTCACAGTAGCCAAGTATCAATCCAATTGAATTATCTATTGAATTAAAAAAATAAAAATTAATAGCCAGGAATGTAAAAATCTACCCTACATGTGAATTTCATTACGATTTGGATCCGAAACATCCAAATGACTACATTAAACCGATACAGTCATAAAACTCATTCAACCGCACGTAATTAGTTTACAGCGATCAGCCACTATGTCATCGCGACAACACCCACTGAGTTCCAAGACCTTCGAACGATAACCTAGTTAAAATACGTCACGGTACGCCAAACGAATATCGTTACCGTATTTCGAAATTTCAGGTTAAACCTACATAAAGTTTTTTAATTCAATTGAAATAGGAGACAAACATGGACTGCATGTTTTCCTTCTACTTGTACTGATGATGAGTTGTTACTACCGCCCATGGATATATGTAAGCTTCGTATAGAACAGTGTTCTATTTAAAGTCAATCGCAGATGCTGCTTCCGAGAACTAGGACCGTATTTGTAAATTTCGAGAAAAACCCTCATAAAGTATTATTTTTTTATTCAATTATAATAAAAAAACGTGCAGTTAATCTTATTGTAAGTGGATCTTACGGCTCATGGAAATCTGTTAAAAAATTCATATAAAACAAAGATCATTTAAAAATAATCGCAGATGTGTTGCTATTCCCAAAGACTAAGATAGTCAAATGAAAGTAAACAACCACCCCTTTCCATCGAAACGTAAGAAATGCTACACGTTAAGGTGGGCATTCACGTTACGACGGTCGCACGGAATGTCGCACGAACTACGGTCGTATGCGACAAGTTCGATCGTGAATGGCTTAATCCTAAGGCGGTCCTAAGGTGAAGAAAGTCATGGCGCAGATCCGTTGAAGTATTCAACTTGAACTGTCGTTGCGACAGTCCGTCCGACCGTTGTAACTTGAATGCCCACCTTTAGAAATAGGTGCGGTAATACCGCCCCGGTCGAATCACACGTACGGTCATAACTAGACACGCATCCTGTATATGTACTGGTGTTAGTTTTTGTTTCTACTCGTGTTTAATGTGAAGTTTTAACACGAGTTAAACCACGGAGCACATTTAGTACTATCTAGACGTTTCGCTCAGATATTTCCCGAGGGACGTAAGGATTGAAAGTAAAAAACATAAAAAATAAAGCACAAAAACTCCTTTACAGAAATGAAAGGTTATGTAAAGATTCAGCTCAATCCATCGCTTACTTTTAGAGTTTTTTCGATATAAACATATCAAAGCTGTATTTGAATACCGGCCGTTGGGTAAATCAAGGAGAATATTTAGAAGGGCCTTTAGTATTTGATACTAGTCCTAAGTACCGGCATATATAACAAAATCCTTTGTTATATATGCCGATACAATTATCCTTTGTAATACATTGTTGATGAACGGCAAACTTACTATGATGGCCACGTCTAACATCTGGCGTGGACGTAACATATGGCAAAATAAGTGACTCCTAAACACAAGTGTCACGTCTTCTTCTTCTGTAGAAAAATTAATGTTTGTCTGTATG
Source organism: Spicauda simplicius (assembly GCA_949699795.1). Lineage (NCBI taxonomy): Eukaryota > Metazoa > Arthropoda > Insecta > Lepidoptera > Hesperiidae > Spicauda > Spicauda simplicius. The sequence goes on from OX453077.1 coordinate 7,650,624, forward strand.
TCCTCTATAGAATCGTAAACTATTCATTTGATCATGTGATGATCTTTAGCAAAGTTGTTATTCATGAGCTCGCAAAGGTTTGTGCTGTATTTTTTTTTGTAATGGCGTAGCAACCCGCCCAGGGTACAGCTACTTACTTATGGTGTAGTTACTTAATATAGGTCGCTATCGCTATTGCGGCCATATTTGTGGATTTTTTTACGTTTATCTTTTGTTATACTGTCGCTTTCATTAGTATTTAGTATTTTTTAAATCATCTGTTGGCATGAATTAAAACTAACCTAACCTAATATTTAAGTGATTTTTATATCATTGAAATAGCAAACAGCTTGCAGTAGGTAGATCTCCTGACCTGGAACCATGTATTGAACAGGCGTTCTACCTGAATCCACTTATAAGGTCTAAAATCCTTACCTTATTATATGTCACCTTATTTATATGTCAACTGATTCACGCGCTCTACTGAAACGCAAGAATTGCTTCAGAAATAGGTATGACGGTTGTTCCTTCGCGCTTGATTTATAGTGGTGGTTTAATAATCTAAATCGCGTAAGAAATCTACATAAATAAAGCACCTGTAATATATAACCATTATAAGAACACTATCAGCAACATCCAGCCTTGGTATAAAAATAAAATAATAAAAGCATTAGCGAGCCAGTCACGTATGATGCATATTTAATTAGTTCTCGCAACGAGCTTAAAGGATAGTGCAATTATTCTGAACGCTTTTTGTCCGAGCACCGCATAATCCAATTTAAACCATCGGCATGAGCATGCATATTCTGCGAAATTAATATCCTGCGATTCGTTTCAACCAGACGAAAGGACGGATTTGTTTTAATTTTAATGAGCGTTATTGTTTTCGTTTTATTGGTGTTGATGGTAGTTTGTCGTCAACCCATTATCGTCCCACTGCTGGGCACGTGTCTTCTCACAGAATGAGAGAATTATAGGCCATAGGCCACCGCGCTGGCCAAGTGCGAATTGGCGGTTTTCACAACTCTCGGGTGTGTAGGTTTCCTCACGATGTTTTCCTTCGCCGGTAAGCAGTGATAATTAATTTCTAATACGCACATAATTTTAGAAAAATCAGTGGTGCGTGCCTGGGTTTCAACCTCGGACCCCCATCTGAGAGAGCAAGTTTCAACCATTAGGTTATCACTGCTCTATTATGATGGTTTAATAATGGTTAATTTTAGGTTTTATACGCTTAACTTCAATAGAGATGGTTCGATTCCAGCAGCACCACCGAAACATTTATTTATGTGCTATAATGAGTTGAATTTACCACGTGTCAGAGCCAGCGTAGTTCGAAAATGGTTTTGTGCTCTAAAACTATACAGCCATGCTAAATTGGGCTTTTTTAAACTGCCGCCCTTATTGAGCTATTGCATAGCTTTTACCGCGGGCTTTAAGCGCTCAAGAAATTCCGTAACGAAAAAACCTAACACTCTCCACTCCGCCTACCATATGGCGCGGCCGAGCGTTTGCTTACCGTATATGTATATGGTACGACAGTACGAAGCTTGCACGGATCGAGACGAACTGCTCGGAATTCGAACGAATATGTAAGCAGCTGTTTGTGAGAAAGTATATAGTATCAAAGAAAAAAATAATAATATCAAAGAAAAAAAGCCAACAAATGTTCACTACTCACGTAGACTACGATGGTTCCACTAAAACGTAAGAACAGCTTCACGGTGAAGATAGGTGTGGCGTAGATGCCTCCCAGTCGAAACATATTTGTTCTACCCCACAGTAAATATTGATTGACAACGATACATATTACCACCAATACATGATTCACAACAAATACGTACCATTGGAATAGAAAAGTTGACTCTACAATGGTTAAGCTTACGAATTTTAAAAAATACGGCTGCAACGTGCAACTTTTAATTTTATTTTTTGTTTTAAATAACTGTCCCATTAAACAGAAATCATTAGGTACTTAGTTAGAAAGCGTTACATTTGTCTGAGGCGTTCAAATTTGGCTCTCCCTGGTATCAACTATCTATAACATGAGCGGCACGCAGTAGGACTGTTATATTCTCGGGTTGAATAAATGTCTAAGAGCGGCAGTCGCCATTAACAAGTAAACTGCTCATTTGCTTTTACCATATTAAAAATAAAAGGAAATAGATAAAGCGGCATTAGCTCGTAAGTTGTACGATGAACAATTCTAACTTCCCTGATGTTTATGCAAATTTCACCTACGATGTTTTCCAGACAATATGGTAACACACCTTCACTACATTACGATATCATCAAAAGCAAACACCAGTTGCGATTACCATATGAACCGTAAAAGTAGAAATTGTTGCCATTCGAATCGAACTCCCGAGCAAAGGAGCAATTTATTGGAGGGTCGGGAATACCCATCAATTTTGGCTTAGGACTCCCTAACAAATGGCTATCGATTTTGTGGACGTTTCGTCGTAACTTTCACGTACATACGTAAATAAAATCCTATAAAAAACTATACAATATGAATATATACATACAAAGATGTAATTTTGTTAATTGTTCTGCGATATCTGGCTGTAATTTTAAAAGGATATACGTGTAATTTCCAACAACCAATTCGCACTTGGCCAGAGCGGTGGACTATGGCCTAAACACTCCCATTCTGAGAGAAGAGCCGTGCCCAGCAGTGCGACAATAATGGGTTGATAAGACGACGTGTAATTTGTAAAATCCGCGTATTCCAAGTCTTGCTTTAATTAAAGATAGCTTCTGTAATGATCAAGGGCGTTATGAAACGTCAAACAATTGATTTCAAATATTGAACAATAAGTTAGGTATGTCATTTACTTTACGACATCATATTTACTTAATCATACGGGTGAAATATTTCCAGTCTAAGGACTAACTTATTACCGCGACTTCGTCCGCTACAGCAACATTTTTGTCACATCAAAGAGTACCCAAGCTTTAATCGAGGTCATAAATTATCGATATTCCAAACTAGTCGTTTTACTTGAAAGAGTGACAGAATCTTCATGCCTTTACAATATATGAAAAATTAACACAAATTTAACAGAAAACTTCTTTATTGTCCCCCTTTTATTTCATTAGGCGGTAGAACCAGTATAGTTCGACCGGGGGAGTACCACCGCCACACCTATTTCCAACGTGAAGCATTTCTTGCGTTTCGATGGAAGGGTGTGGTTGCCGGCATACTTTCACATGAGGCGATCATCATAATCCTCGAGAGTAGCAACGCATCTGTGATTGACTTCAGATAGAACCCATGTTCTGTTTGAATTTGCTCACAGATGTCCATGGGCGGCAGTAACCACTTACCACCAGGTGGACTGCACGCTCGTTTGTTACTTCAATCAGATAAAAAGAAATTAGGAATTCATTACATCTGCAATTACCACGTTCTATTTGATTGACATCATGGTTTCCGAAGGTGCTTTAAGCATTTATTAAAAGGTGAACTGTACGGCCTCTCTCGCCATACTCGTATTTAAGTAATATTATACTAGTTGACCCGGCGAACTTCGTTCCGTCTTAAAGTCAAAAATCTAAAATTATCAGTGTTTCTCTACTGTATTATAAATAAAAACCTTCCTCTTGAATTACTCTTGGGAAAGCGCGTAACAATTCCTTTCCTAGTAATGTCAACCTAGACTGTTTTAATCAGTTTTTTACGTCTCTCTCTTGCATTGATAGCAATATGAAACAAACTACTTTAAATAATCTTTCCACATCTCCCACTCCTGATTATCCCCCTTTTTCTTATAGTCAATTTGACAGTTGTGATGTTAAGAAAAGCATCCTCTCGATTCATTCGGATTCTGTCGGCAGTGATGGCATTAGTCGTAATATGATCATTCCCATCCTTGACCTTGTTGTTCCTGTCATCACCTATATCCTAAACTTTTCTATTTCCTGTTGCCTATTTCCTTCAACGTGGAAAGACGCTCAAATTATTCCATTACCCAAAAAGACAAATCCAGTTCATTGTTCTGATTATCGTCCAATTTCCATTCTCCCTTTCCTCTCTAAAGTATTTGAGCGTCTTATATATAATCAACTTAGTTCCTTTCTCCTCTCTAATAATCTTTTAAATCCTTACCAATCAGGTTTCCGCCCTGGTCATAGTACGACTACTGCGTTATTGAAAGTCACGGACGACATTCGTTTAGCAATGGATCGGAAAGAGGTGACAGTGTTGGCATTGCTTGACTTCAGCAATGCATTTAACACTGTCGATTTTGACATCTTGCTTGCTACTTTACGGTCTCTTAACATATCTCCGACTGCAATTGACTGGTTTCACAGTTACTTGTATGGGCGCCGACAGCGAATAATGGTTAATGACGACCATTCCACTTGGTCAAACATATCTGCTGGCGTACCGCAAGGTGGCGTGTTGTCTCCTCTTCTCTTTTCTATTTATATCAATTCGATGACCCTTCACTTATCTTCACTCTACCACCTTTATGCCGATGACCTGCAAATATATTTTAAATGTTCACCTGAAAACTTGCCGAAAGCTATCGGCGTAATTAATGCTGACTTGGCTTGTGTCTCAAACTGGTGCAAGTTCCATGGATTAAAGGTGAATCCTGATAAAACCCAAGCTATAGTGATTGGTAGCTCTAGATTATTATATAAGTTTTCAAACATCAATCTTCCCTCAATCCTGATCAATGGCGTCCATGTGCCTCTACAAAACAAAGTGAAAAACTTAGGTATCTACATGGATAGCTGTCTGACTTGGGCCCCTCAGGTCAACGAGGTGAGCAGGAAAGCATTTTCAGCTATGGGTTCACTCCGGAGGCTTCGCAATTTCTTACCTATTAAAACAAAAATCACACTTGCAATGACATTATTGCATCCTATCCTTGACTATGCAGATATTTGCTATCTAGATCTAACTGAGGAGTAGTTAAATAAGCTTGAGCGCATTCAAAACTTGTTTATAAGATTCATATTTGGAATTCGTAAATATGATCACGTGTCTGAGTATCGTAAGAAACTCAAGTGGCTCCCAATTCGTCTTCGCCGGAATACTCATATTCTTTCTGCTTTATATTGCGTCTTGTTTAACTCAAATAGTCCAAACTACCTAAAGGAGAGGTTTCATTACTTGTACCTCTCTCATAAAACACATTTACTTCGGTCGAACGAAAATCTTTCTCTTTCAACTCCTTCTTCTTCTTCTTCCTTTTACGGTAAATCTTTCACTTCAGTGGCTGTGCGCTTATGGAATTCTTTACCGATTGCTATCCGCCGTGCACAGTCACTGGATTCCTTTAAAAAGCAGGTGAAAGATTTTTATCTAACGCATTAATCTATTATTTATGTATATGTATATTCCTTCTTTATTCTATTATTTTATATTTCCGTTATCTATGCATTCCCTAAGTTGCCCCGTATTGTTTATCTATTTTATGTCTTTTATTTATTTGCTTTTTTGTATATTATTAGCTGCTGACATACCAAAATTGTTATGTTATTATTTTGTACACCCTACCTTCTCTTGGAGATGAATATTTCCTTCAGCCACATTAAGGTTGTCTGGAAGAGATCGCTATTTAAGTGATAAGACCGCCTCTTGTACCTTTCAATATGTGTCTTTATTTTTGTTCTATTGTTTTATGGTGTACAATAAAGATATTTTGTATTGTATTGTATTGTACTCTATTTATTAAAAAAAACTGCTAAACTTAAAAAAAAGTTTTAAAGATCTAAGCATACATAGGGACAGAAAGCGAAAAGCGACTTTGTATTATACTATGTGATAACCCAGCACTGGCAAGCATCTCATGCTTTAATTTGGTGAGGTGACAGGTAAGGAGAGGATAGGGACAATAAAAATATTTGGCCGAGCCGAAATTATTGAAAAAAAATTGGTTAAAAGTTATTGTTAAGTTATTTTTAGTGTCTTATTTTATAGCGTTACACTTACCTCTTCCATCAACTGCTTGACTTCCTTCTTGACGGCTGCTATGAGCTTCTCCTTCTGCTCGGCGCTGGGGTCTGTGGCCGCGGCCGGCATCTCTTCTGATCCACCTTCAGCTGTTGACGATATTATCTTTTAAATTATGTATTGACTCGTTAATTACGTACGCCACAGTATAAAATACTTAATAGGGTCTTCGTGCTAAAAAATATGTGGAATGTTTTAATACTTAACGGGTACTCGCGATATGCGGTTCTTAAATTGTTTTAAGATCCGTGACCACGGCCCATGCCACTGGGTCGAAATATGGGCAAAAAGAATTCGAAAACCGCATATCATTAACACATGCTATGTATTAAAATGTATCAATACCGCTGTAATATTAGTCTAAAATCATAAAATTTGAAAGTTTTAATGAGTGTAAGTATAATAACATGTGAACACCTTTGTTTTTGTCATATAAATTAATCCGACTATGCCCCATATGATAGTAAGCGAATCATAAATATAGAAGAAATGTTTCATAACTAAAAAATTCGCTCCAAAAGCTGTTCTAATTATTCTACCTAAAATTGTACCCCCTCCGAGCCTTAAACTTGGAAAATCTCGCTCGAAAAGTTATAGTGACTAAGCTTATGTTCTTTATTGTTCACAAGTGGCTTAGGAACTTAGGAATATGTGTTGTTTAGCAAAATACCGTACCGTGATATAGAAAATCGGAAAGAAAACCGTATCAATTCGTAATACTACGACGCCACTTACAACCCAATTTTTAGAAACAAAATTATTACGCGAAAATAATTTTGATATTAATTCATAAAAATAAAAAAAAACAACGACTGTGAACGAAATGTTATATTTCTACAAAAAAAAAATTATTAATTATTACTTATTATTACTATTTTAATAAATCAATTATTATAACTAAAGTAATAAAATACTTTATGTAAAGTTTTAATAAACAATTATTACTAAAAATAGTATTGCCAGTGTAATAAATATTAAAATTTATATACAAATAATAATAGACAAAGGCTTTTGGTAAACAGCCAACTCTTTACCAATAATCGCTGTTAAATTATATGGGTTGAGTAGACCCTTTGAATGGATCCGAAAACTTGATCGAAGGTCTGATTGATCCAAACAAGAATTTCACCGCAATAACCCTGATTGTTAGCGAGACGACCCTTATGACCTTAATTTTGTACTTATAAAATATCTATACATATAATAAAAATTAAATATCTCTGAGTTTGTACATCGTATATATGTAAGCAAATGGTTTGGAGGCTTGATAATAAGTTTTTTGATGTTATTGATGTAGCAAAGAGCATGCAAAACACCTGATGGTAAATGGTCATTGCCGCCCATGGACATCTGTAAGCAACTCCATATAGAACTGGCCGGGAATCGAACCCGAAACCCATTGCGCGTCAGACCGGTATGGTAACCGCTCCTCCACGCGGGTCGTCTTTGATGTTAGAAATAAGTGAGCCAGTGGTACCTAGGTCAAACTAGATTGGTTCTACCTGGTAACAATAAAATATTATTGTGTATTTTTGAATTTTGTCCGTCTGTTTGTTTTAAATGGCAAACCAAAGATACTTAATTTAAAGAAAGGTCTCTTTTCATTCCCATCCTGACTTAATATAATGCCTTACTTCTATTATAATCAATCCACTCTATCTAATAATCAACAAATGTCATAGCTATGACATTTGTAGAAACGGCGGTCTACACCTAGTTAAATAAATAGATAACGGGCATTGCTATAAAATTAAAATATTTAATCAAAAAAGTAGAATATTATTATACATACATATATACAATTATTATAGTATAGATTACTCGTCATTATTATAAAGACGATTCAAGGGTTTTTCCCAGACATTACTTGTGGTTTATTTTCATTCTATTAATTGACAAACGAACTAAGTATGTACGTGGTTCTTAGTTTAATATAAATACAGTATAAATAAACCTTTTTTGCCTAAATTTTTGACGTGCTCTTACGAAGATTTCACGCGTCGACGATTTTGTATAGATATACGAGTATATATTCAGAACAAAATATTCGATATAAATAAACTGGACAGTCACTTATATTATCAAACAGACCCAAATTGTAAGGATATATTTTTCATATACTTATTTTCACGAAACCTACACAAACATAAAATACAAATACGACATAATATTTAACACAGCCGAATAGATTTCACGAGTCTAAAACCCTTAGGGGATATATTCATAAATCCTTTTTTGGTATTCATATATTAGATATGTAATACAAGGATTTCATCCAAAGTTTTATGCTTCGTAGACCATCGTTATAAACTGTTCGTTATATTTCAATTGTATATAACGAAGTGGGTATTACATTAGGATGGCATAGGTCTTCATTATTATTCATTCTTGTAGATTTCAAGTAAAACACAGGAATAAACTTCTTCGATTTATTCACAATTGAGGAGGTCCAATCGTTTCGGCGGTTAAACAAGAAATCTTTTACTACGGTCGGTCGTGTAATTCTCCTCGCCGGGAAGAGCTTCCCAGCGGGGAAACATGGTGAGAGCCACGCTCTTTTCATGTGGTGAGCCACCGCTGCCCGTGAACACAGGCAGTTCATGGGGGGTTGGTTTGCCAGGGTAGTATATATATTTTTTGTGTTTTTATAAATCATCTTTTTTTGGTTAAAAACTATATACATATTTCTCCTTCTTTGGCCTTCTCTCTATCAGGATGGCCGAGGTCTTCGTTATTATTCATTCTTGTAGATTTCAAGTAAAACACAGAAATAAACTTCTTCGATTTATTCACAATTGAGGAGGTCCGATCGCTTCGGCGGTTAAACAAGAAATCTTTTACTACCGGCGTTCGCTCGCCTTTTTATAACAATGTTTGGTGGGGTGACTATTGTCACAAATAAATTATTAAATATTGCTAATTCAATAAACAAACAATTTTCGATCTTTAAACTAACTAAAATAATTATTATCGGCGACAGGTTTTTCATAAACATGCGGTGTCGCGCCGACATATATACACATAACATACTGTTATTTAGCCACGGAACATACGGTTGGCGCTGCAACTATCAATTTAGGGTAAAAATTGTCTAATCTACAGTTTGCAGCAAGATTTTGTGACCTTATAAGATTTGAGACGTTGTTTGAGACATTTGTTTTGACTGTGTCGGAAGGAAGGTAATGCTGTTATATGTATGTATGTTTATTTGTCCAAGCCCCTTAGGGGACATATTTTTATAAGATAATATTATAAGATTATAAAACCTATTTTCTTTATATTTTTATAAATATTTTTATTTGTTTTCATATGTTAAGTCATAAAATAATTTTAAATCCACAATCATATGTTTCGTGCTCATCATTTTAAGTCGTTTGTTATCTCTTGGTTGCTGTTACCGATTAGCCGCGAATGAGTTACTTATCGCTGCAACCTATACGGCAGACGGGTATCTGAATGATGAGTTTAGATTCGTGGTCTGGTTCTGGGTGTTTGTGTATTCATCTTATATGTATTCATGGTACCCACGACACAGGAGAAAATCCTACTTTGGGGCTATGAGTGAAAACGTGTTTTTAAAAAAAAAAAAAAAAAAAAAACAAAAAGTTGAGCGAATATTGCCTTATTTCGCTACATCGTCGTCGTAAATTCGTCGACGTCGTGAACTCAGTACTTTACACTGCTGGGTATGGGTCTCATCTCAGGGTGAGAGGGTTCTAGGCCATAGTCCACAACACTGTCCATCTACGAAGAGGTCTCATATCCTTAGGAACATTTTTTAAAGAACTTTTAGGCGTGAAAGTTTTCTCGCGACGTTTCCCTTCACTGTAGAGATAATTAATTTTCGTAAAAGCACATTATTTGATAAAATTAGAGGTGCTACTGACGAAGCGAATGTTTCGTTTCCCTCGGGGTAAATTTTCATCACGTAAATTTTCATTAATTATGCGGTCTAGTGAAGAATAAATTATGCTTCATCTATTCAAAAGTTTTAAAATATCTCTTTTAAATCTCTTACAAGAACAAACTGCTTTATAATATATCAACGCATAAAAGTGAATCTCGAAAAAATAAGAATTTAATGTATGTATATATATCATCCATCCATACATCCATCAGCCTTTGAAAGTCCACTGCTGGACATAGGCCTCCCCTAATCTGCGCCACTTCGACCAGTCCTGAGCCATCTGAATCCAGCGTTTACCTGCCGTTTTATTCAGGTATATATATACGTACAGTAAATTAATGACACTAATATGCCAACCGAGCATGAGTCGACCTTCCTGAAGGAAGAGCTGTGGCCGAAGGGAGTTGTGTTCCGGAAGTTTCGAGGAAGGAGAGGACCCCCCGGAGTCACCAAACCCGCGTCTCACGTCGCCAAAAATGCGTGATTTACTTATATGTATATATTAATATATATGTTCGTCTGTAAGGTATATATGATATGGACATCTGTATTCAATTATACTCATGTATAATTGAATACAGATGTATTCTTTTGGTTTTGTTGTAAAGTTGCATAAGAGATGACAAGTTTGCTTTCCTGCATCGTTATTATCAAATAATATAAGGATATCTCCAACAAAATCTACCGATAAAGCAATAAAGTCCCCGCAATCGAGTCTAACTTCATTTCACCCTATCATATTGCGATTGTTATCCAGATTATACAAATAGCAGCGGCTGCTTTTATTGAATCATTTGAGATAGCTACACAGTTAATATTATATACCTTGCTTTACTTAATGCTACATGCATTAAGTATCTGATGGCCTCTAAAACTGCTCACATGTCATATATCTTTTTACTCCAACGTGCTTGGGGGTATGGGTCTAACCCATTATCGTCCCACTGCTGGGTACGGGTCTTCTCTCAGAATGAGAGAGTTTTAGGCCATAGTCCAACGTCCTTAGTACAAGTTAATGACGTAACGAATATTTGTATACGCGAATATTCACATGTTTTTAGATATTTTTATTTGCTTTCGCAACAATCATGTGAATGTTTTGCAAATATTAAATTGCAGTGCTTTGCAAAAAAAGATTGCCAAATCTAAAAAAAAAATCGTACTGCAATTGTCGACCCAAAAAAGTCGCAATTACGTTCATTACATAACTAGTACAAGTTTATTTATAGTTGTTTTTGGCCAAACCCGGTAATGGGCGTTATTACATGTTAACGGTAATGGCTTTAAGAGAACGTAGATAATAAACTACGTAAGGGCACAGGTGCGTACAATGGTCGTCCCTGTAGCCTCGGGGTCAGAATAGGGCTACGGTATCCCCTGCATGTCGTAAGAGGCGACTAAAAGGGGCTTCCGGGGTTGCAGACGGCTAGAGTGGGAGCTCGTACCGTTCGGTCAGGCAATCCCGGGAAGGACGGCGGTATGTGTGGTCGCATACCGTCGTAAAGACTAGACGGAGCGGTGGGCCCAGCCGCCCATCTGGGAGGAGCCCGATGGGGCAGCGCGCTCGGAGGATTCCGGTTGAAGTCGTTTCGAGATCCCGGACTCCTCCTTTTCAGCGCCGAGAACGGCCACCAGGGGGGTTTTAGTGCGGTAAAAATCCCACATAACCCTGCGTTGGTCCCACGGCGTCGGGTACCTTTTGAAGGTTTCCCCCTCGAAAACAAAAACAAAGAAGTGCTTTGCAAAAAAAGATTGTCAAATCTAAAAAAAATAATTCATACTGCAATTTGTCGCAATTACGTTCATTACATAACTAGTACAAGTTTATTTATAGTTGTTTTTAGCCATACCCGGCAATGGGTGTTACTACATGTTAACGGTGATGGCTTTAAGAGAACGTTGATAATAGACTACGTAAGGGCACAGGTGCGTACAATGGTATCCGATTATAGGTATAACTTGCCCGGGATCGGTAGCAGGGTGGTTCAAGATAATTTTTTAATATTTTTTTACCTATAATCTACTGTGTCTATTTTTTTTTATGTCCCAAGCTATGCAATTAATGTTTTATTTATCCATCTATCGACCTATATGTTATTCTCTTTTTATTTGTAGTAATAACGATAAAATTTAACGTTAAAAAAACCTTGATATAAAAAAAACCGGCAAAGTGCGAGTCGGAAACGCGCACGAAGAGTTCTGTACCATTATCTATAAATCACATTACTTATATGAGCCCCCCTTAAATATTTATGTGGCAATAGAAATCTGTTGGGCTTGGGATTATGTAATATTTCTATAAAAAGTTATTTTAGTTAACACGATATTTCATTGAGAAGAACTGACATTACACACTTCATGACATACAGAACACAGCGCCTTAGCGCACATATCGAAAACGTATTTCGTATTTGGAAACATTACATTCAGAAGGACCTCTATGGACTAATTCATAAATTTATAATTATCCAACAAAATATCTGTGAAAATGTCGGCTGTCTAGCTATCACTGTTCCTGAGAGACAGCCTGGTGACAGACAGACAGCGGAGTCTTAGTAATAGGATCCAGATTTTACCATTTGTGTACGGATCCCTAAAATGAATAACCTTTACGCAACGTTCGATATCGAATAAAAACGTTGCTTTTCACCCACTGCACCCACAACAAAAAGATCTATAACAACCATTTCTCTCTAGTGACACACATTCAATAGATTTTTCATTCCTTTGTTCTCTTCCACGTGTAGAGGGACCAGTTATCCATTAGTCTTACGGTGTCGCGTATAATATATTGTAAATGATATATCATTTCCCAAGGTTCCGAGGTTCCAGCCCAGGCACGCACCACTGATTTTTCTAAAATTATGTGCGTATTAGAAATTAATTATCACTGCTTTTCGGTTTCGGTAAAGGAAAAAAACGGAAAGAAAGAAAGATCTCTCGAGTGTGTAGGCACTCGAGAGATCTTTGAAAAAAACAAGTTCTCGGAGGTGTGTAAAGTCCACCAATTCGCACTTGGCCACTATGGCCTAAAAGTCTCTCATTCCGAGAGAAGACCCGTGCCCAGCAGTGGGACAATAATGGGTTGACCAAGGATATATCATTTTATTTACTTTACGTGGCATCACATTGTATTTCACATTATATTTGGTGTATTTGACACGGTCAGAGATCCGTGTCAAATACACCCACACATCAGCTGTAGTGTTAAACAACATATGTAGTTTACATTATGTTAATAGAGAGAGGTCTATCTCTTTTTCTATGACTGTAGGAAGCGTAATGCAAAATACTAAGCAAATGGTCTAGTACTTTGCCGTTCTACGGTTTAGCTCGAGAAAACTCTCGTAATCGTAATCGATATTGTTTAGTACACTAAATGCTATACCGATAATGTTTCGTATAATACGAAAACGCTGTAAAATTATTCGTTATCGCGAAAAAACCGGTTAGTAGCAAGATAGAAAAGGTAGCTTATACTTAGATTTATGCAAGGTCGCATTGTAATTCGTAATTTCTTTAAGGATTATGTTAATCTTTATTAACTGAGAAAAGCGGCCTTTGTCATTTCTTAAACTCCTTTTGCAAGTTTAATTTTCTATCTTTCGCAACTCGACCGTAATTTTAAATAATAGCGATAAGCTAATCTTTCTACTAAACTTTTGACTACCGGGGTATAATTTTTCAATTGTACCTTTACAATTTTTTATCCTTTCAAATTTTGAATAATGACTAAAACCATTGTATTCTTAACAACAACTCCAAGGGAAAAAATAGTGGACGTTTAAATTTTACGTATTTAAATTGCAAGAAAATAATTAAAGATTGCAAACTAAGCATCATTAAAACGTTCCTAAGGGAACAATCTAATAAGTACTTTAGCATCAATCAAAAACCTTTCAAGGTTTTCCCTTGAAACAGTGAGAAAAGTAATTCTCTCCGCGTATACTGAAGTCTGAAAAGTGCTTGACGGCAAAAGAATTGAAAAGTTTTTAAGCGGCCTTTTTTCTTGTTTTCATAATTCCTTTAAGGATTATGCTAATCTTTATTAACTGAGAAAAGCGGCCTTTGTCATTTCTTAAACTCCTTTTGCAAGTTTAATTTTCTATCTTTCGCAACTCGACCATAATTTTAAATAATAGCGATAAGCTAATCTTTCTACTAAACTTTTGACTACCGGGGTATAATTTTTCAATTGTACCTTTACAATTTTTTATCCTTTCAAATTTTGAATAATGACTAAAACCATTGTATTCTTAACAACAACTCCAAAGGAAAAAATAGTGGACGTTTAAGTTTTACGTATTTAAATTGCAAGAAAATAATTAAAGATTGCAAGCTAAGCATCATTAAAACGTTCCTAATGGAACAATCTAATAAGTACTTTAGCATCAATCAAAAACCTTTCAAGGTTTTCCCTTGAAACAGTGAGAAAAGTAATTCTCTCCGCGTATACTGAAGTCTGAAAAGTGCTTGACGGCAAAAGAATTGAAAAGTTTTTAAGCGGCCTTTTTTCTTGTTTTCATAATTAATTGTTACATTTTGTAACTTCAGAACTTTTTAAAGAGATTATCATGTGATGATAAATAGACAATCGTTTAAAGTATTTTTAACCGCATTGATAATGTTTTGTAGAGAAAAACCTTATGAGTGGCTTGGGGTGAGAAAAATCTTATTAATGTATTTATTTATAGGTTCTATTAATTTTTCACTTCTGTCGCTAGTTTCATTTTTTTTTTTGTTTTTTCAATCATTTATTTAATCACATATATTATAGGTTTCAAATTTGCATTAAAATTCTACTGTAAAAATCTTAAATTTTACAGTATATTTACGTAGTGGTCAATTTACTAACTTACATTAGATACCCCTATTGTAATCATAATTGATCAACATCCCTTCCTTCCTTTTTTATCTGATCGCAGAGGACACATTTAAAATACTTTAATATATTTTTTTAGCCTGTATAATTATTGTATTGCCCACGTGGCAGAGCGGTTAGCATACCGGTCTGACGAGCAATGGGTTCGATTCCCGGCCCGGAGGTATCTGAATGATGAGTTTAGATTCCTGTTCTGGGTTTGGGCGTTTGTATATTCGTCTTGTGTGTATCCATGGTACCCACGACACAGGAGAAAATTCTAGTGTGGGGCTATGAGTGTAAAAGCGTGTGTTTATTTTACAGGCTATGTTATTTTAAAAACTTAATCGATTCCAATGATATGGCATATGTTACAATGTGTTAAGCCGCTTGGGCTGAAGTACATGACAAGTAACTTACATACGTACCCACACAGACGTACATGCATACATTCAGAAACATGCATACACAAACATATATACATACTCTCGTAACATATTATCCTCCATCTGACGCGTAAAAAAATATGTAACATAGTGAAACTATGTTTATCTACCATTACCCATATAGATACTGTAAAATATAGTAGGTAGGTAAATATACCTATTATTTAATTTACAAAACAATTGAAGACATGAACGAGGGAAAAATATATTTATCGACTAAAGGGCTAAAAGTGTGGCATATTTGAAGCAAATTGCATTGATCTTAGAGATTTGGATCGAGTTGTCCTAGTTCTGTACCAAAATATATTGACATTTAGGCACTGTAATTGTTTGAATTAACAAAAAAAACTACGTACGTGAGGGCGTGTTTATAATGTTACAGGATATAACTTTAATCTTAGATTATAATAAGTATAATATGATTACTCACGTTTTCGTAGAGCAAGCTACGAACGCTCTACGGATTCTATAGATTTTGTTACAATTAAGATTTTTATTATTCTCATCTTCCTTTATAAAATTTTACTCTAAAGATTCCTTAGGATTATATTATAATCGAGATTTTTCATATTCTCGCCGTCCTTAATAATATTTTATTCGGCAGTACGATAAATTGCTACAGAGTATCCCTGTAACCTTGAATCTCGCTGAAAATCTAAGATTGATTGTCATCACGTCGGTCCGCTGCCACGCAACGACCGAAACCTTCGGCTACCTAAAATATTGCCAAGGATATCAATTAAGGCTGGTTATAAGATTTTGTGATACTTATATATTACTTATGTTGGGCTGATTATGTCTAATAATAAGCTTGTTTTATCATCATTGCTACTTCCCGTCGTATTACCAATTCAGACTCAGGGTAACTTACTTACATTTATCATCAAATCCAAGTTTAAACCAAGAAAACGAAAATTGTATTTTACGTATACTTTGAAAATTACTAATTAGTTGTATATGATTAAAAATAATGCAACATACAAATTAAAAACCGATATTATTTTTGAACAGAGACGATAATGAGTGTCGTGCTAAATAAACACCAATAATAAATAAACAAAAAGTTCAGTAAAGCGGCACTCTTATCATTCAATGCCATGAAACGTTTCCAAACATCACATGGCCGATTTTCGCCCACGCACGTTGTTATCTTAACGTCAAAACGATGTGCACTACAACAATTAGCACTACTAATAAAACACTACAAAATAACCAATAACTTATAACTAGATTTTGTTTCAGCAAATAAATAGCGAGACGAAAAATATAATAACAGAGGATACGGGAAAAGGGGCTGGGAAAAATATTTAAAATCTGTCAAGCGGACACTTACCTTTATTTTGGGCGGCCATTGCTATGTGTTGTCCGCGGAGTGTGACGCATTATTCACCCGGAAGACACTTACTTATCTCACTACTCGGCTAGTATAGGTTTTGGGACGTTAACGAGCTGTGAAAACGTGTTTACAATGTCACCGATGGTTGAAAATGGCTTGTTTAGTGGAAAAATCGATGTCGCGCCGCGCGCAGTCGGCCGCTCGCGCTACGCAAGTGATAAGGGCGCCAGCTAAAGCGGACCCTCTACGTATCCTGTCTATATGTACGAGTACCTACTCGAAAATTTCGGCACGTACTACTCTGGAAAATAGCAGATTGGCTAGTTTATTCGAACTGTTATTTCACCAAGCTTATTCTGTATCCAAGGGAAATTACTGTGAAAGGAAAATATCGGAAACATTTATGTTACGTATCTGTTGAAGGGTTTTAATTTATGTACACTTGCAGTTACTTAAATATGAAAAAAATATATAGTTAAATGTCTTTGGTTCGCTAAATGCATTTAGTTTGTAAAATATTATTATTCTATTTCTTACTCATTGTTATAACTAGTATTTAATGACGATAAAAGCATTAACTTTAAAAATTAGATGTGTAAACTAAATATTTTATTGTAATTTACATATTAATTCGAATTTAATGCGGCTATTATACCTATAAGACCTAGATATTCACAACACCGTGATGATGAATATATGAATCCATAATTATTTGTGCGTTCGACTATGTAAACAAATTAAATAAACAAACACTAATCTCTCTATAATGCAATAATAAATCCATAATACTATCATGTACCTATCCATAATGCAATATTTTTTCTACTTTTGTCTTGTATGCCACATTTGTCTTTTACACTAAGTGCAATATCTTGTTCCTCGTAAAGTTCGATCTTAAACATTTACAAGTTACGGGAAACTAGGGAAGTGGGTTTTAAAAAGAGTGACAGTAGGTACAGCGATAATATTAATACAAAAGTTCTATAGTTACCTACATAAAAAGCCAAAAATAGGATACAATGATATAGTATTTAATTATCGTAAGACTAATTTGTAATCTATCTAATTTGTGCGTACGTGTACGAGTGCTACTGACGTGGTTGCTTTCCTGTCAGGGATCCATGATTTTTTTTTAATCTGACTGAAAAAGCAAACGAGCTTGCAGTCCACCCGATTGGAAGTGGTCACTGCCGCTCATGGACATCTGTAATCAACTTCGTACAGAACGTGGGTTCTATCTAAAGTCAATCACAGATGCGTTGCTAGTTGCTACTCCCGAGGACAATGATGGTCGCCTCACATAAAATTGTCCCGGCAACCACACCCTTCCATCGAAACGCAAGAAATGCTTCACGCTAGGAATAGGTGTGGCGGTGGTACTTCCGTGATCGAACTACACTGGTTCTACCACCTTTACTGCTTCTATATCAAAATAATACTAGATTCGAAACGACAAAGCTTAGCATTGGTATGTATTAACATAGCTTGGCTTGGAAGACTAAGCTCCAAAATCTTAGGCGGGAATAGGTCAACACCAAATCTGGGGTCCTTGAATTTCAAACACGTACGAAGCACTCAGAAGGGATATTCTTCAAGGTTATGTTATTCAGAGTCTAATATAGCGAGAAAAAATCGAACAAACGCCTTGAAAGGGGCAATTTTATTACAACGATCTTTATTTGTAACACTACCAAGAGAAAGCTGAAACATTTTCTCTGGAGGAGGACCTGCAAACAATCTGTATATGTCCACAGAGGTTTGAATTTGATACGCTTGCTTCATTTAATGCATTTAAAACAGACCTTTCATAAATTTTACTTTTATTCTCTAATCGCTGAACCCCGCAGCTTCGTCCACGTTAAATAAATCGATGTATCGATTGCCCCGTGGGAATAAGATATTTTACCACAATAAAAAGTAACATATATGGTAATCCAGAGTATCAGCAAACTCTGTGTCAAATTTAATAAAAATCGCTTCAGCCGTTTAGACAAGTAACAAACATACACACTCACACACTTTCTCCTTTATAATATTAGTTAAGTATAGTTAAGTATGATAATAGTATGATTCCTTATTAATCTAAAATACTTATCTTACATTGGTTTACATAGTCTTGGTACTCATAGTCTACCGACCATCTGTGTGAGGTCTGAACTTTGAATCACTCAACACGTAGCTACAATAATGATGAATAGATACTCGAGCTCCATATAACAAGATGTTCCTTTATTTGCCTGGGGTCATAAGAAAGCATCGTTTATCATAATTTCAGACAGAACTAGTCTCAGGTAAATAACCTTGCTAATGCTTAAATGTGTCAAGTAAGGTGTCAATGAACTTATGTTTTTCAGGAGCTAGTAACCTCCACGTGTAATTCCTTATAAGTATTTTTATTAAAATCATCTATGCGTTACTAAAACGTATAAACCATACATTTCATAATTTGGAAATAACAGAATATTCGTTTTAATATGTTACAATAATATAACATGAAAAAAATCGTATACATAAACAAATATAAAGTCAATATATATAAAAGTATTTGAGGTGCTACAAACGTAATACTATTATGTTGTTTCGCTTCGATTTTTTTTACATGTGAATGAAAATTAATAATTCCAAATATTATATTAGTTTTTGACAATATTTATATTTAAGACGTTTTTCTCATTCAAAATTTTGCGGTTCCTGTGTTTTTTAAGGTTCTACAGGAAAAGGATGTGATTGGTTGGATTTGTGTGTTGCCAGTAACACAAATAAGATAGTGTCATTATATAAATAAATTTCGTAATAATTATATCAAAAATGTAAGCCTAAATTTTGACACAAATCAGTAACTTTGTTGAAATATTTACAATGTTTATTTATATATCTATTGTTACTCTATAAATTTAATTATTTAACATTTCTAAACTGATTTCTAGTATCTATGACACCTGTAAGGCTGACACTGGCAGGTGACATTGACATTGACAGTCTGTTATGACTATAGTAGAGTTGCATAACTATCGATAGTTTAACTATCGATAGTTGACCTCGAAAACTAGTTAGGATATCGATAGTAGTATCGATAGTATTGACACATGACAATACTATTGATACTATCGATAGTATCGATAGCTCTATAGTGGCAATACTATTGATTCCAGCAATACTATCGATACTATCGATATTTTTACGTTCAATACTATCGATAGTATTGTAAATTTGGACAATAATAACAAAAACTATCGATAGTATCGATACTATCGATAGGTCTTGACTATCGATAGTTGACCATGTTTCGATACTATTTTAAATGAATACGAAGCTATAAGGCGTCTAGAGCTATCTCTGGCAGAGTATGGTCAGTTTAAATTAACTTTATCTTTATAGGTTAAAATATTCTTATACTTAAAGCTCGAAAGATTTCCATACTAGGTTGCTGCCAATAATGGAGAAAAAAGGTAAGTTGACAATAGTTTTTGTGTGTTTAGTGCTTAATTCATTAAAATATAAATACGTACATACCATACGACCATAAAGTCCACCTGATGATAAAGTAGTAACCGTCGCCCATGGATATTTGTAAGCAACTTCATATATAACATGGGTTCTATCTGAAGTTTGAGTTGCCTCTCCTGAGGACTAGGATGGTCGCCTCATATAAAAGTGTGTGGCAACCACACCCTTCCATCGAAACGCTGGAATGCTTCCAAGGGCGTAGCCAGGATTTAGTTTAGGGCAGGCAAGTAAAAATGTTTCACAGGTGGTCCTATATTAGGGAAATTGAAAAATTATCAGTAGTTTTCCCGGAAAATTGAAAAATTGAAATTTTTGATTGAATTCAGACACTGTCTATGAATAATACGTTTTCTATTCGAATATTTTTTGAGATATTTTTAGCTATGTAATTGATTTTTGGAAGGCAATACTATCGCAGTTCATTGAACTATCGATAGTGTGAGTTATTGATATTATCAATACTATCGATACTATTACTCCTAAACGTATATCGGTCTTCGATAGTATCGATACTATCGATAGTATTAATACTATTGAAGCTAATACCTTCGATAGTATCGATACTATTTCTTTATAACAATACTATTGCCCTAAATCATACTATCAATAGTATCGATAGTGTCGATACTATCGATACTATCGATAGGCTATCGATACTATTTATATGACGTCAACTATCGATAGTCTATCGATATTTTAGCAATAGTCGACTATCGATAGGCAACTCTAGACTATAGGAAGGGTAGATTTGTGGGAGGTATATTTGTTTATTGTTTTGTGAAAAAATTGCACACGTAATTGTTATTATTTTGTAAAACATCGTAATGAAGGAAGCAAAGATTTGTAGCCATCTCTCCGGTGGTCGACTAAATGTATCATTGCTGCAAGAAACTATGAGGAAAGATTTCCTGAATCTACTTCAGCAATGTGAGGGCCCCAAAGTATGTTATATTTAATTAGTATTATTTCGTTTATAGCATATACAACATTGTCGTTTGTGTAAATTACAACAGAACCTAAATGTAAAGGTTCATTAACGTGAATATATAGTGGAAGATGGAAAGTTGATAAAAACCTTTGTAGTTGGACTTCGGACACACCAGCATCACAACAGCAGTGTCCACCACTGCTGTGTTCTGTTATGAAAGCTATGGTAAATACTAAAGTGGCATAACACAGCATACCTTGCAATTAGAAACTTTTTGATCAAGCCCAGGCTGTGCTCAAATCATACCTTGGATTAATCACAGATGTCTAAGCAACAATCATAACTGGATCACAGGTGTATAAGCAACTATAAATACTAACTGTCAAAATCGAGAACTCATTTTCCAATCTCCTTCTTTCTTCTTTACAAAATGAATGTTTGTCTGTATGTCCTCTATAGAATTGTAAACTATTCATTGATCATGTGATGATCTTTAGCAAAGTTATTATTCATGAGCTTGCAAAGATTTCTGGTGATTGTTTATTAGCAGGGTATAGGTAGTTTTATAAAAGCAGCAATATGCTTCAAAACAAATGAATACTAATATTAACCCAGTGCTTCAAATTCAACTTTTACCTTTATAATATTGCCACTAACATTTCCTGCATATCAGGTTACAATCTGGGATGAATGGCTAGCAGGCCCAGTGGGTCTGGTGGCCCAGCACTCCTTGCTGAAGGAGCATGAAGTGGCTGACATGTTTCCACTGCGCCCCGGCAGCCTACCAACTATATCTGTGAAGCACATCATATTTATAGCAAGACCTAAGCTCACTCTCATGGACTTGGTTGCTGATTACATCAATTCTTTAAGGTATGTTCTGGAATTTAAATTATCACTATGTAGTATAAAACAAAGTAGCTTTGCGATGTCTGTCCCTATGTATGCTTTGCTTAGATCTTTAAAACTATGCTACGGATGATAATGCAGTTTTGTTTATTAGATAGAGTGATTCAAAAGAAAGGTTTTTTTCTATAAAACATCACTATATGGTATAAAACAAAGTTTCTTTCCGCGGTCTGTCCCTATGTATACTTATATTTTTGAAAATATGCTGTGGATTTTAATTCCTTTTTTTTTAATATATAGAGTGATTCTCGAGGAAGGTTTAAATGTATAATAAATGCATAATATAGTGAAGGAACACTGATAATTTTAGATTTCTGACCTTTTAGGTGGAACGAAGTTCACCATGTCCACTAGTAATTGAAGGAGTAAAAAATAAACAGTTTTTTTAAAGATAAAATCGAAGTTAATTAAGGACATAATTTGAGATCATTTTAACTGCCAATCATTTAAAAAATGAATAAAAACATCAAGTTCCTTCTACAGGAAAAAAAAAAAAAAAATCAGTGTTCAGAGTTTGATATTATTTCTATATGTATTTATAGTTTCAGATTGTACAATGTACAACAATAAATAATTATTAATTATCACAAGGCAATTTAATTAGTGCAAGTATGAACAGCTCATAATGTATATTACAAATAAAATTGATAAGCGAACAACACTGTTAGTCGATTTTTACCTTCCTTCTATTAAAATAAATTATATTAGGAATGCTTAATAGTAATAAACTTAAATTATTTGTAAATCATAAAATTACTTACTACATTGTATGTAAGCTTTAAACAAAACTGAAACATAGTGTGGATTTAATCATTAATCTGCTAAACTGTTAGAATTAAATAACTATTATACATATCTTAGGCATGTATGACTTTTCCATGTTAAGTAAGTTTTAATTAATTAACAGATTTCTATGCCCATTTGAACTATGTATGTAGGCAACTATACATAGTTCAAATGGGAACAACATTTATTTGCTACTTTCAAGTGCCGAACCAAAGCTGTTAAGCGCTCCCCAATGTATCAGATAATTAATACTTATAACATATACTTCAATCATATAGATATTGTTAATAACAGATATATTAACTTTAAAAGATCAATTCTCCTTACCACTCGTAGTATTGTATAACACTTAGTAATATTTTCATACAAGCAAATAAATAAATGTAAATAAACGATTAATATTGTCACATTCAACATGAAATAATATATAATAAAATTGTGGTTAACGGTGCTGGTTTCACACCTACCTATTTACCTTTGTAAATCATATCTGTATCCTATCTTCTATATGTAACTGTTTGTTAACCTAAATAAATGGAAAAGAAAAAACTATTTTTAGAACCACTTCCAAGTGGAAAGTGGAATTTAATATCACTACTTTCTTTCAGAACAAAACACAGCATACCAGTGGAATTTCACTTGTTCTTCGTGCCAAGAAGGAGTGAGCTTTGTGAAAAACACTTGAAGAACCGTGGAGTGTTCTCAAATCTACAAATACAAGAGTTTAAATGCGACATATTTCCTGTTGACAGTGATCTAATGTCACTAGAACTGCAGAATGATTTTAGGTGAGCTTCAATTATTTTTATTAAATGATTTTATTTGTTTCAAGCTAGTTTGTAAAGGTTACAATGCACCATTATTAAATTACCTTGATGATGACTTTCTATGACATTTCTTTCTTAGCAATTCAAATAATGTCTTATGCATTTGTTTTCTTTTGGTCTTGCCAAAAGAGCTGGTGTTTTCCTCCTAGGTCATTGGCTGGTCGCACCAGCGCGTTCAATGGAACTCCCATTGGAGATCCCGGGGTCCCCTACAAGCACTGAGGAATGCCACCGACGAAGTTTTAGTGGGTAAAAATCCCACATAACCCGGAGTCTCTCCCAAGGCTCCAGCGTACCTTTTGAGGGTTTCCTCCCCGTCAAAAAAAAAAGGTCATTGATTGGTCACTTGTCACTGTTCTGTAACAATTTATGCTAAATAAATTAGCACTGCTTTAGCCCCGATTCAGTTTACGCATTAAAACACAAAATTTATTTTGTAGTATGGATTTGTATTATGAAATACCACACTTACTTGACATACAAATAAATTTAATTCCGATCCAGAGAAAATTACTTGGAAGGAGATCCCACTTCGCTCTACAATGCTGCCAGGGCGCTACGTACAATCCAACAGCTATATGGCATCATTCCAAGAGTGTTGGGTAAAGGACAAGCTGCAAAACAGGTAAGAATTGATTATTTTAACAATGTTGCTGATTATTTGAAACTAATTTTGGTGTTGAAACTTTAGACTTTTTAACAAAGAGTAGTTCGACTAGAGAAACACCAAGGTCGCTCATATTACTACCATAACAGAAGTATTATGTTCAAACGTAGTAATCAGGAATAGACATCTGTAGTAGAGTTAAATAGGAATCTTAACTTACAGTATAGTCTATCTGTAGTAGAGTTCAATAGCAGTCTCACTTACTATCAGATGAACTCGATGCCTGTTTGCTACTTGTATAAAATCTTATAATATCTTACTTGTATAAAATAAGAAACCTTTGCAAGCTCTTGTATAACAACTTTGCTAAAGATCATCGCATGATCAAATGAATAGTTTACGATTCTATAGAGGACATACAGATAAACATCCATTTTTTAAAGAAGAAGATACGAAAGTTGGTGTAAACTACCTGTCAACTTCCACTGAAAATTTGCACACACATAGTTTGCAAAGCTAGATTAACAGATAGGATACTTACAAATGGTAAACGTGACCCGAGTGGGTTAAGCCGCGGGAATAACCTTGTATATTTTGCACCTTTATTCATAAAGAGAAACTTGTTTAAATTTTTGATTTGCGACTTTATCACCTAATTCCTTCGCTTTATGGTATAAAATCGTGACACATAAATTTTGAGTTATTTCTTTTTATGAATATAGGTGCGATTTATATATACCTATGACAGGTATGGCAGTTGCTTTGTCGTCTGAACAAAGAAGAGCAGGGCATAGGTCCGAAGGGGAGCCCCACGTCCTGCATTGATCAGCTGTTGATACTGGACCGCGCTATTGACTTCACCAGTGTGATGGCCACACAACTTAATTATGAGGGACTTATTGGTATGTAAAAATATGCTTTTGTTAAGCGATTTTTGTATGACATTGAAGTAGTGTGCAATCCATCTAATAGTTCACCCGTTTAAAGGTGGTAGAACCAGTGCAGTTACCCCGGGGAAGTACCACCGCCACACCTATTTTTAGCGTGAAGTAGTTCTTGCGTTTCGATGGAAGGGTGTGGTTGCCGGCACACTTTTATATGAGGCCACCATCAGTCCTCAGGTGTAGCAACGCATCTATGGTTGACTTCAGATAGACCCATGGTCTATATGAAGTTTATTAGAGATGTCCATGGGCGGCAGTGACCACTTACCATCAGGTGGACTACATGCTCGTTTGTTATTTCAGTCAGATAAAAACAAATACAAAACTGTAATTTTACCAGGACATAGAACTATCTTAGTTCGATTGGGGAAATACCACCGCCGCACCTATTTCTAGCATGAAGCAGTTCTTGCGTTTCGAAGACATGTATGACTTACCATCAGGACTCCATACTCGATTGCTACTTCAATTGAATGAAAAATACTGTAATCTGTAGTGAAAAAGATTTAAGTGTATCTGTAAATATGTATTGCTCTAAGGTGGGACTTAAAACGTCTCCTATGATTCAGAGACATTAAACCCTTAAAACCAGAACACAATAGCACGTAGGTACCGCCATAGTCGAATTTCGAAGAGTTAATATCCATCTGTCTCTTTATTTCTACAAATTGTATAATCATGAATTTTAGTCACCCGGGGTGTATGCATCAAAAGGATTTCTGTAAAAAACAACAGTATCGTGAACTACTGCAAAGAAGTAAAGTTTTCATTTTCTTTTATTTGTTTATCCAATTAATATATAGTAACTTATCACTGTTATTGGATTAAACTCTAATATGAATTAAAAATGTAATTTGTTGCATTTTGCCGCCCCAGAAATTGCCGCCCAAGGCAAATTTGCCCTTGATTAATTATGTCTCTGTTTTAATATTGTCCAGACGAAATCTACGGAATAAAGAGCTCGACGGCCACTTTTCCCGGGGAGAAATTCGTGAGTGCTGACGACGCGACGCCCGAAGTGACCGCGAGGGAGAAGAAACGGATCATACTCAACTCCGGGGAGGAGTTGTACACTGAACTGAGAGATTGTAGCTTTACTGGGGTGATTATCTATTAGGGCGCCCACAATCGATCGATTTTGCTTTTTTTTTATCCAATTAATGTAGCAAACGAGCATGCAGCCAACCTAAAGGGACGTGGTCTCTGCCGCCCTTGGACACCTGGAATCTGATGTGGTAGAACCAGTGTAGTTCAACCGGGGAAGTACCACCGCCACATCTATTTCTAGCGTGAAGCATTTCTTGCGTTTCGATGGAAGGGTGTGGTTGCCGGCACACTTTTATATGAGGCGACCATCATAGCCCTCGGATGTAGCAACTCATCTGTGATTGGCTTCAGATAGAACCCAAGTTCTGTATGAAGTTGATTACAGATATCCATGAGCGGCAGTGACCACTTACCATCAGGTGTACTGCATGCTCGTTTGCTACTTCAATCAGGTAAAAAAATCACAATACATGTACAAACAAACATTGAAATACATGTTTTAGTACCTCACTTTTGCATCTACAGCAAAGTTATACCTATAGTTTCAATACAATACAATACTAGACAATATCATTTGTTTGTCAAATAAGGTATATTACAAGGATGATCTACAATATGGTGTATGAGTCAGCTTACTCTACCCGTCATGGGTGTACAAATATAAATCGGATTTGTCAAATTACATGTCACAGGATAAAAATTTAAAATTTCATATCAATTTATATCGTTTCTCAGGTAGGTGCAGCGTTATCTAAGAAGGCGCGCGTGATCAAGATGCAACTGGACGAACGCCATAACGACAAGACGGTGCAGGAGATCAAGCAGTTCGTGTCGAGGTTACCGCAGATGTTGGCCAACAAGCAGTCGCTGGCGACGCACACGGCTATCGCTGAGTGTATCAAAGAGGTATGATTGTATTTTCGCATTTTTTTACCGGTTGTGTGAGAGGGACAGTATGTATTGTGTGTACCTATGCGGGCCTTGACCACTTTTTGAGAGCTGCGCCCCTTTTTGGTCACTTCTACTTTGGGGCACACTGTTTTTGTTCTCGAGGGGGAAACCGTCAAAAGGTACCCCACACCATGGGAGCGACGCAGGGTTGTCTGAGATTTTTACTACAATAAAACCCCCCCGGTGGCCGTCCTCAGCGTTACAAAGAGGACTCCGAGATCTCCAAGGAACGCAACCGGAATCCTCTAAACGCTTTGCCTAAGCGACCGTAGTTAACTCTGCTGCAAAAAAAGCTCGAAACCAACTCGGCGATTATTTTGTAGCATATTATTATGCATGTATGCTGATGCTAAAATAATCGACGGATTTTCCAAATAAAACATATCTTACTGTTTGCTAGTCAGTCCAGCAACAAATCAAAGGAAACTCCATCGATTTAGGTAACTATTCAATAGCTTAAGTGACAAGATGGTGAATTTATTTACTGAAGTGATAATTGGCCAAGTCGTTATAGTTGATTACATATTATTAGACAAACCAATGGGCGGTATGTCTAATAATATGTAATCATATTTGAGCATCACCGAAGTTAATGGTTTTTTATTGACCTTTATTTCTTTTTTAGGTGACAGACACTTTCGACTTTCAAGATACAATCAATTGTGAGGATGACTTTTTGAATTGCCTAGACCATGAAAAAGTGTCTACGTACATTGAAGATCTTATATCAATGAAAGCTCCTCTTACTAAGGTAAAAACTTTTTACAATATTGATGTAGTAAATTCGCATGCAGTATGCCTTATTGTAAGTAATTGCAAGTCATGAAATCTGCAAAATACCCTCTGATTAGAATTTAGTTTTATCTCAGGTTAGACCAAAAACGAAACTTTTTTTATCTGACTGAAGTAGCAAACGAGCATGCAGTCCACCTGATGGTAGGTAGTCACTGACGCCCATGGACATCTTTAATTAACAGAACATGGGTTCCATCTGAAGTCAATCACAGATGCGTTGCTACTTCCGAGGACTGTGATGGTCGCCTCATGTGAAAGTGTGCCGGCAACCACACCCTTTTGTTGAACGAAATGTTTCACGCTAGAAATAGGTGTGGCGGTGGTACATCCTCGGTCGAACTACACTGGTTCTACCACCTTGAAATACTGCTTTACTAGGTAAGAATAGGCACGAAGGGGGAGTTGAACTACAAAGTTACGGTTACCAGTAGCGTAGTACTTATGTCTACAGGCGGCACACTATTATAGGATATTTAGATTTGTCGACTTTTTTGTGTCGTCAATTTTCAGAGACACACGTCTCAAGATTAATAACCTTTGGTATTCTTGGTATTCTTTATTTCTTTGGTATTTGGTCTTCAATTTAGATTTGGTCTTTTTTAGCCTTAATGGCCGAGAAACAATATTAACCACGACTACGCCATAAGCTGTGGGTTTTACCATCTTCAATTTGCAGGTCCTCCGTCTAATCTGTCTCCAATGCTCCACCGGATCGGGTCTCAAGCCGAAAGTACTGGAATACTACAAGCGAGAAATAGTCCAAGTGTACGGCCTGAAGAATTGGCTCACTCTCTGCAACCTGGAGAAATGTGGACTGCTCAAACAACAGTCGGGTGCTCGACACTATGCGGTCTTGAGAAAGGTATGTGATATATCCATATACATATATATATCTATATATACAGGGTGTAAATGACAGCGTACCGAATATTAAAAATATGGATTCCTGACACGATTCTGGTGCTTATGGCGTTGGAATTTTTCATCGGATTTTCCTCGGATTTTCCATTTTTTTATGCACTTTTTTTTACAAATTTTGGTAGTATTTTAATACTACTGCATAATGCAACATGAATTTAAAAGAAAAACACTCATTATAGTGTTTTTCACGAAAACTAGCAATGTATAATGAATGCGCTATCAGCTGTTCGACGTCCGGTCAATGACGCCGCGCGCCTGACTCCTTGCTGCGGGCCGCCCCGCGCTCCGCCGCACCGACTTCCACCAATTTAGGAACCAAGTTTCCAAAAAACATTCAATACCTAATTCAAACATTTTAACGCAAATAATAACTGAAAACATTATTCGGAAAAATACTAAATACCTATTCTTTTGTTTATTTTTGTGTACCTAATGATTGAAAACTTTTCATTTATTTAGGGCAAATAAAAATAAATCACAAATAATGATTAACATTTTAACGTATTTGTTTCAGAAGCAAACATAAGGGAAACATCATTAAAGAAATGATGTAGGTACATAAGTATCATGCAAAATTCTATTCCACATACACAGTACACTCACACATACAGCGCGGTGCGGCTCTTCAGTCCTTTGCCGAAAGGCGGGATTAACGCCGCACACAGAATAAACAATAAAAAGATAACTCAATGTGGCTAATAAAGTACTTGTTCTCCGTAGGTCATGTACTCGAGATGATGAGTTAGTTTCTGTGATAAGAATATCAATAGTTATTGATTGATATTATAATAGCTTTTTGTTATTTTATAAAATTTTAATTTGCTTTTATGTATTTAAAGTATTTAGAATCTTGAAGTAAACCAGTCTAATTTGAACTAACATGAATAATGTTTATAATGTACCTAATTTGGTATTTTATTAAAATTACAAAACAACGAGTGGACAAGTAAAAGTAATTGATTTGTCAGTTTTAAGTTAAAGGTTGTGTCATATCTGAATTTCATTGAATCTGTGTAATGCACTCGCTTAGTAGTAACTCGTCACGGAGCGGCGTATTGGCGGTTTTCTTTGATAGTTCGGATATTATTTAAAATTTGAAAAATTGTCACAGTTCGTGATTTTCGCTTGCGGAAGACGGATGCTCTGCAAATTTCGGTTTCGTGTTAGTCGTGTCGTGTGTGAACTGTTATTTATTATTACTTGTTATTACTTTAGTTTTGTGTTTTTAGTGTTTTTATTGTTATTTAGTTTTTGCAAAATGCAGTTCAGTGCTCGTGAATACGGGGAAATGCTAATGTGTTATGGTGAAGCACGTGGGAATGCACAGCAAGCTCTGCATCTGTACATCCAGAGGTACCCTTATGCTCGCCATCCAACGGACAGTCGTGTGATTACTCGGGCGTACCAACGAGTGTTGGATAATCAGCCGATTGTACCGCAGCAGGAAGGTGCCTGAAGAATGTTGAGAGCACGTGTGGTGGGTAATGTTTTGGAAGCCGTGCGTCTAAATCCGCGCTTAGGTACACGCACCGCAGCTCGAGTATTGCGCAATCGGCACGGGTCTTAGTCTAGGTAGGTACTAAGTTAATAAAATAGAATAAGCGATTTGTTGTTAGATGCGTGCGGGGAATAACTACTTATAATACAATAAGCGATCGGCGATTACGCGGGTTGTTCGATGTACATTGCGCGCTCAAAAATGACCAACTCGGGAACCAATAATTTCCGAGGAAAATTGATGAGTTATTTTTAGTTCATTTAGTGTCACAAATCTACCATTTAAGTTTTCGGTACGCTGTCATTTACACCCTGTATATATGACACACTCAGCACACTAATATGTAAAAATAAGCTGGTGTGTACCTATCTAGATAAAATTTTGCATGGATTTTTAGTTCTTATTTAGTATTGAAAAAATTACCAAAATCATACAATGTAAATAACTAAATTTGTGGATGCTACGTCCTTTACTTTGTAAATATAATCATAGATTTTTTAAAGCTTCGGTTCGTTGGTAAGCAATTATCTAAAATACGACTTCAGTTCTTAGTTTTCTAAAAACATACTTAAAATTTATAAAAGGTATCAATAACAATGTGTTACACTTTTCACGTGGCCTATATCTACTTCTACTATCAAATTTATTACTTAAATTCAATCTTCCAGGCATTACACCTAACGGCGGACGAATCAGAGTTGAAAGAGGACAATTGTTATTTACACTGCAAGTACACCCCTCTCACCGTGCGACTGGCTGAGCACATCGCTAAGAACAAAGGGTGGATTGGTAAGCTTAAAACATAGATATATTAATAAAATAAATTTTACCTCTCAGATATTAAGCATTCGCTTAGGGCTGCAAGAATCGTCCCTGTAGTTCCGGGATCAGAATAGGGCTACGGCATCCCCTGCCTGTCGTAAGAGGCGACTCAAAGGGGCTTCCGGGGTTGCAGGGGGCAAAGCGCTCGGAGGATTCCGGTTGAAGTCGTTTCGAGATCCCAGAGTCCTCCTTTTTAGCGCCGAGGACGGCCACCGGGGGGGTTTTAGTGCGGTAAAAATCCCACATAACCCCACGTCGCTCCCAGGACGTCGAGTACCTTTTGAAGGTTTCCCCCTCGAGAACAAAAAAAGGGCTCCAAGAATCAGTTGAACGAATCATAATCATAATCATTCTTTATTGCATCATGCGTGGTATTACATTTGATGTTCTTAAAACTAATAGCCCAGCATGAAACCCTGTAAGGGCGTAGCAATGTCATACAGTAATAAATTTACTATATTAACACTAGTATTAGTAGAATTTTGCCAATTTCGCTACAATTTGCACGAAATTGTGTCGCTTTATAAGAACGAACACTTACATTAAAGAAAAAAGACATACCAGCTTAGTATGGAGTTAGTGGGTAGGAGTGGATAAAAATATTGTAACGAAATGACAATTTCGCTTTCGCAATAAATCAGACCTAAAATTATGCTGCTATACGAATCGGCGTAAGAAACTCAAGATATTGGTAATTTATGTTAAAATTTTGAAAACCACTATGTGAAAATCCCCAAAATGCGAGCATAATTTCGTTGTTTTTACATGCAAATTTCACATAAGAAATCTTCTCATTGTACTATATATGTATCACTCAAAAAAATATACCATTCACATCATACTATATACCTATTTAAATACCCAACGAGGTACCATCTGACATTGATAGCATTTAGCGAGCGTTCCGATAGCCGTGTGGGTTTTGTTCTAAATTCCTGCATGTAAATGGCCTTTGTTATAAATACTGGGTACGTCGTGAATCACTCAATCAGCTAGTTAGGCGTGTAGGTAGATTACTCGGTTCAATATAAAGCGTAATCGAAATTTGCAACATTTGTGGGGTAGATACGTTCAAATTGTGTAAGTTTGAAACAATAATAGAAAATTTCTAACTCTGCTGAAGTAAATTTCTGAATTAGATTTTTATTGTAACGAGAAACGATAGTTTAGTATCTTTTTTGGTCATTGTAACACATTGTAGGGCGTTTTATTCGATATAACATTGTGATAATTGTAGGTAAATCGTACAAAAAAGTTATAGGTACTGATAACGTATCGTTTCCGATGTGAGTCGTCTGACTGATAGATAAAGCGTTTAATTTTTAACTTAATAGCCTTCATTTATTACGATAAATTACTGTTATGACGTTGTTGGATGCAGTAATTTGTTTGAAAGATAATGTCTTTTAAATTGTATGTTAACTCTTGGTTGCCTGCTCATTTTCATATGACGCGACCATTTTATTATTTCTCAGTAGCAACGCATATGTATGTGACTTCAGATAGAACCTCTATTGTGTATGAAGTTGCTTACCATCAGAGGGACTGCACGTCCATATACTTTTTCAATGTTATTTTTTTCTTTGATATTAATTCAAATTCTTTGATACTATATACTTTCTCACAAACAGCCGGTTACATATTGTTTTCCGCAGCAGCTCGTGTCGATCCGTCGAGCTACGTACTGCCGTACCATATACATACACGTTAAACACTCGGTAGTACCGCGTTACATGGTAGGCGGAGTGGGGGGTATTACGTTTTTCGTGACGGAATTTCTTGATTCGGTTGCCGCGCTCAAAGCCACGATAA
The DNA here is from genome assembly GCA_949699795.1 of Spicauda simplicius. Classification (NCBI taxonomy): domain Eukaryota; kingdom Metazoa; phylum Arthropoda; class Insecta; order Lepidoptera; family Hesperiidae; genus Spicauda; species Spicauda simplicius. The sequence continues at coordinate 7,683,478 of OX453077.1, forward strand.
AAGCTATAAAATAATTATCAACAGCAATCATCCCAAGGCGCTCGACTTTTTATCGGCCTATGGCTTGTTGTTGTAGGTACTTTAATATTATAAAAAATGTTTATTGGCAAAAAACAAGAATATCAAGTTCAAAATATACCTAGAATATAAAAGGACACACCCCCCAAAATAATTTTATTATTCACCTTGTTTCAATTCTTGCAATATGCAATATTCATTGTTATAACATTTTTTGCATATTACATTTTTCGTTTTATTTCTTCCAGGGTTGACTGACGTGTTAGGTTCCCTGCCCGGACCCTTAGTAGACGAACTACAAACCTTACAACCACGCATGGTGCGACGAAACTCCATCTCAAGCGAAAACTCCTCTTCTATAGACAACCCTCGAGTAATTCTCGTCTTCTTCGTCGGAGGATGCACTTATCACGAAGTGTCAGCGCTAAGAAGCATTAGCCAACAAGAGGACTCCAATGTCGAATTTTTTGTACTGACCACTAAGTTGATAAATGGCAACACATTCATAGAAGCTCTGGTAGAAGCCGAATAAATAAATTTGTATAGAATTTTATAAGGTACTAGTGATGGGAAGACCGCGCCATACTCTTCCATGCTGCTCCAGGAAGGAATGCTTATATGGTTGAGTATTAAATGGAAAAAATCGTATAAGATTTTTCTCCATACATATTATTGGAAGCTGTCTCAGGGATTCCCCCACCATATCCAATCCTAAGGAGACTTGTCGTCAACCCATTATTGTCCCACTGCTGGGCACTGGTCTTCTCTCAGAATGAGAGAGTATTAGGCCATAGTCCACCGCGCTGGCCAAGTGCGAATTGGTGGACTTCACACACCTCCGAGAACTTTTTTTTTTCTTAAAGAACTCTCGGGTGTGTAGGTTTCCTCACGATGTTTTCCTTCACCGAAAAGCAGTGATAATTAATTTCTAATACACACATAATTTTAGAAAAATCAGTGGTGCGTACCGGGATTTGAACCTCGGACCTCCCGATCGAGAGGGCAAGTTTCAACCATTAGGCTATCACTGCTAAAGAGACTTAGCAATATGTTAATCACTTAGAATAAAAAATAATGGTGAATTTATTACATACTTTCATCTATATAGGTTTAACAAATGAAAAAAAATACTGCTGAAAATTTAAAATAAACTAGAACTGCTAGTGTTTTAAGTTATTTTAAGGGCTTCAGCATTTTTATTACATCAATGCCAGATTCAATATGATGAATTTATTGTACGAATATTTATAAACCAAAGTTATATTGTAACCATAAAGCATATTAAAATAAAACAGAATATAATTCAGATTTCTTTTTATTTTTCCTCTTCTATGGGGAGGTAGATATCAAAGGGTTCACCTTACAGGATAATGACAACATAGTTCCGCACAATATTTTATCCCTAAGGCCTGATTTACACAAGAAAAGTTGTAGGACAATATAACTGATATTCATTATTCTATGAGCATTTCATATGACTTGTGTACAGTGTACACTAGTTTTTTTTACTTGCAAATGTTTATAAACATATAATTGTGTTTCTTGTAAGCCAACTATTCTTGTGCAAATGAGGCATCTGCCAAGGCACTATAGAGGATTAATTTAAAATATTGCTCTCTGCACTTATAGCACATTTATTTCATATCTATTGAATTAAACACAAAATAAACCAGGTGTCGGTTTATTAAAATTTCATAATAATTAACTTGCATTAAATATAAATTTCATTTTGATCGGTTTTAAATAAACTTACAAAAATCCTGCATGCTTACTCTCTATATATTACAATATTAAAGCTTTAGCATAATAAAAATAATTTCGTACAAACATACATACATATAAAGAAATTCACAATGACTATTCTCATAAATATTCGTTACTTGTATATTTTGTGATGTTGGATTTCTTTGGTGGGGTGATGTTGACACCAAACTTTTTGGCGAGACTCAATAGTTTTTCATTATCGTACCCAACATCTTCCTTGTAGGATCTAATCATTAGAGGCATAATCGTTTCTAATATGAACTTAAAATTTGTCTGTGCATAACTTGAATCACTCCCAGCCGAAAGTGCAAGACGGGAATTAAATATAGCGTAAATACACTCATCGACAACATCTATCATATCTTTTGTAACAATTTTTAGGCCGACTTTTTGAACCGTGAGAACAGATATTGCAAACCATATAGTACTACTCGACAAATCCACCCACGTTTCGTTTATTATAAACTTAACTAAGATAAGGCCCAAATTTTCCATCTGCATTAAAAACTTATTTACACCCGCTTTTGTATGCATATTCACTGGAGTCCATTTATCCTCTGAAACCTTTGTCTTCATGCCATCTACAATTTTCTCCTTATACTCCCTCAGGGCTTTAATAATTGGTGTTCTTAAACAGCTATTCATTTGAAACCTCAAATCTAAACCAAATTCACAGAAAAGCGTGCACTGATCTCGCAAACTCTTTACACAATCTAGCACAGAGTCTAACGCACACTGTGGAGTGAAAACCTGTTTGATTATTTGACTCATTAAAATTCTAAGCTGCATACTAGCCCACACTATGAAAGCACTAATTTTATTCTTAGGGAATAGCATAATGAATTCAGTTAAGGCATCGCTCAGTGAGCAGAAGAATACTTCGCCCACTTGTTTTACATAACTATGTATGGATCCTTCTAGTAGCACCGCTTTAACGTGAGCCTTTACTGTATGGCTACAGATATCCAGGAAGAGATCACAGGCTTGGCTGGTCATGTTAAACTTGTTGAGTATTAGCACAGGGTGTCTTGAAGACCGTAATCCTCCTCTTGGACTCCAATTGTGAGTGACATCTAGCTCTTTTAGCAATATTTCCGTCAGTGCTTTCTGTTTTTGCTCTATTTTCTTCAATATATCACTCTTCTGAGGATGATTTTTAAATTCATCCGTGTTTAATGTTTTTTGAGCTGACACCATCAACTCATAAGTTTTTTGGAAATGCCTTTCTACTATAAGTACATCTAGTTCTTCAGTAACGTCTGCAAGCCAGTCAGGCAGTGGAGTTATCTGTGGAGAGGGTAGCTCCTCAACTGACAGACTCGGTGAATCAAGTGACTCAGGCTTAGGTTTCTCTAGAACTTCTTTTTTCTTCTGTTTAGAATTCTCTTTTTCAATATGCATCTTTTTCGCCACATCAAACTTATCTAGCCAATCTTTTTTGATAGCAAAACTATTGCACTGAAATACCCTTGTATCTGGGAATGCCAGAACTTTAAATGCTTGCTTCACAGTTCCCAAATCACGAACATTCACGATAGCTATAGTACTAATTGGATAACTTATTTGAAACTTATATCTCATTGGACCCCGTCGATTTGATATCCAAGAAGTCAACATAAGGCAATCACTGAACAAATATACATGCATTCTCTGTAAGGCAGTGTTCTCCTCCGCGTCAATTTCTAAAAGATCACCTTCGTGCAGCAAGGTTCGTTCGGGAGCGTCCAACAAATTCATACAGCCCTCTACCTTTTCTGTTATGAGTGTCAGCTTATTCTTTCGCTGCTCCTCCGCGCGCTCGGCTTCTAAGTCATGGTTGTCCAAGGACTCCCGCGATATCGTGTTATCGTTACCTAAAATCGACGCCTGTGATAGTGTAGTGAGGACGGTTCGCTGCTCGCTGAGTAAATGTGACAACTTGTACATTTCGGCTTCGAGGTGGGATATTTCTGTGGCCGTTTCGATGAACTGCATGTGGTTTTCGTACACATTTTTCTTGAGGGCACTTGCGGTCTCGTCCGCTAAAGTTTGAATTTTCTCTTTTTGCTGATAGAGCTCCTCCCCCCCGACACAAGACTTTGCTAGTTCTTTCACGTATCGGTCAGGCACAAAGTCTGGCACCGCAAACTTCTCCATGTTTATGTCGGACATCGTTTCGCATATAATTTAGGTATTTCGACGATTATTTTATAATAAAAAATACTGTCTCACTCATCATTCGATAATCGAACGACAGGACGTATCAATCAACCAACCTATGAAATGTCAAATTAAGAAGTCAAAGTAACGTTTCGTTGTTGCTAGTGTTGCTATTTTAGTGTATACTTCAAATTGTAGTCGTGACATTGATAGCACTAATAGGAATCTGCAATTAAATAGATACCCCGATAGACAATTTATAACAAAAACTATTAACATTTCTGTTTAAGAATTTCAAAACCTAATTCATCATATTTTGCAAATGCTTAAACTTAGTACCGAAGAATGTCTATTTATACTAATAAAGTTAACAGAGCAATTGCATGAGCACAACATATATTTTATGAAACACATACATTTTTTTGTTTCATGCAGAGACTTTTGAGGACCAGTGCTGGACATAAGCTTCCCCTTAGTGGCGTCTCTCCAACCGGCCTTGTGCACTCTGAATCCAACGGTTTCCCGCCATCTCCTTTCTTCCCAATCGAGTATCAGTCCTACGAGCGATGTGGCCGGTCCATTGCCACTTCAGCTGGTTAATTTTGAGAGCTATGTCGATAAGCTTCGTTCGTCTTGTTAGCTAGGTAGGTATCATTTAATTGATATTCACCATAAAGTAACGAAGTTTAGTAATAATCTAATCTAAGTTTGATCATAACATCTTGGACTATACCAAAAACAGATACATGTAGGATGTAGATTATTTCATTATATTATTTATATCAGTGTATTTACACTACTAATTAGCAGGGGATTTGTTAGAAGGTAAAATAAAATAAGGCAGTGACGACGTAAGACCTACACTTAATGTGGGCAAGCTCGATTCGCGAGGCTCTCTGATTCTGATCTAATGATGTAATGAATGTTCGCATTCGCAAGAATGTTTTGCGAATATTGAATTCCAGCGTTTTGCAAGGTTGCCAATACATATTTAAGTCGAACTTCAGTTTGTCCTACGCCAAGTCTTGGAGAAAAATAAGTTTTTGTCTGTGTATCCGTGAGGCGCGAAGCCCTTTGCACCGCGAGTCGATGAGCGGAGATTTACTACCCATGCTTTAAGCCGCCTCCCAGTGAAGGACTACCGTAAATACAATCATTAATTTTCAATCTTTTTTATGAGTACGGTTCTCTCATAACAACTGAGCGATTGTTGGACTCCATCACGCTACAATGTGTTCCTATCTATTAGTTATGAAATCTCAGTTTTATATCCAAGTAGAAGTAGTAAGCTAGCATACAATCCATTTGATAGTAAGTGGTTGTTGTGGCCCATGGACTTCACATAGGACAGGGTTTCTATCTAAAGTCAACACAGATGCGTCGCTGCTCCGAAGGAGTAACATGGTAGCCTCATATAAAATTGAGCTACCAACCACAAAATAATTGTTTTTAAAGGTGAATGGCATATTTAATATCAAACGATTCTGTATAGAATACATATTGTAATGCTCGATCACATGTATTTAATTATAATCTTAAGAATCAAAAGTGTTTATTATGAATCAATTCTTTATTACTTAATTGTTAATCTTATCATCTGAATCATTAATGTTAAGTTTGGCAGTGTTATTCTTTCTTCTCTTCCTTGCTGACTTCTTTCTTCTCCTCATCTTTCTTTTCGTCTTTCGTTACTTCGTCGATGACGATCTGAGCTGGAGTTTCCGGTTCAGGTAGAACAGTGAAGTTACCATTGCGTTTGTACCTGTAGTACCGAGTCGAAGCCACCTCGGATGGGGCTTGGTAGCAGTTCACGAGGGCATCACCGTGACGGCCTGGAACAAAATATGAGAATATAATAACTTTACGCATTAAAAGACATTTTTTCAGCCTAAAGAAAGAAAAAATCCTAACCTTTTTAACCGACTTCATATTTATGTTATAAAATGTAGATTTTCTATCGTAGAAAGAAAAGTACGTTTTCAAATTTATCACCTTGTACAAACGGACATGAATATAAAAATATACTTTTACAAAAGTAGCAATTATATTATATAAATTAATTTATTACACTACTTATTTAATAAATCTGCCCTTAAACTTCCTTAGCTGTATTTAAAAATTAATTTAATTCACTTCATAAATCCAATGATTTATTAAATTCGGGTCAAACTATTACTGAAGTAAACTCACCATTAGAGCATGTGCACACTGCGATGTGCCTGCGCGCCATACACACAGCGCCAGAACCGCACTGCGTGTTGCCGAGACACGGGTCTGTGCACGAGTATCCCACGCAAGCAAGGTGATCTGGACATTGGGAGTCAAGCTCGCACTCACCCTAGATAGAAATAAATACTTATTACTATAATACTACGAAGTGGTTTCATATAAAGTTTTCATAAAAAGTTATCACAAGTTTATGTACAGTTTAACACCTAAGCGTATAAAGTTAGAAGCATATATATACATATATTTAACAAATAATATCTGATCTAGTTTTTAAATCACATTTTGAAATAAAAAAATAATAAACTAACTTTGACACAATTTATAAACTTTATTCTATAGACGTTTTTTTTTTCATAGTTTATACGTATTCTAAGTTCTGTATTCATATTTAAAAGTATGAAGCACGTTTTCCACTTTATAATCATAACACTAAAATGCATAGGTACATCTTTCATCTTACTCGGCGCGTTATCTGGCCGGGAATTCAGTATAGGTACAGAATAGTTTAGAATCGACAAAACAATAATGTAAAATGTAGAAACATTATTTACGTCTAGCATTTAGTCCCAAGTAACGAAGCAATAATTCAACTGTCTGGCACCTACGTACATGAACTTTTGAGAATGTACGGGTATTATCTTTATTTCGTAACCTCCAGCGAATCATCATTTACATTTACAAAGTACCTAATTACTTCAAGTATGATAAATAAATACCTATTCGCCGATCACATTAAATTTACTGACAAGTTAATTTTCATAAAGTATGTTTTTTATTAAGTTTTTACCGAAACCTATGTGTCGAAACTTGCGATGGACTAATACAACTTTAAAATCTTCTTTAATGAGATCGATTTAAATTATCTTTTTATGATACAGAATAGCACCTAAACGTGTAATCCAGCTGATCTTAAGTGGCCACTTCTTACCCATCACCCTAAATAGCTCAAGAGTCTTACACGGACTATTCCTGAGATCTAAATTGAAACGTGCCACATATTTGTTTAGATAAATTACACATACGGATTGACCAATGACAAAAAAATACAAAATCCTTCCTATTTAATGTGAATCATGATGTACAAAGTTGAGGTAAACCAAGAATATTAAAAGATACCTTTTCGCAAGCAACGAGAGCGTTGCCTCTGTATCCTGTAGGGCAAGTACACACTGGGCGCTCGGCGCCAGTGCGGTCGTGTCCCGGTGTGCATTTAGCGTTAGCGCCGCAAGGGTTAGGTTCGCAGAGATCGCCTGGAATATAATTTGATATATTTTAATAAGTTTGATTACAAAATATACAATAAGTATGTATCGAAATTAGTAAACGTAGTTCGAGCTATGTTAAAGGGAATCCATCGACAATATCGGGGCAATAAATGATCGGCAAATCTCTTATCAGCCAAATGTCCGGAAAAATAAACTAAGAAAAAATATATCCTCCTACTTGAATACTCTGTTCAGTAGTCCTATAACATAAGGAGGTCTAAATCACTAACACCCTCATTGTTGAAGGTTATTGTCTTCAGACATTAATCAACTTCATCACTTATTTATTTCTTTATTATTTCGTTATTTACTACAACTAGCAACTATTAGAACTCTGCTCTTCATATATGTATAATTGAAATAGGTCATTTGATTTGAATGATAAATCACGAAAACCCCGAAAACTGTAAGTATTATACTTACTAGCTTACATAAAGCATAAAATTACTGCCATATTTCACTCGAAAATACAAAACTCACGAGCTTCAAACGGCCGGCAGAAGGTGAAGGGATCACCAGTCATGGTCTTAGGGCAAGAGCACACGGGCGTCAATCCCCGCAGGTTGCAGTCAGCGTTCACGCCGCACGCGTTCGTGCACGGGTTGATACACGCGTTGTACACGCACGCCGGCTTGTAGCTCGGGCATTCGCTGTCTGAGGTGCACTCCGCTGAGCAGATTTTGTAGGGGTCGCCGTGGTAGCCCTGTTTATGATAAGGTAAATATAAATATAAAATCATATTAGAGAATCTACGTGGTTTTCATATGATCGTTCAAAAACGAATTAATCGATATTAGTGTCATCTAGTAAATTCTCTATAAAAGATCCTTGATACTCTTTTGATTGATTCATCATGGCATAAATCGTCATTTTTTTATTATTAACAAAAATTTATGTAAATATTACTAATTATATAGCATATAAATTAATATAATGTTTATAGATGGTTTGAAATACCTACAAAAATATTTGAAATATCTACAAAAAGTATGTTCCAAAATGTTTAATAGACATTAATGTTTTTAAACAGTTGCATTTACAATAATATACCTACTCTTAGTAAACGATCAAGAGGTTATATGTTTAATAGTATTGAGCTCGACATTTAAGCAAAGGCAGAATTCTCACAAAGTGAGAAGATATATGAGAAGCCATCCTATTCCAATAGTCTCAGTTCGCAGCTTTTAAAAAAAACAATATCTTATCAAAACTTCAATAGCTTTTTTCATCATACTTGTAGCGCCATCTCTTGATGAGTTGCGAAAAGTCACATACCCTAGGGCACTTGCACACAGCGCGGTGAGCGGCGACAGTCTCGCAGTCGGCGTTGACGCCGCAGTCGCTGCACGGGCTCTTGCACTTGAAGTCACGACAGGATTGTTGCGCACCGCAGTCGTAGTCAGACTCGCACTCATGTGTGCAGCCGTTTAGAGGACTGCCCTGTTGGAAAATAAAATTTGAGGACTTTTAGTATTGAAGGGTCACTCCTATCGAATAAATTAAAACGCCTTTTAGATCGTATGTTACACAATTACTCTATTGCACTATTAAAAATTGAGATAGTTGTGGCAAATTGCCACCGTAGTATTTACGAGGAGTTTTAAAATTACCTAAATAGGTAGGTAGATACAAAAGCAGAATTAGCATACCTATTCGCAGATTCTGTCTCACATTTTTATGTTTCCATCTTAAACTTACTTCTCATACAGATCTGTTTGTGGTGGTTACGAAACTGAAAGTGTTTAGTGACATCATTAAAAAATAATACATACCCTGTATCCAGGAAGGCATGTGCAAATAGCTTGGTTGTTCGCGACGTGACATTTGGTATTCACTCCGCAAGGTGATGGATGGCATGCCTCCTCTGAAAATTAGGTAAATAAGTCAAGAACAATATATCTGAACGCGATAGAATAAAGTAATATGAATGATAGGTACTAAAACTTAATATGACATTTTTTAAAAACTCAAATATAAGATAGGCTCGCAGAAAGTTAAAGACATTGCGCTTAGTCTTTCCGACCAAATTATATTGGTTGTAGTCGTTTGTCATAGAGAAGTCCGCGATATGCATACCTATCAAACCATTTAGTCTATGGATTTATACAGCCGATAACGTAAATATGTACGATTGCAAGAGTGCTACTGTAAAATCTGAAATCAATCACAAATGTGTTGCTGTGAGGACTAAGTTGGGAAATCTATAAATAAATTTGCCTTAAAACACTTCAAAGATAAGTGATAGTCGCAGCCCAACAAGTTCTATGGTGTTATTAACTCATAATTCTAAGCTGAACCGTTAAGTATTCACCGTTGTACTAACTCACCTGGGTCCGCGATTCTGCAAGCCGAGAAAGGATTTCCGGTGTAGCCAGACGGGCAAGAGCACACTGGCACGTGTTGGCGAACCTTTAAAACAGAATTCCACTATATCGTCTCATATTACTTATATGACATATTCATCATGAAAATAACAAATAACAACATACATCCATACATTCCATAACAACATAGGTACATCCATTCTTATTACACGAATAATCAATGTAACGTTCCGAAAGTTTCCAAACCTAAGTATCATAGGTTGCATCATAGTGTTGTTTAAAAACATTTTAACCGACTTCTTATTAGGAGTTTTGGAACTCCTGACTCAAGTTGACCTTTAAAGGTACTTTTTACCTAAAAACTTTTTACAATATCTATACGAGAATCTGGATGCATAGGATGCATATATAAGATTATAACTATATTTATTTACGGAATATGTTTTACGGACACTATTATAACCGAATTCTTAAATAATAAGATGGAAGAAAAGACTCAATACAGGTACACACTTCGTAGTTTTTCAGCTATTTTTTTTATTAAAATTCAGATTCCCTCCAATCATCACAACAAGTTATTTATAACAGATTATTATGATCTCAATGCAGTATATTCACCGCTTGTATTAATAATATTACACGTGTAAGATGTTTGTGCCTAAATAAAGGCGTTCTGTGGCGTGCCAAGCTGACAACGATGTTATTAATGCGATGTGCATTGGAGATATTTATAACGGCATAGGAAAACATGGGATAGACTTAAGTTTTAGTACTGAATAATTCAATATCCTTCATGCAAAGATTTAAATTGTGTCATAAATTTCCCCCTACTTTATTAATCGTTATTCTGATACCTTTTTTAACATTTATAGATAAACGTATCGCCTTAAAATTCGTTTTTTTTTACGAAAACATGTAAAAATAGAGTTATAGAGTTTACATAGGACAACTCACTTTACTATCCTACGTACGGCAATTCCAGTTAAATTAAACTTAACGATATTAAACAATATCCTGCTACGTAACATCTAGTGATAATATAAATAATAATGATTGACTCATAAACACTAAGATCTTCGCTAAATAAACAGATTAAACAGGAATTAGAAAATATTCGAAAGACGAGAAATAGGGCTGGAAACCCCTTTTTAAATAAGATTGTTGTACTATTTTAAGATAAAGGATTATGTTTCGAAAACGACGCCTACATAAAAATGACCATTGGTCTAACACGGAAATGGGAAGTAAAGGTATTATGACTCTACTCACATCGCAATTCGCATTCACTCCACAGGCTCCTTCACAAGGATTGATGCAGTGTTGGTTGACACAAGATTGGTGATCGCGACATTCACTGTTGTCTGTAATAAAGAAATGTTAATTAAAAGCATAAGAAAAAACTCATAAAAAATAAGAGTCATTTGAAAGTAAAATACGAATACGTCAATAAAATAAATAAATTATAGAAATATTTTTGATTCATTTAATGTATGGAATTTCGATAATGTAGTAAACCAAATTAAAAATAATTTATTGTTTATTTATTCCAATTTAAATTAATGTTTTTAAATATTAATAACAATAGATTTTTTTCCGTTTTGTTATATTTTAAACTATATACTTTTTAAAATTAAATCATATTTGCGTTTTTCTTTTTCTTTTTTGGAAGTATCTGTATCATAATGTTATTCCCTAATTCAATTTTGGAAGTTATTCCGCAGATACCTAGGTACTCCCTAATTTCTGTTCAGAGACATGTTTTAAAATAATGCATTGTATTTTGTAAGACGATAGAATATTAGCAATTCTTTTATTTATGCAACAATGCAAGATGACAAGCATTACCTTGCGTTCAAGAAAAGAGACACCTGCATAAATATACTAGAAAAAATTAACATACAATAGAAACAGGCGCCAAAAGAAATGAAGCGGTTTTACTTACATATTTTGATAAAGTTCCAGATTTTCCTTATTTTTCAACTACGGATTTTCCGCAATTTAAAAAGTTCTTAGAATCTTGAAAGTGTGTAGATTCTAGTTATAGGAATTATTTCCATTTTAGATTAAGAATAAATTATTTGATTTTATCGTCACATCTACGTCATCTTTTTTGTTATTCACATGGCCTAATAAAACGAAAGAGGTATTCATTTACCTTATAAAAATAAACCGTTTCAATAGCACCTGCATAGTATTATTAATTCAATAGCATTCAATTCAGTCATTTGGATCAAATATTTATTATTTATTTTTTAATGTTATAAAAATGAGTGTAGAAAGTCTATGAGTGTGGAAAGCGTTTTACCTTTAAAGTTTAAAAAAATAACTTACCAATACATTCAATTTTCACGCACTGAGACAGTGGGTCGCCTGAGTAGCCAGGCAGGCAGGCGCATACAGGCCGCACGCTGCCGTGGGTGCAGTGGGCTCCCACACCACAGGTGTTGGGGCCACAGGTCACCAGCTCGTCGGAGATCGATCGTCCGTGCTCGTACAGATTCCTCCCGTAGTAGCCTCGGGGGTGGTAGTTATAGTATCGTTGGGCTGTGGGTAAATTATCCACTCGTAAGTAAGTACCAAATTGAATTTTCATCCGTTCATTCGTTATTAAATGGGTTACTACTATTGCTAAGTGTTCCCTATAAACTAAAAATAGGTATTTTTCTGTTGTTTCATCCCAAACCATAGGTATCATGCTGCGTTGGACGGTAAAGCTAACTCAAATGAATTATTTACGTCCAGTCCAGTTTTTTTTCTTAGATTGGTAATTAGGTACAAGGTACAAACCGTACGTTATTTATCAAGAAATTTAGTATATATGGTTCGGTACATTTAGATTCTGAGCTTTATTAGAATAAAAAATAAGGTCAAAAATAGGTATAACGTTACAAATACTCAATTAATCTACATACATCAAGCATTGACGTTTATTCCCAATTCCGTCGTCATGCCATCATCATGCCAAAGTCGCCTCATTATATTAATTTCTCAGTTAGATCATATTTTAAATGTACCTAGCATCAATCACTTTTATAAGTATTTTGGACAGACAAAGGCCTACTTTTGCCTGGAATTCAGGTTCAGGAGAACATAACAAATGACAATGATAGAAATAAATTGCTGTGACATAAGAGATAAGATCTATTCCTGCGTTTTGGACAGATAAACCCATTTATTCCTGGAGTTCAGCTTCAGTGGAACATAATAAATGACAACTATAGAAATAATCTGCTGTGACATCAGAATCTGCGTACTCCTACATAATAACTACCACCGGACCTTGACAACAGCCTTCTACGGACGTTAACGAGTTGAATCCCACGCAATACCTTATGTCCTTGTATCTGTCATTCAATGACCAATTGTTTGATATGTAGTTTTTGTATAATAAATAGAACGTAAGAAAACATTGATCTCGTAAACAATTCCATTAATCTTTCACAGAATAGCATTTTTTGATGGACATAGCTAATTTATTGCTGTGAAAATTTGATTTCAAGGGTAACTGATTGGTATAAATTGATTGATAAAGCAATTGATTTAACGTTAGAACATCGTACATGTAATACATAAATTTAGTGTCATAAATTGGATGTATTTGTGTTACCCCGATTGAAAAACAAATAAAAAACAGAATATAATAAATATTTAAGGGTGGCTCCCCTACAACAAACGTGATTTTGTGCCATTTTTGTAGATACTAGTACCGAACCCGTCGTGCAACAGTCCGACTCGCACTTGGTCGGTTTTGTTTTACAATTTAACCACTCCCGCTCAAATACTAAAACTGCACTAAAATTCCTTTAATATACCTACTTACTTATAGATATGTGAACTACCGTTATTTTAAAGCTCTTTCATTCTAAAAAAGACTCGTGCCCAGATAGGACAATAATGGATTGACGGAACGGCATTAAAAATATTTTGAAAACATATTTTTTGGATGATCTTACCAGATAGGATATGAAAATTTATCTGTATAAAAAAGTGTCATTCTTTGAATTCTTATTCATATTACCTGTACCTTTTATGAATCAAGGCTAGACCTACTGTCGCCTTGCATAAAAATTAGGTACAAGAATGCAATAATGTATTCGATACTTCCCGCATTCTTGATCCTGCATTCTAAAAACACTCATTTATAGCGAAAATTACAAAAGAACCTACTTATCAAAAACCTAGTAATACGTAAATTACATCAGGGCCAAAAATAAAATACAAAACGATTGATTGATGTTTCATTACTATTGTGTTATATCAAAAGAACCTTTCCGATACACATAATATATGAAATGAATAAATGAACTCATTGAAATCTGTTTCTAGACTACCGCCTGTAAACAGACAATATTTTTTTATTTTTTTTTTATTTTTTTTTTTTTTTATTTCACTGAAGTAGCAAACGAGCATGCAGTCCACCTGATGGTAAGTGGTCACTGCCACCCATGGACATCTGTAATCAACTTCATACAGAACATGCGTTCTATTTGAAGTCAATCACAGATGTGTTGTTACTCCCGAGGACTAAGATGGTCGCCTCATATAAAAGTGTACCGGCAACCACACCCTTCCATCGAAACGCAAAAAATGCTTCACGCTAGAAATAGGTGTGGCGGTGGTACCTCCCCGGTCGAACTACACTGGTTCTACCACCTGTAAAGAACCTGTTATGAAGGACTACAAAAAATCAATCATGATTAAATTGAAAACAATATGTGATACTGTTTTTGCAACTTCCAAGTTTTTAATGTTGACGTGAATCACTTAACGCCCTCGTATTTGTTTTTATAATTACAGCAGTTTATTCTGATTAATATCACTAGGTTGTTTCCGCGTGGTATACGCGATGTTCGTAATACATCATCGTAATTCGCAAAACCGGAACTGTGTTGAACCAAGGCGGTAAAATGACTATAGCGCTGATAGAGATAACAAAAGATAATGAAAACAAAAATTTTAAAACTTGAAACTAAGTCCTAAACCTTAACTTTAAAGTCGGGTATTTTGTTCAGAGTGTTGACAGGTTGTCTATGAGAGGGTCCGAAACCCTTCATGCGTAAGTCCGACTCGCATGGGACCGTTTTTTCGGAGAATATGTCATCTCTGAAAAATTCAACTGACTAGCTATCACGGTTGATCACCCTGTAGTCGGGGAGTAGAATACGGCTACGGTATCCCCTGCCTGTCGTAAGAGGCGACTAACGGGGGGCCTCTGGGGTTGCGGACGGCTAGAGTGGGAGCTCGAACCGACCAAAAAGCAACCCCGAGAAGGACGGCGGTATGTGTGGCTGCATCTCGCCGTAAGCACCGGATGATGAAGGGGAATGGTACACGTCACCCAAGAGATGAGCCCGTGAGGGGCGCTGCGCTAGGGGCCACCGGTTCGCTCCGTTGGAGTTTCCGAGTCTCCTACTACAAGCGCTGAGGAAGGCCACCGAGGAGGTTTTAGTGGGTAAAAATCCCACATAACCCGGAGTTTCTCCCAAGACTTCGGTGTACCTTTTGAAGGTTTCCTCCCCGTAACGGAAAAAAAAGCTATCACGGTTGATAAGATACAGCCTGATGACAGACAGACGGATAAGCGCACAGGGAAGTCTTAGTGACAGGGTTACGTTTTTACTCTTAGACTAAGGAACCCTTCTTTTTTTTTGTTCTCGAGGGGGCAACCTTCAGAAGGTACCCGACGCCGTGGGAGCGACGCAGGGTTATGTGGGATTTTTACCGCACTAAAACCCCCCCAGTGGCCGTCCTCGGCGCTAAAAAGGAGGACTCCGGGATCTCGAAACGACTTCAACCGGAATCCTCCGAGCGCGTTGCCACATCGGGCCCCTCCCAGATGGGCGGCTGGGCCCACCGCTCCGTCTAGTCTTTACGACAATATGCGACCACACATACCGCCGTCCTTCCCGGGATTGCCTGACCGAACGGTTCGAGCTCCCACTAGCCGTCTGCAACCCCGGAAGCCCCTTTTAGTCGCCTCTTACGACAGGCAGGGGATGCCGTAGCCCTATTCTGATCCCGGAGCTACAGGGACAGGCTAAGGAACCCTACAAAAGAAACATAGTTTATGTGTAGTGTTTTCGACTGCTGAACGCACAACGAATGAATTGCTTCATAGAGATTCCTTGAATTGGACGGACGTTCAGGACCTACTACCTCCTTAAAGTAGATCTATATATAGGTAATTCACTAACTTAGTTGTTATATCGTGTTGCTATGCTTTGTCAAGTAAGGTACTACACTAGCCTCCAACGTATTTTCTTCTAATAGTCCTACTTAATATTCATATACGTCATCGTAGGTTACCGTCGTAAAATATGTGACAAAAAATTAAAAGTTTCTGTTGCCTACCTAATCTTTTATATAATGAAAGTTGGTTTATAAAAGAATCAGTATTGGACATTGTAACTTTCAAAACTCTGTGGCCGACGGGTGCATTTTCACGGCTACACATGCCTTATAATGGCAGTCTTTATGCTTTTATTTTAGTACGATGGTTATATAAACCCAAGATCCTTTTGGTATTTTCGTCTAAAGTGCTAATATTGCTATTAGCAACGTATATTTTGACTATGATGTTTTACAATAACTAATTATATGAAAGTAATAAAACTTCTTATTTTTTTTTATCTAACTGAAGTATCAAACGAGCATGTAGTCCACCTGATGGTAAATGGTAACTTCATACAGAAAATGGGTTCCATCAGAAGTCAATCACAGATGCGTTGCTACTCCCTAGGACAATGATGGTCGCCTCATTTGAAAGTGTGCCGGCAACCACACCCTTCTATCGAAACGCAAGAAATGCTTCACGCTAGAAATAAGTGTGGAGGTGGTACTACCCCGAACTACACTGGCTCTACTACCTTCAAACTTAAATATTCTTATTCTATTATTAAGTAATTTTACACTTACCGTCAACGGAACTAAGAGCGAGGAGCACCAGGGGTGCTAAATATAAAAGTCCCCCCTCCATCTGTAACGTAAAGAAAAAAATAAAAACATAGCTTCAATTAATATATACGAGATACAAAACTCCCTTTTTCGGGCAAGAATGGGTGTGAGATTACCCATAATAAATGTAGAGCCTTCTCTACATTACCTATACAAAATCTTACAGCTGTTTAGTACATTTAAACTATTTTCGAATCTATTTTTATCTGACTGAAGTAGCAACCGAACATGCAGTCCACCTGATGGTAAGTGGTGACTGCCGCCCATGGACATCTGTAATCAACTTCATACAGAACATGGGTTCCATCTGAAGTCAATCACAAATGCGTTGCTACCCTCGATGACTATGACGCCTCATGTGAAAGTGTGCCGGCAACCACACCCTGCTATCGAAACGCAAGAAAAGCTTCACACTAGAAATAGGTGTGATGGTGGTACTTCCCCGGTCGAACTACAATGGTTCTACCTCATTGAATTATGTATCTTATCAAAAATAAAATATAATCCAATATTTAAATTAAGTTACATTGATTTCGGTTAAATTAGATACGATTGAATTTAGGTTAGGTAGTTAGGTATAACGATTGGCTTTCACATTGTCTGCTTTCATTCTAATAATATGTATAAGTATTATATTACAGTTTATAAATCCGAATTACACTATTAGCAAATTTTCTACTTCTCGATACTTCTACATATTATTTTTTAAGTATGATAGAATCATAACTTTAATAACGTCTTCTGTTACATGTCATAACACTAAGGCGTAGATACTTTGATTGATTACATTACATTAACTTCGTGTCGTATCAAAAGCCTGACGATAAAGCTTCTATGTCTAAAAAATATGCGCATTAATTAAATTATCTAATAACTTTTATGTAATCAAAACTCTTGTCAACCCATTATTGTCCCATTGCTGGGCACGGGTTTTCTCTCAAAATGAGAGAGTTTAGGCCATAGTCCACCGAGCTGGCCAAGTGGGATTTGTTGGACAATCAAATAGAAAAAAAGAAATATCTGATTTTGTCTACAGTTTTTTTTTATTAGTTACGATTGTAGAAATCTATACGTATATTTTGAATATGTCGCCTCAATGTCATGTATGGATTTAACAATAGATTAATAATAACATAAGCAGTTCTATACTAAACTGTTAAAAATTTAGGAAAAGAACACTCACGTGTTTTTTTTTTATACCAAACCCCTTGAGTTGTATGAATCAGAAACTTACTTCGTTAAAACATGTTTAAATAGTAGGTCAAAGTCAAGGACGACTTATTTAAAATCTTCGCTTACTATATGACTTTTATCCAGTGCATATATATAATTGTACATTTTCATTTGAAAATCGTAAATAACAACCACAAAAGCCCCTAGTACCTGATTACTTACCTAATAAATGAAAGCTCTATAAAAATCGTTTTGTACTATGATGGATTAAGATAGCTATTAATTTATCACTTATTTAAACTTATTACAAATGCAAATTTCGTAAAATTTACTCCAAATACATAAAAGCAAGTAAAATAACAAAGTAATAAAAATAAATTAAATGTTTACATCATAATTTGTATACACATATCTAATAAAGAGGTTTCAACTTGAAACCTATTTACTTTTCATTTGATTAGGTACACTTGAAACTTTCAAGTGTAATCAAATTACTTTTCTTTGATATTGAAACATTTTTAGCAGTTATTTCGATTATATAATATCAAATCTTATGTTATCAAATAAGACGGTTTAATTTTTTGTAAATAACTCACATATTATGTTAGTTATTTAGAAAACAAAAACCTTATTTAGTCACTTAAATCAAGGTATAAAAAATGCTTAAAACTTACGATAAACGTCAAAAATATTATACTAATATAAGTAGTTTTACTTCACTCACTGAACTAAAACTTATTTTTAAATAGGAATAACACCAACAACACTTACTCTGTTCGTCTGTCTGTGATACGGAGAGGAAAACATACGTCGACGTTCGAACTCCCTCCTTATACCACCTTACGGCCTACGCGTCTAGCGAATTTGCGGATTGAATAAATTTTATTTTTTGAATTATGTCATATTGAACCTAATTAAGTAGGTGTCCATTTCCTTATCAATTCTTCTCGAGTCATTAAGAAAATTTGCATACAAATTATTTGCACGAATCCTGTAAAACCGTGGCCTGAATTTAATATTACTTACTTGATGTTTTAAAAGTTTAAGTTTAATATCGCTCACTTACTTTCGCACCATATTTGGTTTAACGTCCAAGCTAAATGATGTCATTGTACACACGTAGGTATCCTTTAAACCGGATCTTTCTTTGAACAGTGAAGTGTAGGAATTAATCATACTATGACAAGTGCCACATTTTATCTAAGGAAAATTCGTTCTTTACTCCTAATACGTAAATAATAAGCTTATATTATTACAAAGAAATCTATAAACTCGCTGCGGTGTTGACGCAGGATCGTATTCAGATTGTTGTGAAGGCTCACATATTAGCTCAGATTAACCAGTTACAGTTTACAGTATGTACCAGTACGATGCAATTTTCGGTAGAAAGTGTGTTTTCTCATCATAAACCCGTGACGTAGCGTGACTGCGTCAACCTTTTGGGGCGAAGATAGAAATTGTCGCCCTTAAAATGTTGCCTATACCTATATCTGTGCCTATATAAACATAAGTGTGACCACTACGGAACTAAACATAAATCTTGCCTACCCACTATGATAATGTTTGTCCCTATGAGGTAGGTAGGTAGGTAGGTATATTGTTCACAAAACAAACTAATATCAGACGTTTGCTATATTCTCTTACATCCTCGAGAAGATCTGAGCCAAATTAATTCTTATCCAGTGTCGTAACTGGGCATCCAGTTAGGGTATCCAGGCAAGGGCGCTGGTCCTGGAGTGGCACAACAAAAAATTAGAACTGCGTAGTTACAGAAATTCCACACAGGAGCTTAAAAGGCTCGTTAGGGCACTGCTCATAGCCGAACTGATCTCCTAGGTGGAGCCCGATGGGGTAACACGCTCAGAGGACTCCGTTTGCGTTCCGTTGGAGATCCTGGAGTCCACTTCGCAGCGCCGAGGACGGCTACCGACGGGTTTTAGTGTAAAATTCAAAGTTAAATAACAAGAATTTTGGGTCATTGAACCTGATTAAGTCACGTATACCTAAATAATAAAAGTCTAATCGTATCATGAACTAGATAATAATTTAAAGATAAACAATCACAACACACGATCGCCATAAAAATAATACAATAGCTTTAATATCTACTAAAATTGAAGAAGATTAAAATTGGAAGACCCGGCTATTATTGATGACGCTGACTTAAATATCAACTTTAGCATACGTTTTTGGTTATCGGGTTAGATCGCTTTAGTTTTTCTCTGTTAATAACTGAGTCAATCGACCCACATAAAGATTACGTAAGCCTTCTTTGTAGCACCATTGAACATCATAACAAGGTGGCTAAAATATCTGTTTAATCTAAACATTCCGTCTGTATTGTTATAAAGGTATCTTTTATGTACCTACATAATTATTTTCGCTAGGACAAGCATCGTGAAACGAATTATATGCCAAAAACAGTATATAGCTCGAATCCCAAATTATACATTTCAAATAATTCAGATGATTCCCAAATTGGCATCACTAGGAAGTCGAAGTGCTCACCTCGGTTTCAACGTACCTATACATTTGTTTTGGTGTAGCAGATTGGAGATTTAACAAGGATGACCACTAGGTTATTTACGTCACCAAGCGAATATTTGAGCGGTAACCACTTCGTTATAAAGGGCTGTAAATAAAGATTTAAGTAACGCCGAATTTAAGTGAAAGTAACGCCGAATTTTCAAGGAGACAGAAAAATCACAATTACCTACGCCAATAATAATTTTCTGTTACGCTGATTCGTAATCGCGTATTTTTAAGGCGAAACCTGCATTGGGCGTGTTGATCGAATTCTAAAAGGAAAAGGAAAACTTATGGGTTGACTTTACCGAAATGACATAGTCATATGTATGCGATAATACATGACTGTATACCTACCTATCCGTGGCTGTGGATTGTTAAAATGATTTAATATCCAATAATTGTAGTCAAATCTATGTAACAATACTCCTTGTGTTAAAAGGCTCAATGTTAGCCTTTGCAGATTCATACTTAGCAAAGATTTATTCTTTTGTAGATATTTACTTAACGTAGTACCTACATCAATTTCTGACCTCGACTATTTTAATTGAAGACTACCTATAACATACAACAATAAATACATATATTTCGTTTTGTGTTTATCTTTTTTTGTTCTTAGATTTTGTCAGATATTAGGTACACTTCGTACACATTGGGTAAGTTGTACCTATATACCTTTTTTTTGTTTTCGAGGTTAAACTTTCAAAAAAGTACCCGACGTCGTGGGAGCGACGCGGGTTATGTGGGATTCTTACCGCATTAAAACTCTCCCGGTGGCCGACCTCGACGCTGCGAAGAGGACTCCGGGAACTCCAATTGACCGCCGCCGGTGTCCTCAGCGTGTGCCCCATCGGGCTCTTCCCTGGTGAGCGTGAACTGCTCACCGCACCTTCTGGTTTTTACGGCAGCATGCAACCACACATGCCGCCGTCCTTCCCGGGGTCGCTTGGCCGAACGGTTCGAGCTCCCACTCTTCCCGCCCGCAACCCCGGAAGCCCCTTTTAGTCGCCTCTTACGACAGGCAGAGTTGTATATGTGTACCTGTAATGGCGATTCACACTGAACCAAACAAATTGTATTTTTTTTTAACAATGTATAGTGATAAGTCGATGGTATATCTAAATAAATAAAATATAACAATAAAATTATGTATATAGTCCACATAGAAGACCCTGAAATTAAAAGCTTTGAATGACATAAGTTGTGTTATCTTTAGAATAAAAAACACATAAACTCGTCTTTACAATAAACAAGATCACAACCCACACGACACTTTATTATTAATTAAGTATTGTTAACATAATATATTCATCGCCTTAGAACTTGTTCTGACCAAATGAAAAACCTTACGTACTTTATTAAGTTTGTTAATATTAAAAATGTAAAATAATTATTCTCTTCTGTTTCATTTATCGCAAGATGCACTCTACCTGGTGCTAAGTGTTCACTATTGAGCATTAATCGCAAGCACCTGTGGACATACGAACGCCATGTGAACATACCTCTGCTGAAATCGACGTTTCCATCATACTCTTCGACGTTAACACTGAATCGCATCTACACAGTAGAATGAAGGTGGTAGAACCAGTGTAGTTCGACCGGGGAAGTACCACCGCCACACCTACTTCTAGCGTGAAGCAGTTCTTGCGTTTCGATGGAATGGTGTGGTTGCCGGCATACTTTCACATGAAGCGACCATCATAGTCCTCGTGAGTAGCAACCCATCTGTGATTGACTTCAGATAGAACCCATGTCCTATTTGAAGTTGCTTACAAATATCCGTGGGTGGCAGTGGCCTGGTGTCACTCCGCTGAAACTTGTTTGTGGCTCCTACAATAAAAAGGTTGAGTGCCGCTGGCCTAGCTGAAATTAATAAGGATAGCACGTAACAACAAGCCAGACCTTGATAAAGTTTTGAGAAAGTAAAAATGAATGTAAAAGGCCGGTGGCATTTTTAAGTATTTTTTTGCACGTCAATATAAAGTAAGTGGGGTTCGTGAACCCCTTTTTTGTTATGCCCCGGGCGGCATAAATCCACGCTACGTCTCTGCTTGTAGCCCGGGATCACTCACTAACGTAAAAAAAAATGTTGAGTAGCGCTAAACCATAATAATGCGGGCGACTGTTGATCCGCCAGCCGGATGGACTCAGCTTGGCCTAGTATATCTACACCTGGAGCATGTTTTAAATAGCAACGATTTTTCGTAAATGAAAAAAACATGCGTGCGTACAAAGTACACATGTCAGAAGTGAAACTTCTTTGGCGAACTAATTTATAAATCTTGTTTATATTTATACAAATCTAAAACTTTAAATTTCCAAGATTAAGAGGAAGGGAAAAAGGCGTGATACGACGTTCGCTCTGTCTCACTTTTTCTCTCTATCTTTCTCACTCGCTTGCTCCCTACTCTCACTCCACGGCTAGTTGCTCATGCTACGTTCGCCCTGTCTTACTCTCTCTCAATCGGTCTCGATCACTCTCTCTCTCTTTTCCGACACTTCCGTTGCATACCGGCGTGACGTTTCATCTGTAAAAATTTTACCCTCATGCGCCTAAAGAAGTTTCACTTCACCTGTACCCTGGGCAAAAACTAATTTCTGGAACTACTTATATAAGAAAATACTACTTTTATATTCAACTTATTCAAAGAGAATAATTTTAAACATATTAATTATCTACTTAAAATTAGAAATATTAAAGAAGGAGATTTTTTT
This sequence comes from Spicauda simplicius, assembly GCA_949699795.1. NCBI lineage: Eukaryota > Metazoa > Arthropoda > Insecta > Lepidoptera > Hesperiidae > Spicauda > Spicauda simplicius. The sequence goes on from OX453077.1 coordinate 7,706,585, forward strand.
AGAAATTAACCCTACGCGCTTTCTTTTTAATCGAGGAGTAACCTTCGAAAGGTACCCGATGCCGTGGGCGCGACGACGGGTTATGTAAGATTTATACCGCAATAAAACCCCCTGGTGGCCTCCCACTTTCCTGGGGTCGCCTCAACGGACGGTTGGACCTCTCACTCTAGCCGCCGGCAACCCCCTTTTAGTCGCCTCTCAGGAGTCACGCAGGGGATACTTTAGCCCTATTCTGATCCCGGAACTACAGGGACAACCCTACACACCTTAGCGTACTCGAAAAAACGTTTTATAGTGTTGAAGTTTACTACATAACATTTTATCAGCTCTGTGCAATTTGAATTTACTTTCTCTGACCTCTCTCACTCTGAGATGCTAGCCAACAATGGAACAACGGTTGCCAACAACGACAATTCTTTAAAGTATTTAAACCCAAACATCTCAAATTGTAGAATTTTATTTTATTTTATGACGAAAATTAAAAGAAACATGAAAGTTATTACAGTATCTGTATCTCTATATAAATCTATTTTTTATTTCAATGGAAACAATCATTCTTTATTTGCTAAAAATGCTATTTTATGTTTTGACAGCGATTAAGTGATTTGAACATAATAATATTACAGTCCGATGAAAATTTCAGGATATTTAGTTTCTCCGTTTCTGAACGAACCAAAATGGCTGCGAACAGCTGACCATGCCAAAAAAGTTGACTTTGACATGTTGACATGACCAAATGCATCCATAATTTATTATAACCAAAATGTATTGATGTATCATGAACGATATAAAGCAATATAATACAAATTAAATAATATTTTTTTCCGCCCATTTTACGAAAAATGTCCGCCAGCAAGTTAGATGCCGTCTACCGGAGTATTCTCATAACCAAGTTTTTCACTAAGGGATGGGGAAAGCCAGAAAATTTAAGGAGGTAAAATAATTCTGTTGCATTTTTATAAAATATTTTTAAAGCTTAAGATTATATTCAAACAAAATACCTGATTTTTATGTACATTTTTAATATTTTTTTACATTTTATAGGTTATTTGAATTCAGAAAAATTGTTTCGAATCGTGAAGAATGTTTAAAATTGGTGGAAAGAGACTACCCCGTCACTATTACGAAGGTAAATTTATTATAAAGCCAATATTAGTGTATATTGTATAAAATCGACTAAATAAACAGTAAATCTTATAAGAATAATAATATTAGCTAAAAAGATATTAGGTAACATCCTTCCAGAGATGTAATGACAATTCATAAAAACTATAAATTGTTCTTGTCATTCTTGCCTTGAACTAACCTTGATACCTCATTCTGCCTATAAATTGAATGATAAGCTAGCTTTATTGTATATCTGGTCCTGTCAAGTTTTCTGAGTATCTATCTAGATATTGTATTATAGTAAAAATATGTAATTTTCTTTTTATGCATGTAGGCAACATAGTTACAAAGTGGTTACCAATAAAAGAGATATAGGTAAATTGGATGGAAATTCTGTATGAAATATGATGGATTGTTATATAATTATAATGTTTACATTCCAACATTATATATGTTGGAATGTAAACATTATCAGTATTATCAAATTAGCAATGTTTAGAAAATGATATGTAACATTGTGTGCATATTAGTTCTTAGTCATTCAAAATACATTGTTGTCTATACCATTTTCTTGTTACTATAATAGTTCCATATTTTTTAATTCTATATTAGTAGCAAAGAAACCTGCAGCTTTTAATGGTATGACTGCTGCCATCCATAGATGTAATAAGAGTAGAAAATTATGACGAGTTAAAAAACTTTGATTAAGTCTCTCTTATCCCACCATATAGCTAGTTATTTATACTTATTTATTAGACACTGAATCATTACCACTACTAAAATAAATATGTGTATATTTCCAGGAACAAAACCTCACAGACTGTCGGCTACTAGAGGGATATTTTCTAACTCCTCTAGAGAAGCATCTGCCAGGGATTGTTCCGGAAATAGCCCAGAAAGCCCACTTCCAAGCATTGTTGCCGGTGCACTGGCCCGATCCTGCATGCAAGCCTGTCTGCTTACATCTTGCTGGCACTGGAGACCATGTGAGTAAGAAAAAATATTTTCATCATTAAGTAGCAAATAACCTTGCAGTCCACCTGAGTAAGACCCCACTGCTGCCTATGGAAACCTGCATAATCAACTTAGATAATCCTATACAACCCCAGACAATCTGTTAAATCAATCCCAGATAAAATTAGTCTCATTTAAGATTGTCCGTATATATTTTACTTATTACCCATGAGCGCATAGATAAAACGCCTTGGATAGACACCTTTTACATACCACACCCTTTCAAGCACCATAGAAAAAATACTAGAGCTTTTGAAAGATACCTTGGGTTCATTTAAGTGACATATGCAGTGAGCCTTGCATTTTAACCTATTTTTAATGGTGATATGTATATACAAATTATTTACAAAATTAAATTACGATAAATCTGAATTTATAATTGTTTAACCCTAACTTTTTGCATAGGACAGGTTTTATGCTAGAGTCTATGTTTTGACCAATTAATATGAGAGGAAAATAGAAGTAACCATATACTTCTATTTTTTTCTGTAAAGTCTAAAAAGTCTGAAGAAGAAAAGATGGTAAAACATTAACGTTTTCTTACAGTTTTTTTGGCGACGGCGAAATCTTATGGTGAAACCACTCTTGAAAGAAGCTGGCATCGGTGGTATTATTCTCGAAAATCCGTTCTACGGTCTTCGTAAACCTACTGACCAAATGTAAGTACATAATACATTTCCACTTTGCACTTATATTTAAAATATAAAAAATGTAACTTTATTTATTTTCATAGACCCCCAACAGACCAAGAGGATATTTTATAGACACCCGAAATAAGCGTAGGTGACTACATCGAAATAGGTAACTATTAAAAGACCATCAGGGCATTGGTAATGAAAAATTCATTATAAACAAGTGATGGTCGATTTTTACAATGCCAGTGACTAAGAAATCCTAGCCCTCCTCTGTGGAAAATTTAAATTATCTACTAAGGGCGCGTTCCAGATGACGCTCACAAAGCCCCTAACGCCCAAAACGTCGTTCCATAAGACCACCGCGGTTGTTGTGGTCGCGGCGAATACGTCACACATGACGTCATGACTTCCGCCCACGCGACGCTCACGACGACCGATCTAACAGGTGGGTCGAAGCGATCGTTCCAGAAGAGAATACGTCAGTAAAGCTCACAAGCTAATGGAACGGGAAAAACTGCGGTCGTGAGCGTGCGCTTTGTGAACGTCTAATGGAAGGCACCCTAAATTAATCATCTTTCTATCATTGATGAAATTTTCAACTTCTGTTATGTGAGCTTCTTTTTTAATTTTTCTCTCGCCAATTGTAAAATACAGGATTACGGTCTAATGAGTGCTATATGCTACTCCCCATTATTATCTTTTTCTTTATGTGAAAGCCCTGTTCAAACCGATTCCGCAGCATATTAGCAAACACAAATAGATAACAAGATAAAACAGTTTTTATTAAAAAATATATGTTTGAGAATATATGCAGGAAGGTAACCTTGCCTTGTATCTTAAAAATGCAACATTGCATAGCTGAAGCTAATAACTAGGTATTTAAAAATTCATTACTTTTAAATTAGATTATCTACTGGTATCTTATGTTGCACAATATAGATTTTTTAGACTAAAACATATCTATCTATATCGGCATATCTAATCTATAAAACAATTCTAAGATTACTGTACCTAATGATCTTATGTTCATAACTAAAATTCATATATTTTCGAGATACGACAATTTTTATGTCTATATTAAACAAGGATTTTTTTTATCTTACTAATATCATAAATGCAAAAGTTTCTGGGGATGTATGTATGTTTGTTTCTCTTTAAACTATTGGTCGGATTTCGCTGAAATTTACAGATAGATGATCAGATTTTTCTAGATTAAAACATAGGATTCTCATTAACATGGTAAACATGACCGAAGTGGGTAGAGCCGTGGAAATAAATAAAAACACGCTTTCTACATTAATAGCCCCACACTGGGATTTCCTCCTGTGTCGTGGGTACCATGGACTCACACGAGACGAATACACAAACACCCAGACCCAGAACTTGAAGCTAAACTCATCATTCAGATTCCTGTCTGGCCGGGAATCGAACCCGTGACCCATTGCGCGTCAGTACCGCTATGCCACACGGGTCGTCGTATAAGCTAGTGTATATTTTTCTTTTTTTTATCTGATTGAAGTAGCAAACGAGCTTGCAGTCCACCTGACAATAAGTGGTCACTGCCGCCCATGGACATCTGTAAGCAACTTCACATAGAGCATTACTTCTATCTGAAGGCAATCACATATACGTTACTACTCCCGAGGATTAAGATAGTCCCCTCATATAAAAGTGTGCTGGCAACTATACCATTCCATCGAAACGCAAGAAATGCTTCACGATAGAAATTCATGTGGCGGTGGTGCCTCCCCGGTCAAACTACAATGATTCTACCACCTGGTGGTGGTTCTTTCAATAAGTATGGTTTTACTATCGATATAACTGTACATAATAAATGGTCCCCAGCCGTTCCTCCCTACACAACGTGTCGGACATTTTCGTGATGGGCGGATGCCTGCTCCTCGAATCGCTGGTCCTCTTCCACTGGTGCGAGCGAAATGGGCTCGGTCCACTCGGCGTTACTGGACTCTCTATGGGTGGTCATGTGAGTATGATCTGCTTGTACCTGACCTCTATACTTGTTGAGAAGAGTGCAGCTTGTTAATACAAAGTAGAAGAAAAAAGCGCCATTTCAAGTAAATGGGATAGGGACAATTGATTTTTTTGTATTATTTTATCTGACCGAAGTAGCAAACGAGCATGCAGTCCATCTGATGGTAAGTGGTCACTGCTGCCCACGGACATCTTTAATCAACTTCATACATATTAAATTAATTTTGTTGCTGTTGGTTCAATTTCTTGCGAGGTGCCCATCTTGGTCCTTGGGAGTAGCGACGCATCTTTGATTGGCTCCAGAACCCTTGTTCTATATGAAATTGCTTGGATATCCATAGGTGGCAATGACCACTAACCATTAGGTTAACTGCATGCACATTTGCTATTTTAATCAGACAGACGAACAATATATATAAAAATAAATAAAAACAATGTAATGTTAATAAGATAATATAGGAAAGTCAAAATAATATAAAACCTCTCATTATAGATGGCGTCGCTAGCAGCTACGAATTGGCCCAAGCCATTAGTCCTGGTCCCTTGTTTATCTTGGTCAACTGCATCAGCTGTCTTTTTACAGGTCAGTACATATTATGAGTTATTAGTACTTGCAGTTATCAATAATCGGGACAGAATAGCAATTTAACAAGTAACAAAGTCAGCGACAAAAATTGTTCTCACTTATTAACTATATCTTAATTACTTTATTAACTGAGTCCATAATATTATTACATAATTATTATATTTATTTTATTTGTGGCTATTAATTTTATTTACTTTTGAGAACAAGCAAGAACATACTAGGAAGGTGCAGACGGGTGCTGTGAATTACTCAGCACTGATTCCAAAAGGGTCATACACATTGAATCTCTATGGTTTCGTCGCCAATATAAGCAGAATGTCCCTTCGCTCCTAGAAATTCAAAATCCACTGATCTGTATATGAGCTTATGACTGTGACAAGTAACATTTCTAAATGATTTTAATGGAAATTTATTCTAAACAGGGTGTGATGGCGCATTCGATAAACTGGGACCTTTTAGAAGATCAGTATTTATCAGATGGAATATACAGGGAAAAACTGAAAAAAATGGTCACCATAGTGGACGAAGCCTTTCTCGCTGGCAAGAAATTCGCGCGCACCTACTCCGAAAAAATGGTAACTAAAACACTTAATGACAAACAAACAGATAATGAAATATCACTAAAGAATGATTTAAAATGTGAGAGTGAGTTCAAACGTTTAGATATTACTTATAAGGAACCTGCTAGTGCCACCGAAAAGGAAGCTCAAGACAATGTAAATGCCAATAAAAGTAATCTAGAAGTAAATAAAGAAGTGCCTACCGATAGTAATAAGTCTGACGTGAGTGCGCAAATTAGAGGTCTAAAGAATCAACTTAAAATTTTACTAGAAGAAAATAAAATTAGCCAAATATTGTACGATAAGTTAACGTCGAATGAGAAATTTGAATTGGAACCTGATGATATCGATGATATAAATAAGTTACATGAAGAGAAACTCAAAGAAATTCTACTTAGATGTAAAATTGGTGAGTATTTTGACGTAATATATTATGAAATCATATTTAGAAAAACACGGTAAAAAATAAAAACTAAACATGTTAATTACAGCTAATAAAATTAAGAATGTGTTTAATGTTGTAATCAGTAATTTAAAAAGTCAAGTTCTAGTTTTATCGATCAACGGCAGTAAATAGTAAATACAAATATATAATATGTTTTCTGTTGCAGTTGATTTAACAAAAGAGGCCACTGGCGATCATGAAAGAACTGAAGAAGCAACGTCTATTCCAGTTTCTATAGAAGATGTAAAGGATTGTATAGAAGAGCCCAAAACAGCTGAGGAAGACACTCAAGTAGTAAATATGGAACAAGCTGAAACAAAAGAGACATCGACGGGCAAAGAAATTGCAATAAAACCAGAAAGGAAATCGTGGAATGAAATAACGGCAGACTTGTGGACAAACTTGCCATTCCTTAGGTCCGGCGGAAAAAAGATAGACATAGGTAAAATACACTGGAGAGACAGGGAAGCCTTGCAATTTATGCGAGGGATAATGGATGAATGCACACATTTAAGCAACTTCTCGATTCCTTATGATACATCTTTGATCATTGGTAAGTTTATTAGTCTCATTCCTAATATAAATCACTCTATTAACCCTGGTGTATACGTCACCTTTACGTATTCTACTGTTGATTTTAAACCTAAGTTTATTAGTCTCATTCCCATTGTAAATCACTGTATTGACCGTAATGACGTCACCTTTACGAAGTCTATTGTTGAACATAGACCTCCTTAGTTTAATTGTTACTCTTTCGGATTCTATGTCATCTAATTATAACGATTTCCTCTAGCTAAAGTTGCCAGCGTCAAATGTCAAAAATTTTACATCCCTCACCTCATATTTTAAGAAAATCTCAAAACTGCTAACGCAATATTGTTTCCACTAAATCCCATGGCGCTATTTTACAATCGGTAAACATAAAATAATTGATGAATTGTAAACATATCTTACGTTACGTTGTATACCTTGTTAGAGTACCTAATACGTTTCGGACTCGTAGAATAAAAGAAAATGGACTGTATTTTAAAGTTGTATTTCGGTTCACATAAAAATATCGCGAGCGTCCGCCTAGGCCCGCCGCCGTAGGCCGAGTACTCGAAAACAGGGGCGCCCGGCCGCGAGAAGCGACGCTCGCCGCCCGCGCATCTATCGCCCGCCAGATATTACGCGAACAACTTTATATTTTACGTTACATTGTAAACACATTCAACGTTACGTTGTAAACGTAATATTTCACGTTACGTTACGTTACCCAGCGGTGTGCGCCAAGCACGACGCGTACGTGCCGCGCGACGACGTGGGCACGCTGGAGGAGATCTGGCCCGGCGCAGAGGTGCGCTACGTCGACGCGGGACACGTCTCCGCGTACATCCTGCACCAGTCTGTCTTCAGGTGTGTCACAAATACACGCGGACACGATTTTTTATAACATTAAGAAGCAAACGAACGTATAATCCGGATGGCAAGTAGCAACTGCCGCTTATGGACATGTTTGAGAAACTTCGTACTGATCAAAGATACTATATAAAATTAATCACAAATGCGTTTCATTAAAGTTAACCACACTCTTCTATCGAAACGGAAAACCCGCTTTACGCTAGAAATGGAGTATCGGTGGTATGTGGTGGAAACATATATTCCACCACCTTTCAAATTTACCCATATTTATGCGGTAGATTGTGTAGTGGACTAACGTATATATTAGGCCATACATGTTTGGCATTGGTTCAACCCTTTATTGATCGATTCTGAAAGCACTCCCGCCACATCTATTATTGTCTCATTACAGTATTAAATATCTAATCGTGTGTTTAGTTGTAGTCTATTAGTAGTCTCCAGGGACACTAAAATTTAAAAAAGGGTTAAAATCTAAGGTAAAGATGATTCCCACGTCGCTGTGGGAAACAAAGTAGCACTGTTTAACTCCTATTCATCAGAAATCAGAGAAGTGTGACAGGACTTGTTGCGTTTGTCACCATATTCCTTCACAGTTAGGAAAGAATTGTATGGATTGTCCACTAGATCAACTATTGCAAATGTTTTTCTTATTACAGATCGTGCATAAAAGAAGCATTCGAAAGGTCAAAGAAAAAGTGGAAGGACGGCAAACACATCAATTGACGATTACTTACACTTATAGTCAAATGATGTAACTACATCCAAAAATGTAATTGTAATGTTATCGTGATATAGTCGTTCCTTCAAAATGTTAGTGTTGGGACCGGCGTTGCCAGGTTTTTATGTAAGTCGGGATTTAGAAACTTTTTGAGTGAAAAAAGCGGGACTTCATAATAAAAAACGGGACAGCAGACCTCGCTGTACAACGGGCCTCGCATCTTTAGTTTTCTGCTTGGTGTAGTGGGACCGGTGTACTTACATTTGTATAAATTTGGCAACCTTTTTTTTGGTCGACAAACTGCAGTCCAACTTATATTTGCAATTGGCGACCTATTTTTTTGCAAAAGTGAAGTCCTTCCCGAAAAGCAAGGGACATTTAATTTTGATAAATAAATCGGGACGTCTGGCAACCCTGGTTGGGACTGACACTTTGCCTATGTCTTGGTGCTGTGAATTTTTCAATTATTACGAACCTAGGAAGGAACCCTAGATATTTGAGGGTGGAGTATACATATATTACTATCATTAAAGTTATAAGACAATGTTTGCGTAAAAGACAAACATAAATGATGAGTTGTTCTTATAACGCCGCAAATAAATATAGCTATGTGAAACGAGAAATAGGTACTAAAATTGCGGATAAAACTAAAATTGATAAAGTTTATCGACAAATTGATTTTGTTAATGTATCTGCATAATCAATATTTATCTATGTAAATAGGTTTATAAAATCAATTATATAATTTATGCAATACCACAATAACGGTATAATTTTTGTTGTCAAACCATGATAAATATAAATAACCTTCTGTTTTGTAAGAAAGGATTTTCCAAGACCGATCGTAACACCTACACTTTCAGAAATAGAATGTGGCTCTGTGTTGCTACTTCTCAACAGAATAGGGTCAATTCTCTTTTTAACTTCTATGTTCGATTCAATATCACGTTTTTGAAAAACAATTATTTTAAATGATTTAATATCCCTTATGAAATTAAATACATTTATATAGAACATAATATAAATTAAAAATAGCACTATTAATGTAGTGATTGTTTCAAGAAAATACCAATATATAATCACGTTTTCACTTAGCTCAAACATTTTTAACACAAAAGCAATAATAACATGTTATTTGTTTAATTATTTTTACCTTTATGTACAAATCCTTAGAGATAGAAATATTTTATCATAGTAGTTAGTATTTTGAATGTTATAGAATAGTCGTTGTTGAATATATACCAAGTGTGTCATTTAGTTAATTTATTGAATTCTAGTTAGGATTCTAGTCTAATGAAATTTTGAGTTTTCCAAAAAATCGACGGACATTTAAACTGTTACAAAGAAATGTATGACGAAATGTCAAAATGGCGACTTGTTGCTTTGAAAGATTTTTTTATACTTAAAATAATAAAGTAAAATTGATGCAGCTTTTAATGTTCGTTCGTATTATGTTACATAATTTTATTTTTTGGCACAAAATTATATGCTTTTCATTGTTATACTTGTTATACATACCAATATTATTGGAATTAAGAATTTCATTTCACCTAAGAGATTAATGCTTTCCAGTTTAAATGTATTTAAAATATCTGCTCGACAGAATATTTGAAGCGAGCAATTTTGTTGAACAACTTATCTAAGTTATATATTAACTTTACCAAAAGTCCGCTAAAATAATTCGCATTTTGTGGACGTAATATACAATATTTTAGCCGATATAAAAACACTTATTTTACAGGTAAATAATAAATAATGATTTCCGGTTTTATCTTGTTAATGAATTTAAAATAATAAAAATGTATTATAAGGCCAATAACAAGAGTGTAGTTAACAGTATTTTTAAGTAGTAGGCTTTTTTTTATAAAGCTGCATGATAAATTAACTTCGATGATTTTTTAATAGAACGTTTATTCATACAAAGCAGCGATTATTACATACTATTAGTGACATAACAAAATAATATTTATTGATTACGGTTTGGTAATATTTTGCTGATTGTTAATTTTAGATGTTAATTTAACACATACCGCTATAATACAGTTACTCAAATATCATAAGAATATTAATTAAACATAACGGAAAATATTTCAAGTAACTTTTTAATCTGTCCCCTCTAGCAATATTTACGACAATGTTTTTTATAGATTTCCAATAATAGGTTTTAATCATTTTTTTTGTCAGCTTGTATGTTCATTTTGCAGAGTACCTGCATGGGCCTAGTTTAATGATTTTTTTTATATTAAAGTCGTTGTGGCTTATCCAATTAAATGTAAATTAATAAATGGACAATAAAACAATACGCGAAAAGTTCACGACAAACTTATGGACGCAGATTTTCCTAATTTCTGATTTTTATAAATATGTTTTAATGTTTAGGATATTAAAAAACTAAACACCCATGTAAATCGTTAAGAATGTTAAAAATGTATTTGTTGAAGACTAAATAGAAATTAACTCTAAAAATTACGCTTTTATATTCAAGTCATTGATTTAGAAATTTTATACTTACTTCGGGATAATTTATAGTGATTACGAAATACGGTCATCAAATATCGCACGAAGAATAAATTTCATATCCTGATGTTTTTCTTAAATTAGGCCCGTCATATACCAGTACAAATCATTTATAAGGCACTTACAGAATCATTGTTTTAGTTCGACGCTTCTAGATTTTATTGTACGTTTTGTGTAAATAGAATAAATATATATAGTCTCTATTGAGATTGTGAAGTGTAAATTATATTTTTATAAATATATATATTTTCCTATTGCAAATTTGTTTTTATTCAACCTTTGTCCATATTGACCGATATTTAAAAATATAATATGTAGGTGGACGGGAAGTCAATGTACATTTCATTAATACCAATTATATGTTATTCCGAATATTATTTCTGTTAAGTGTGATAGTGAATATAAATCAGTGTCGTAATTATCACCTAGCCCGTAATTCCTATGCCCGCTAGTGAATGCTACCATAACAGATATAGGCCACCCTGTCTATAAATATTTATATGTCGTGGATAATAGCTTAAGCGTTATTGGGACATTGTTTTAACGATGTCCGAGCCGCCGCTCGGCCATACCTGGCGCCGACATATAGAATTAAAAACAGAGTTTGTGGTGAAATAAATGGTTGATAAATCATTTTTCTAGGTTTAATGCAAATAAAACATATATAAAAACAAAATACGTTTATTCTGACTCATCAAAAACATATTTGCACGGCAGTCTCTAATAGCAAAATAATCAGAACATGTATTTTCTAAAAAGACAGAACAATGAGACAATTAGTGAAGGTAAATTTATAAGGAAGGCGATTTCCGGCTCCGACTACAAGCTTCTGTTCGAAAACGACTAGATTTTGCCTTTGTCACTGTACAGAGAAAATCGGCTTCTTTATAAAGGTTTTAAAACTAACTTTATTCAATCACTGAGAATGAGTATTTATTAATCGTACTATAATTTAAATATATGTAACTATTTTCTTTTAGTTCTTCAGAGTTCAAACGACAAAGTCTTGAACTTCTATACAATAAAATTATTATATTTACAGTGCCATCTATTATCGCACTGAAGGGATAAAAATAAGAGGAACACACTTGTTGAACCCCAAATTTATTTAAGGTCTATAAATAAACGAGCATTGTCTCCCACTTAGTTTGACAATAAATATATGCAACACGAGTAATCCCGGAATTAAGATTATTCAGGATTTTACAGGACAAACAAAGTATTAAAAATAACATAAGAATTTCCAATAGTTAAATAATTCAAACAAAAGAACAATAAAGTCCTGTAAGTAGAAAAAAATATACTTGCTTGAATCTTGAAGAAACTACTATATATCATATAAATTGATACCCAGAAGAAACATATCAGCTTTTTATATTGTGATACATAGTCCTTGTTTTTATCGAAATATTAAAGCAACTGTTAGTTCCTCAATAAAATTACCACGCATGTGTTTTATACTCTTTCTCAGTAAATAGTAATGATAAAACTGTCCATACAATCCATGTATACAATATGTACAGAATGTGAGAATTGCACATACATATAGTGAATATCGGTGAATCACATCAGCTAACCCGAGATTACAAATAGATTAAACACAAAGGAGTCTTGGAACAGCTATTTTCGAAAAATATAACTGTGGTACAATAATGTATACTAATTTCTAGAGAATTTCTTTTAGCCTATAATACCGATTGTTACATGAAACTGATAATAACTGCGTCTCAAATTTCATAGTATCTAATAGAAATCCTCGTACATACCCACGCTGTATACCCCTTGAAACAAGGACACAAACATTACGCGTTTGAAACAAGTGTTGACATCTGTTTTTGGACAGAAACACTTTCAATCACATTAGTAAATTCTATCCACCTCAGACCAATTACATATGTCGAAATATCAGTCACAATCAATCAGTACTCTTAGTACAAATTTATGTTTCCTCGAAACAATCATTGGTTACATTTCGGCTATGACTTTAAAGTATAGCGCGAGTTATCATCGAAAACATAAGGGCGCCTTCACATTAGGTCGCAAGTATCGCGGCCACAGCGCGTCAGCCGCGCGACTGCAGTTGATGCTTTCTTATTATTGAAATAATTATTTATTATTATTTCCATTATAGAAGTACAGCGCGTCACCCTAATCTAAAAATATCCCGCGGCTATAGTCGTAAAAATAAATCATTCGCTGCAGTCGCGCGGCTGACGCGCTGCTGCCGCACTGCTTCCGACATAATGTGAAGGCGCCCTAAAACATTTTTTTTTTTTGAAGAGTTGTCATAAACTTGTACTAAGGGTACAGTAAATACCCCTGGACACTTAATATTTATGATCTGACATGAAACTATTTAGAACGATTACATTAAACAGCAACTTGTACTAATGATAAACGTATAAGCTGCAACTTTTATTACATCTTAACTTTTAAGGAAACTACGTACTTGCTTATTTACATTATTCGCCGCCGCTGATAATAAAACAGCGGTCTGACAAATATCTTATAGCCAACATCCTTGTGTTTAAACCGTAATAGATCTGACATTTCCCTCACTAAATGATGGTACACATACAAAAACATTATCGCCGAGACCCATATCTTATATAATTAAACATTATGCGAATGAGTCTACGATAATTTACATATATTATTATACAAAACTTACTTAAGACTTACTATCTACAAACCATTCGCGCAGTAAACATAGCTTTTGGCGTCCCTACAAGCAAATTTCCAGAAAATGACAAACGGAGACGTTATTGAGTTACATGAATATTGAATATTTTAAATATATTATGGAAAAACATATTTTGTATCACTCAGCCAGTACTAAAGCATTACAAGTATGCTTTGTGTTTAAAAGCCGATACATTTAGCTCTAAAAATGTCTGATAGAATCTAGTGGCACATATGATAATAAATTTAGTTATATCAACGCGAAGACTGAATAGAGATATTTTGGTTGAAATACCTATTCCGACTATGACTTTCTTATTAAGTAGGAGACGGTCATGTATCCTACTTAATAAAAAAAGTAGAAACAATGTAGAAATATCGTGGTGTCTTAGTTACTTGTATATCCTGAAATATACCACTGGCATCAAAAAGTATGTTACCCACAGAAATAGTTTTATATAAGCAGAAATTAAAGGTGCAAAAATGTTTAAAGGTGGTAGTACCAGTATAGTTAGACCGGGGAGGTACCACCGCCAGACCTATTTCTAGCGTGAAGCACTTCTTGCGTTTCCAAGGAAGGGTATGGTGGCACACTGTTATATGTGTCGACCATTCTAGTCCTCGGGAGTGATTCATCTGTGATTGACTTCAGATAGAACCTATATTCTATATGAAGTTGCTTACAGATGTTTATGGGCGGCGGTGACCACGTACCATCAGGTGGAAATGCTGGTTTGCTGCTTCATTTTTATAAAAAAAAACAAATACTAGTACTTAGTATCTAAGTAACTAACATTGCCATCCGATAATCTACGGTATTTTATTTCCTGTTGTGCCACTATATTCTTATAAACATTCAATACATATTACAGCAAGAGAACAATATAGATTCCATAGACATTCTTGAATATGCACACGTTACAATAACATATAAATATATTGACATACATAACATATAAATATAAATAATAGCAGGTTATGAAACAAATGTCTTGAAACATTATAAATTATAGCAAAGTATATTCATAGCAACCGTTATTTCGATGTAGGGATAAAACTCATTATACCTAACACGCCAAATTCAACACAAACAATTTTAAGGTCTTTTTATAAAAATCGAGTAAGTCTCTAATGTTTAAATTTTAATAAGACGAAACAAACAAAACGACAAACATAAACCTCTAAAGCATTTTCAATAGTAGCCGTAATCTTATAATTTAAATATAAAAGTTCTATATACATGCCAAGCTCATATATCGCGAAATGACATCACGCGTTTTCATTCGAAGCGACCGAGACGAGAGACGGACAAACAAACATATTTACCTACTGGAGATTTATTATATGTATAGATAAAAGCAAAATGTAGATTCCAGTAAATGAAATAAAGAACCATATTCAGCGTAAATTTTAAAAAGACGTTGCACTCCGCTTAACTTCTTAAATCACACGTGCATTTTCTCACCCACATGGACATACACAATTTATTCTACCTCCGAATGGTAAAGAGAATATATTGAAAATGAACGCAGACGCGATAAACAACAAAATCTACACAAAAGAAGAGATTAAAAAGATAGCACCAGGCTATCGCGGAAAGCCAGGGAAGTTCGATCCTAGCTTGGTGGGAACGAAACCTTCAGGCTCGAAGTCAAGAAAGACGGGCCCAACATGAAGTGGCCCCACCAACCGCCACCGATAAGGCGAAAACGCCGACACCACCGAAGAACATCCCCATGTGGGCAGACTCCGTGTTTGGCATCGATGTTGCACTCAACGTCAATCAGGAGATTACGCCAACTTACGGGCATTGTTGAGGAAGGCTCCGCTATCAGTGGAGATGACAAAAATCTTAACAAGCAAATGATCAAAAGCATGCTGATGTACTACACAACAGCTATCTTATGGGCACGCTTGTTAGATATCAAGGCCAAGTGTGGAAACACAAACTTGTCCTTTACAGAACTAGAGTTCTGTAAATCGGTGGCAACGCAGGATTACAACATCCCGCAACCGTTTTATCTGTTTCTTAAGGGAATCCGAGAAGTAAAAGACTCCACCGGTAAAACGGTGAGTCTAGCTGATCACGTACTCCCGGCAGTAGTGCGGCAAGGTTTCGGGGGTTACCATTTAGCCGCCATCAACCAAGACACGCACGACCTCTACGAAGAGACATCGGACGAGGCGCATCCCGTGCCAAACTTCCGTGTACTCCCGGCCCACACCAGAGCGACCCGATCACTGAACGGGCACTTTGTAGCGATTGGCACTAGAAAGGTGGTCGGTCGACGGTCGAACTACACTGGTTCTACCACGATGTCCGTTTCGATGGTTGGGTGTGGTTTCCGTCCACACTTCCACATGGTCCTCGACCATCGTAGTCTTCGGGAGTATCAACGCATCTGTGATTGACTTCAGATGGAACCCATGTTCTGTATGTAGTTGATTACAGATGTCCATGGGCGGCAGTGACCACTTATTATCAAGTGGACTGCATGCTTGTTTGTTACTTCAGTCAGATAAAAAAAAATTAAAAAAAAATTGGCACTAGAAAGGAAGAAGTCCAGATACTACTGGAATCAGTAGGAATCAGACCTACCACTCTCGAAGAGCAAGTTGCAGGCACTAGACTCAACATCAAATTAGTACAAGCAGTCTGCGACTATTTCGCCGTTTCACCAACACGCACGTACGCGAGCAACCACGCATACAAGAAAAATGCAAACATACATATTCAGCAAAATTAAATTGTAAGACACAAATTGCCTTCGGTGTATTGCCATATAGTAACCAATAAAAATTAAATTAAAACCATTTGAATATTTTTCGACATGTACATAATAGAAATACGCCTCTATCAACACCAGCAATCAATAACAATGGTAATATTCTAGTTATGTAGTCATCCACGTAGCGCAACTTTAATCATAAAAAGAAATAACTCAAAATTTACATTTTGCGAGTTTATACCATAAATCGAACGGACTAGGTAATAAACTTGCAAAATGTAAATTTTAAGTTATTTCTTTTTATGAATACACCGATGCCGTATTATTTGTGTACGTCCGTCTCCCGTCTCGCTCGCACGCTCAAAATCCCATCAGAGCGTATAAGGGACAGATCACCAGCCTTTCAGCTCTATATCTATAATATTGATACATCTATTGTATCCAAAAGACATTTTTTATATTAAGTATACAACCATCAAACAGATGTATGTTTATATCTTTTAGTTTTTATGATTTAATTATGTGTGTGCAAATTGTTTTAAAACGTGTGAGACACGCATTTGCTGTGTAAGAGATCGGGTTAAGTTTAACTGGCGACTCGTTTAGTTAGACAATTTGTGTGAAAAGTGATGTTGAAAGAAATGTGCAGTTTAAATTATAAAAAAAATGCAATGTTTTCCAATAAGACCATAGTGATTAACGAAGTCATTATTGAGTTTAAATAAATACAATAAGTATATATGAAATGAATGAATAACTATATACTACGAAAATTAAAAAAAAAATACATTTTGGGTATATGATGCTTGCGATTGATTTTATACAGAATTTATTACAACCTGATATTTAAATGGTAGCAATAATAAAGTTAGTTTTCATTTACAATTTCACAGTTTATCAATCACAATATTAAGAGTTATTGCAGTTTACTTGCAAAGGGTAAGAGCCATTTTAAAAAAAATAATCAACACAATATTTATAATAATTTCTCGTTCTATGGTAGAAGATATTTTATATCTCTATTTGTAAAACAACTCACAAAAAGCGTACCAACTTCTGCGTTTTTCAGAAACGAAATAGATTTTTATTTACATCACAAACATTAAAGTGAAAACCTATTTGTGATTTCTTACTTATAGATATTATAAACCTATTGGAAAAATAACCTCCAAATAGTCCAACTTCTTTGTATTTCAGTTTTAACTATCACAAATCCTCTAACAAAACGAGCCACAATTACACTGAATAGTGATAAATTGTACCGTGCTAACCAATATTTTCACAATTATGTCAAAATTGAGTTTGAGACTAACCGTCACAAATTACGTGGCGGTTTAAAAGCTCATTACTAGATGTTGAACCCTAGAAAGTAGTGTTTTGCCAAAACTAGAACACAATTGATCATAAACACTGTAATAGAATTGCTAGACTAAGCCAGTACTAAATGTACTTCTTTTATTTTACTGCTTAGGAAGGATTTCGTCCCTATCCTAGTGTGAGACCAATTTCAAAAATAAGTAAATTACTTTAAAAGTTAATATGTATTTTTTTCCTATAGTGGCATTCACATCTCTTGTGCGTGAAACGTAATAAATTAGTCTTGAAACTAAGTAAACTCAATTTTAACAAATTGGCAATACATCAACTTAATTCTGACAAATTGACGGAATGTCAATATAATCACATCACATTGATAGTGATCAATTCAAGTTTGACAAATTGACATTACGTCAACTCGATTTTGCTAATAAGACAATCGATTTTGACAAATGGACAAAACCTCAATTTGGACAAATCGTCAATAACTTTAGCTAGCACGGCCTCATCGCATTCCTATTGAAAGTGTTTAATTTTACTTGTTGAGCAACATGTCCCTGAAGTCCTTGTTGGAGAGCGGGCGCTGGTCGCCGTTGGCGTGGCTGCCGTTGGCCGCGCTGGTGGACGGCAGCTGCAACACGCTGGGGATGAAGCTGCTCAGTTGAGTTCGCCGGCTGCGGAACGAGTTATAATTTATGTGTGAGATTGTGAGTTTAGCGTGGATTAAGTTGCGATGTCATTTGTACTAAGTGTACCAAGTTTTGAAGTAATATCTAAAGAAACAATAACCCAAATTATGAGAGTCCCTTAGTAACAAAAATATTCATATAACAATTTTTAAAAATATTCATACTTAACATTTAACTTTATAGATTAAGATCCGGCTGCAAAAATATGTAGTTATCGTGTGCGTGCTGAAATCCACATTTTTACTCATATTTATGATTAGGAGAATAAAAATCTACCAGGTTGCCAATCAAAATGTGGCCGATAATATTTTTAATTAAATTATTATTAATTGATTTCGCGGGGAAAAAATCACTTATCAAATTTTTAAATAAAATATCGTTCATTTCACGGAGATAGGTATAAAGACTTTGAAAAATCGTAGTTGCCGTTGCGCACTTGGCCGCACCTCTTCGCAGCCAGGTTTAAACAGGTATGATTTCGATATATTTATTCGTCCATAACGAATGTTTATTTTTTATACATCAAAATAAAGCTATTTTTTTTCTCATTATTATGATATACGGCAACCTAATTAAATCTAGCCGCAAGTTAGGGTTACTGGCTGTTAAAGATGGTAAATATTGAAGGGTGAGTGAGAGGAAGCTAGCGCGTAACATCACCAGTCTAACAAGGATAGAGATTGCCAGCTGTACGACGTTTTAAAGCTAAAAATTTAAAAAATTGATAAGTGAATTTTTTCCCGCGAAATCAAATAATAATAATTTAATTAAAATATTATCGGCCACATTTTGATTGGCAACCTGGTAGATTTTTATTCTCCTAATCATAAATATGAGTAAAAATGTGGATTTCAGCACGCACACGATAACTACACATATTTGCAGCCGGATCTTAATCTATTACCAAATAGGTAAATTTAAATGTTAAGCATGAATATTTTTTTTAATAAGGAATATAAGTTTTTTGTCAAACGTGGTATTTGCAATAAATAGAGAAGAGAATTTTATTAATTTTCAAATAACAATATGAATATATTAAATCACTTATTTTATAACTATATGTATATATAAAAGAATAACTTAAAAGGTAAAGAAAAAACAAATTGCTAAATTAAATATAAAATGCTGCATCCAAATTACTGTCCCTAGGATGAGTTCCCAGAACGCTGGCAACATTACCTCGTTGAATAGCAAGGCTAATTCGTTGACCTAGGTATGTGCCAGCTTTCTGATCATTCGTTGACTCTATCAAACGTTTGGACAGATGCTTAAAAAATAATTTAGCATTTAATCCCCACGGTCCCATAGTTTCAACGCCAAATGCCAGAAATATGTAATCTTTAATTATATCTCCATATTTCTGGCACTTGCGGATTTCAGCGTCAGTCGCCACAACACCGGCTGCCCTGGAAGATATATTAATATGAGAAGGTGCCAGTGTGTCAACGCAAGTAGCGTCTCACACTAGACACCTCCCATTCTTCCAGGGGATGAGAGTTATACCGTCGGGCTTCTTGCCATCACCACGTATTAAACCATTCGGTTCAAGTTGAGCCGGTACGTTGGCAGTGACAAGAGCCCTCCGGATAACATCATTCAAAGCCGCGTGTCGTGAAAGACGGCCAGCACTTCGATGACATGAAAGACCGTGGAGACCCAAACGATCGCCTTGAGCTCCACAAGGGCAGCAATGTGGATGATTTAAAAAAGTGCCCAGTCGTAGGCCCACTGCTATCGAAAAAGAAGTATTATCTAGAAGAGTTCCTAGATTAGCAGAGGGAAGAGCTTGCAACCAATATCCAGATTCCCTAACAGAAACTGCCAGGAGACGAGCGCGCTCAATTGAATTTTGACAACTGTTTACAAGGTGAGAATGCACATATTTGCAAAGCACGTCGTCCCATAGCCTTTGAGAACTTAAACATTCGGGGAGGGATTCACCTGGACATGCTGCTAACCAAGATTCCTTGGCTTCTGCACAGTATGAAATTTCCGAAACATCTAAAGAGGAATGTGTTAATTTTTGAAATAATGAATTTGTACAGCAGACAAAAAAGCTGGTAAAGCAATTGAAGAAATTTTCCTAATACCAATACCCCCATACCTAATTGGCAAAGTAGCTTGACACCAGGATTAAATAAATAAATTATAAATAATAATAAATTAAGGAAATTTATAAAGATGCGATATTATGTATTCAAATTTAAATATATTGAATCTATGTACGTATAACTTCATACAAAAGGGAGGTTGTATCTTAAGTCAATCACGGATGCGTTGCTAAGCCTAATGTCGCCGCCTCATAATAAACTGAAACGCAAGAACCTTTTCACGCTAAAAGCACGTGTAGCGTTAACTTCCCGGTCGAACCATATCCGTTTTAACACCTTAAAACTGCATATTCAAGGTGAGCTTACATCATTCCACTGGTGCCGCACTCACCGGATACATGTCCCCACACGACATACAGGGTGCATTCTAGAAGACGCTCACAACGCCCAAAACGCTCAAAACGTTGACCACGACGACCGCGGTCGTTGTGGTCGAGGCGAATACGTCACTCATGACGTCATGACTTGACGCGAAGCTCACGACGACCCATTTAATAAGGTGGGTCGAAGTGATCGTTCTACTAGAGAATACGTCAGTACGGCTCACAAGCAAGTGGAATGGGAAAAACTGTGATCATGAGCGTGAAATTTGTGAACGCCTAATGTAACTCACGCATAGGGCGCGTTCCAGAAGACGCTCACAAAGCCCAAAACGTCATTCCACAAGACGACCGCAGTCGTTGTGGTCGCGAAGAATACGTCACTCATGATGTCATGACTAACGCCCACGCGAAGCTCAGGACGAACCATCTAATAAGGTGGGTCGAAGTGATCGTTCCACTAGAGATTATGCCAGTGACGCTCACAAGTTAGTGGAACGGGAAAAACTGCGGTCATGAGTGAAATTTGTGAACGCACTCATAGAGTGCTCCATTAGATTTTTACAAATTTCATGATGGTGGGCACGATCGTCATCTTGTGGAACGACGTTTTGGGCGTTTGGGGCTTTGCGAGCGTCTTCTGGAACGCACTCATAGTGTAAGCTACTCACGTGCCGGCCGTGTCCCGCTTCCCCTGGCCGAGGCTAGCGGCGGCGGCGCGCTGACCGCCACATCCAATGTGCAGTCCGCGAGCTCCGTGGCGGTGCACTCGCCCCATATGGCATACAGTGTAAGCTACTCACGTGCCGGCCGTGTCCCGCTTCCCCTGGCCGAGGCTGGCGGGCGCGGCGGGGGCTATGGCGGGCGCGCGCGGCGGCGGCGCGCTGAGCGCCACGTCCAGCGTGCGGCCCGCCAGCTCCATGCCGTGCGTGGCCGCGAGCGCCGCCGCCGCGCCCGCCTCGTCCTCGTACTCCACGTACGCCAGCCCTTTGGGGTTGCCGTTCCTGGAAACGGAAACACTTTCATATATCTGCGCCCCTAATGAAAACCAGTGTAATTATCCAAATTGACGATTATACGCGTTAACATAAATCGATTGTCCCGTGGGAATAAGATATTTTCCCACAGTAAAAAGTAGCCTATATGTTAATCCAGAGTGTCAGCTCACCAAATGCCAATAAATCACCAATACCAAATGCACTTATCAAACCGAAACACATACACACAAAAACACCCAGACCCAGAAGAGGAATCTAAATTCATGATTTAGGACTCTTATCTAATCTATGGGCTATCTATGGTGACCACTCCCTGTAGTCCTTCTTCTGGGGTTGCAGGTGTCAGAGTGGGAGTTCGAACCGTTCGGTATATGTGATTGCATACCGTCGTAAAGATTATACACGGAGCTGTGGGCCCCGCCGCCCATCTGGGAGGAGTCCAATGGGGCAACGCGCTCAGAGGACTCCAGTTGCGTTCCTTTGGGAAACCCGAAGTCCTCTTTGTGGCGCCGAGGACTGCCACCAGGGAGGGTTTTAGTGCGGTCGCTTCCACAGCGTCGGGCACTTTTTTACCTTTTGAAGGTTTCCCCCCTCGAAAACAAAAAAAAAACCATGGCGACCGCTCCGCCACAGGGTACGACAATTTATAAGATGGGACAGATGCATTTGTTCTTAAGGTCAAACAAGGCGCAACAGCAAATTAAGCTTGAAGCGAATATATCGTGGCGGTGGGAAAGGAATTGCAACTTCCATCATGTTAAACATTTTACTTATTAATTTTTCAACCACTCACTTGAAAGTAACAATCCGTATGTCCTTCAGCTTGCCATACTTCTCGAATATCTTAGTGAGCTTATCTTTCTTGCAGTGCGAGAAGGGCAGTTGCTTTACGAACAATTTGTTCTTCTCTGCAGTGACCGGGTATTTGAAGTTCTGCTTCGATTTGGACGCGGAGTACCGCGATAAGAACATGGGACGACCGTCGAGTGGCAGTCTGTCGTGTTTGAGAGCCTCCTCCACTGAATCCTGTTTAGATTTAAATAAAGTTTAAGCTTTCATTATCTTACTACTGTTATAAATATGGTAGTTAAGATAGATGGAAGTTTGTTACAGGCACTTCGGCATGGTTGTTACTTACGGCATGCTAAGTTCTCGAAATACTCAACATAAATCGAAACGACGCTAGTCGAGACATATTTTTTCATGTTTATATGTAAAATTCAAGCGTTACGGCCCTCAAGGACTCAGAATTAAAATAAAAACTGAGCTTCTACTATCTAATACTAAATGTACGGGAGTGTTTAATGCAAAGTTTTTGGATATTTCTCGTTTTATTTTTAAAAAGTTAATATTGTCATTTTACTCATTAGGTAAAGTACTTTCGATATCAATCTTTAATATCTGTAATAGTTATGGAATAATCGCCTGAACGATTGCACCCTGTATAACTTGTTACTTCATTTAATAGTACCCATATCGAATAGTAAATACATCTATGCCATACTCACTGGACTCTTGTACTGGCAATAACATATGGAGCCGCCGAACGCTTTAACACCAGTCCGCACTCGAAGCGATACTATGTCGCCGTACGCCGATAACTTGTCCCTTAGGTTTTGTTCATTCACTCTGAAACAATTATACTCGTAATTATATCAGCTTATACAATATAAAACAAATCTTTGTAGGTTTATGTCTATGCATTGTTTTAATACGACGAATCACAGTGCAAGATAAGATTTAGCTTGTTGAATTTGGCTTGAGCCTATAGCCTCGTCAATTTTATGTAAATGTAATACTTTTACTTTGGTAATACTTAAAAATTCTCATTATATACATAAGGCTAAGAAAACACAGCTTAATGCTCTCTTAAAGAAGAGATTTATTTGAAAGATAAAAAAACACAAATCGTTTTTTTTTTAAATATGAGTATAGTTAAATTTAGACTATTGGATGTACTACTCGTACATTTTAATAGCCAAAAGCAAAAAGGTTCACCACCTGTTTTTATACTATCAACTGATACGCTTAGAGATAGTGCGCACTGGTGATTATTGGTCACCGTGACTGTTGCGTCACTGACACCATGTACGTTAGGTTGCCGTCCTCCGCGGACAAAAAGTCACCTAATTGTCACGCATCCAAATGCGCGCACCTTCAATAAGGGTAATGTACATGGTGACAATGAACGGTGTCTATTCACGGTGACCAAAATCATCAATGCGCGCTATCTGTAACATGTAAAAATTTGTTCGACGAAATTGTAATGAAATTTGACGAAATTTGTTTATACAATAGTATGAACAAATCATCCTCATATATCGTATACTTGTTATGATCGAATTTGGTACACTTAGGTGAAAAGTACTTACTCATACGCTAAGTTGCTGACGAACAGTGTGCACGCCTCCCTGCCCGACAACTGTGTCGCGCTCGAATCTGAATCAGTCCTTTGACGTTTGCTATCTGACGCTACGAATTATAAGAAATAAGACATTAGACACTATGATGGCATGTCGGTATGAACATAACATGGTCTTAAACCTTCATGATGAAGACGCCTTTGAATGCCAGATACATATGTTTTGAGAAATTACGGACAGAAAAATGGGTGTATTAGAAAAACTTTATTGAAGTAAAAGTTGTATAGGCGCGCCAAAAATATAGCAGCCAGTACGCGGGGGCGTTACGTTTTTGCACATTGATATTCATATAAATAATACCAAATAATATACAGTTTGGAGCATAAAGATACTGTTTAGTATTATGTGTCATGTTATGAAACAAAGACAAACAAACTAGATGTAGGAACATAATCAGGGCAGATAAATTTATCTAGTATTTCTGAACGGTCTTTTTCCCGCAACCACAAATCGCCGTCACCACAATCCATGCAACTTAGTTAAAATATCTATATAACATTTCATTCTTATTAATATTACAAATGTAGAAATTCTGAAGGATGTATTTTTGTTTGTAACTCTTTCATATAGAAATACAGATCCCCACTTTTTGGTGGAATTTGGCAAACACGTAGTTTATGACCTCGATTAATACATACGATACATATAACGATAGTAAACGTGATCAAAGCAGACAGAGGCGCCTGAATAAGCTAGTATTAAGATAATTTTATATTTTTTAATTTTTAATATTAAAAAAAAAACACGCTTTCTACGTTCATAGCCCCACGCTAGGATTTTTTCCTGTGTCGTGGGTACAATGGAAACATACCAAGACGAATACACCAAACACCCAGACCCAGAACATGAATCTAAACTAATCATTCAGATACCTGTCTGGCCAGGAATCGAACCCGGGACCCATTGCGCGTCAGACCGGTATGATAACTGCTCCGCCCCGCGGGTCGTCAAAACAGAAGTCATAAGATACATCAGCTATTACCTTCACCCGCCTTATCATCATCCGCATGCGGCCGCTTCTGACCGCCCCCAGTATCGACGTCTTTTTCTTTTTCATCTACTTCCATATCTTTTTCCTTTTTCCTCTTCACCTCGATACTTTCAGCGACCTCTTCAGACTTCCTTTTTCCCTTGTTCAACTTATCTTCTTTTGATTTCTTTTTTGGGTTAACTTTAGTCTTCTTCTGAGTTTGCTTGCCCTTCAACTTTGACTTTTGTCCGAGCATTTCTTTCATCGCCTGATAATCTTCACGCCATTGCTGTACTTTCGTCTGTGAAATAATTAAATTACTATAATTTGTACTACATTCACAAACGATTATTTTAGAAAAATTCATACCAGTCCATAATATTTTTTTTGTTTTTTTTGTTTCTTTTTTTTTTTAAAAAAAAATACGCTTTCTACACTCATAGCCCCACAGTAGGATTTTCTCCTGTGTCGTGGGTGCCATGGATACACACAAAGACGAATACACAAACACCCAGACCCAGAACCTGAATCTAAACTCATCATTCAGATATCTGTTTGGCCGGGAATCGAACCCGGGACCCACTGCGTGTCAGACCGGTATGGTAACCGCTGCGCCACGTGGGCCGTCTTCCAATTTCCAAGCACTTTGACGACTTAAAAGAATTATGGTCTAGGAATCGCAATTAACAGGTTATCCTATTTTAGATATCCGATTAACCTATATGAATTTAGATAGTAATAATTGGTGAAACATAGTTTAGCGCCATAACGGGGGGATGGTCGGCCACGCAGCGTAACGCCCGGCAACACAACTCGCGTATACGTCGCTCCTCCCCCAGAGGGAGGAGCGACGTATACGCGACGGATACAATGTAGCGGGGGTAGAGACCCCCGCTCTCTACACAATGATCACAACTGCATCCCCGGCACTCGACGACTATAGCCAGCTGTCCATAGTCGAGCCACAATCGAGCCACAGCTGGAGGATAGTCGGCCACACAGAGTAACGCCCTGCGACACAGCTCGCGTATACGTCGCTCCCCCCTCTCACCCCGCTCGTTTCTCCCCCCCCCCCCAATACTCTACACATGGATCACTAGTACTTACCGCACACATATCACGGCACTCAACGACAGTGGCTAGTTGTCCATAGTCGCGCTCGTAGTCTAGCCACAGTCGCGCCACGGCGGGGGGATAGTCGGCCACACAGCGTAACGCCCGGCGACATAGCTCGCGTATACGTCGCTCTCCCCTCTCTCCTCGCTCACTCCTCTCTCCCCGCTCTCCCCTCTCCGCACGTTCCACTCTCTCCCTCGCCTGCTCTAACTGGATCAACGCCTCCCAGTACTTCGACAGAGTTTTGTTCTGCCCATATTCTGTCGAATACAAGTGTCATTAAATGTTTAATATGAATGAAAAAAAACGGCTGTACTCTTTGAAAAATATACTTACAAATAGAATTGTTTACGCTACACAATAATAATAGATAAATATAAAACGATAAATATAGAAACAGATATTTTTTAAATCATTAGTAATGAAAAAATATGTTACTAATTTTACAACAACACCATAAATTCGGCTAACACTGTTTGGTAACTAATTTCTATAAAACAGTATTTTGTGAAATAAATTTGGAGTATATTTAGAACGACTTATGTTTGTGGTATAGATTTAACCGTTCAAGAAATCTGATACCTA
Source organism: Spicauda simplicius (assembly GCA_949699795.1). Classification (NCBI taxonomy): domain Eukaryota; kingdom Metazoa; phylum Arthropoda; class Insecta; order Lepidoptera; family Hesperiidae; genus Spicauda; species Spicauda simplicius. The sequence continues at coordinate 7,733,500 of OX453077.1, forward strand.
ATCAAACTTATTCGACAGAAATAATATTTTTTTACAAGAAATCATTTTATGAAATGAAATAAAATACAATGTCTTTATTTTGTATAGGCATAACATACATAAAAGTAAACAATGACTTACTGAATATTTCTTCGAATATTTCCTTCCCCTGCTTCGGATCTTGCATGCGCTTGTACTCTAATCGCGCCCAGTACAGAGGCACTTCGCAATCATTAGCTTCCTCGCCCCAAGCCTGATAAAAAATGTAACTTAATTAGCAGAAGCAATGCTATTTAGAGAGACTCAATGGATAAGAAACTTCCTAAATGTTACTGAATTCTGAATCCATATTAATCTCTAAAATTGTGTAATAAAATATTGTTTTAAAGGGCAAAGATGTTGTGTTGCCTTGCGATTCGAACAGTTTAACTGAGGTAAGGAAAAAAGTGGGGAATCGCGCCTGTGATTGCGTTTTGCAGCAGCGTTTAGTGGCTGGTACGAGCCACAAGCGTGCAGCGGTGTTTTGTAGTGTGTGGCAGCCACTGGCGTCTACCATGTGCGGCAAGTCCATATAAAATGTACCGAAACTACAAAAAAAATATGCCAGTGGCGGCGTTTTGTGGTTGTAGCCGGTGGCTTGTGTACGGCGATACTTAGAAAAATAGGCCTGAACTTAAATTTCCTATCTATATCACTAACCACTGCGAGAGAGTCCCAAGCGAGCCTGAAGGTGCGTCGCAGTCGATCCACATCGTCCTGGTTGTCGAAGGCGGTGCGCCGCCGCGTGTACTCCAAGTAACTCAGCCACAGCATCTCTGCGTCTTTGTATGTCTCCATGCCCTTCGTTAGCGCTGTCTCGAAGATTGATTTGATCTGCAACGAATATATACGTTTAGTAATATGACATGGCTTTTCTAGGAATCTTTTTCGGTCTTGTAATGTTTGCATAGTTCTGTCTTTTTTACTTTTTTGGTTTTTAGCCAAAACATCAAAGTTTAGGTCCGCGACACTGCTTACAAGTAATAAAGACATAAAGGGCGTATTTTACATAAATGAACTACACATATATGAAAACATATATAACCAGCGGTGGCCCTAATCAGTTTTCCGTGTCTCCACTGCACTTTAAGAAACTAAAAATACCATAAAATACTCGGAGCGCATCTGTAACAAGTGTTTCATCTAAAACTTATTATCTTGTATCTTCTTATATTTTTATAGGTGGTATGGGTGGTATTTTATAGGTTCAGTGTTAATAATTTTTTATTTTGGTTAGTAAAATATTATTTAGTGTGAAATTTATAACTATTATTTGTGTACGATTTATTATAAAGTCTCTTAAATATTAAAAGAACGCGTTGTTTTTTACCTTAATCTACTGGATAAAATACATAATAAGTAAGAAAGAAAGTCAAGTATGTAGATGTATTAAAATACTTTAGGCAGGTAGCCCTAACGCGA